>JBBMKE010000011.1:12895816-12909170 GCA_037834125.1 Lippia alba | reverse complement strand
TCTTGATTCATGGCATGCTTTGATGATTTATATGTGATTGATTGGCAAATTGAATGCTTGGGTGATTTGGTGGTTGGGCATTTATAAATATGCATGATTGAGCTTATTGATCGGGTTTGTGATTTGGAGTTTAATTTCTTGACTTCTTGAGTATGTATGTGTGTATTATTGATCCTAGCATGTTAATTGTTGTTTTATGAGCTTTGATTGAACATATTTTGGTGTTGGGAAAGATTGGAATTGAAATTGTGACACCCCGGTTTTCCGATCGGCTGAGCTGCCACCACGTCTCGATTTTCTTATGTGTTTTATTTATCAATTTACCTTTTCTTGTTGCTTTACATGTTTTATTTCTTTAATTCTATGACCTTGCACGTTGCGGGGCACTATTTCCAACTCTTTAAGAGTTCAGGGCCTATTTGCAATTTTCTCTTTTAAGGATTTTTCGGTTATTTTTTGTTCGGATGAGAGTTCGACCTATATGACCCCTCCAACACGTCCGGGGCATCAAAAGGAGTTCGTAGACTCTAAGTTTGCCCAATTCTGACTTCGTTTGCTCATTCTGAGGCCGTTTTACTCGTTCGAATTCGGATCAAATATCCGAAAATCCCCCTCGACCAATCACAACTCGCCACATCACTCTCTCTCCTCCAGCTCCCTCTCTCTCTCTCTCATTGCGTTACACACACCCGAAGGTACGAAAACACGTACAACTCCAACTTCTTCGTTTCTCAATGGAATTCGACGTGTGATTAGTGAAAATCGATCCTCTCGACGAGCCCGACTTAATGACACCAAAAGCGAGACCTAAAATGCGGCGGTGGTGGAGATATTGGCGGTTGCAGGCACGGCGGCGAGGTGGCTCCACCCCCGCGGCTTATCCGGCGAAATTCGACGGCTTCCGGTTGGCTTTGGGTGTCACGCGCCTCCACACGTGATAGAGGACTTTCTTGCGCAGCGTTCCGGTGCAGCGGCGCAACCAGACGGCAGGCGTCAGTGCCTCACGCGCCGCCTGAAAGTGGCGCAGCCGCAGCGTTGCTACTGTAGCTCGGCGAGCTCGCCGGAAAATGAACCTTTGCGGTTTCCGACAGTTTTTGGCCTCCTGAGTCCGAATCCGGTGTCAGTTTGGGGTGATTCGCGCTGGAGATGGCGTTTTCGGCGAGGCGAAGATGGCGCAGCTTTGGGTAGTGATTTGGAGCTTTTTCGGTGGTTTTCCGACAACAATCCCTTCACAAAAGTTGCTCACATGGACGAGATGAAGCTTCCCGTGGTGGTGGCGGCCCGAGAACCGGCCGACGGCGGCGGACCGGTAAACGGCTATATTGCAAAAAATAATAAAATTACATATAGGTCCTCCATGTTTCAATTTAACAACAATACGATCCCTGCATTATATTAATATAACAAGTAGGTCCCTAAGGGCATTTGAGTCAATTTATAAATATTAATTAAATATTCAGGGGCATTTTCGTCATTTCACCCCTGGGCCCTGACGGAACCCTAACGTCCGTCAGGGACCTCAGACGAAAGTTAAAGTATAGGGACTATATAGTAATTATCGAAAGAATAGGGACTAGGATGTAATTAGGCCAAACCTGAGGGTACCTGTATGTAATTTTCCCTATTTAATATTCTCATCTAAAAGGGTACAAGTTGTAATTATTCAATCTCGAAGGAAGTATAGACGTAAACAATTAAAATGAAAATTATACCTGGGCGAAATGATATATGGTACTCATCACTATCAATCCCATTAAACTTGGGCGAACTGGCATATGGGCTTTTACTTCCAAATCCAGTCCATTCAAGTCACTGGAGTGTCGAGCAATATCTGTACCGTGAGATATCGAAACCCATTCAAATCAATATAATTTTGACTACATCAATACAATTTTGATTTTTGACTACATGATTAATTTTTTAAAATTTGAATTATTTCTAATATTTAAAAAAAAGTTATTACTGATAGTTACATTTCCTTGTTTAAAATAATTTCATATTTACCTTTTCTATGAGCTATAAATTGAATTTATTTATCCTAATCATCCCCTAAGTGAGTTTGTTTGACCCAAATATAATTTATTTTGACTCAATGGTAACTTTATAAATTTTTTAGAATGTCCAAAAAAATTATTGAAAGTTCCAAAAAAATATTCCTTATTTAAGATAATTTCATTATTAATTATTGTATGAACTATAAATTAATACTTATTTATTTAAACTATACTTTAGAAATACATTGAATAGTCTTCAATTGCTCCCTAAAATCTTGACCAATTTGTTTGCGGACAAGAAAAATGAAACAATATTTGGTTCAAACGCTTTCCAACCAAAGATGATTAAGTCACATAAATTAAATTTCCTCATATTTAATCATGGAAATTGACCTAAATTTTTATTTGATATACTGTTAGATACCAGATAATTGAGTTATAGATGTTGTTGTTTGATATGAATTTGTATTCTTGATCTGATACAATATTACAAATACAACTCTCACAACATAACATCATGAAATCAAATCCTAATAAAATTAAAGAAAGAAACAATTATGTATAAATCCTAAATTCCCTTCTCATCTTCAATGCCAAGCAGATGCAGAAACCAAATTCCTGTCCTTCCATCCCAACAGCATCCCTCCATCCTTCTCAATCAAGGTGTAATGCTCCGAGTAACACCTCAACAATCCCCTTATCACAGAATTAACATAAGAACTCAGAGGAAACTGTCTGAAACCTGCCATCATAAACCTCAACCTCCACTTTCCAAGAAGCTCATGTCTCTCCACTCTCTCCTTCCCTTCACAAGCAATCACATTCACAATATCCCTAGCCAAGCAATGTTGTTCCACGTTTATCCTCTCCTTCTGATTCCGCCCCATCGTAACGTCTATCGACTCGAAGATGGCCGAGTAATAGTCTAACGCCTCCACGAACCTCGGTACAAATGGGGCCGTATTGGTGTTTGATTCTTGCTCCACCAGAGTCACCACCTTTGGACCGAGGGATTTTATCATCCTCAGAAGCCCGTCTCTCGGATTCGACACGTCGACGCTCTCGTCCGGTGTGTGGTGCAGCTGTAGGGGAAAGTTGACCGCCAGTGCCTCCCCAGGACGAACGTCGAGCATCTCCTTGGTGATATCCGGCGCATAAACAGGGATGGCGTTGAACTCGACGGGGATGTTGAATTTCTCGGAAATTATGGAAAGTCGTTTCTGCACAGCTGATAGTCCGGCTCCACGAGCATATTTGGATACGGGGTCGTCGATCCCTGTTATACGGACGTGGGGAGGGCCACCGGGTCTGGCAGCCAGTGCTTGCAACAGAGTCATCCATTGCGTCCCCTGGCAGATTTGGAAATCCACGATGTGGATTCGGTCCGCGCTCTTGCATGCTTCGGCGATAGCCCCGTTTGCAGCCATGTACCCGAATTTCAAATACGGGCAAATTTCATATAGGATGTGCATGTAGGATAGGAGGTCGTGGCTCGCTGGCTCATTGCATTTCAGAGTGCGGTAAATGTTGCTTCCGGAAGACTCTTTTCTTGCTATTAGGCCTTCCAACATGTAAGCTCCTAGACGTTGGATGGGCTCTCCACTGATGGAGACGGCGCTACGGGCTTGTCCGGTTAGCATGTCGAATTCCTCCAGTTTGTTCTCTGAGAGGGCTTGAGCACACAGGATCAATAGCTGTTTGAGATTATTATTGCTGTTGTTAGGAGGAAAACCTTGCAAAGGGTGGAAATCCCCGAGACAGGGTTGATTTCTTGGGCTTCCATAATCACGGACTGGCTCGGAGTGGGCCCGATCCGATGATGTTGTTACTTCATCGTCCTCGTCTGGAGCCATGAGAGCAGATTCCAACTCAAGCAAAGCGCTTCTTATGCTGTGATTGTTGTTGTTGTTTGCATTTGGGGAGAACGAAGGTACAACGGGCCGGGCCGATGGAAGATGGAAAGTGGCCCGTGATTGGTGAAGGTTAGTGTTGTATTCCAGTGAAGTATTCGACGACGACAGGTTATCAGTCGAGCTGTGCTGTTCCTGACTATCTGTGTCGAAATTGGACGAGAACGGCGAATTGGGAGAGCTTCTCGAATCGAATTTCAGGGATTCGAGTAGCTTCGTGGGAATCGAGGAAACGGAAGGATGCGAGCTGTAGGATAAGTCTGGCGGACTGCTGACACTATATCCAAAATAATTAGAGTCCATTCTATAGAACAAGCAGCATTGCCTGTTTTATCAGCAAAGTTGTTCTGGCTTCAAGAAGCTGTAAAACAGAACAATATTTCAACCTGGAAAACAGATCAAACAAACAATAATCTCAGCAAACTCATCTCCAAAAATGTTTTTACATCAAAGCAAGACAACATACGATCAAAACAACCCAATAACATTTCAAAAACAAAAAGAAACAAAAAATACAAACACAATAGAACAGAGTACATACATCTCCCCCATCAAACTAAGTTGTGCCAACAGCAATGAAAATCAAAAGCATTAAATAAACCATACGCCAACATTGAATGAGCAATATATATAGATATATGAGTACCATTTTCCAGGAAAAAACGCAAAACCTTAAAAAATCAACCAGTAAAAGTCATGAATAATCAACCAGTAAAAGTCGAAGAAAGTTACGAAGAGGCCCCCCCTTAAAAAATTATTCAACCATTAATCACGAAAAGACCAAATCTTTTTCAACCTTGGCAAAAACTCAACCCATTGACCGCTCCAAAGCCCATGTAACACAACACGAGAAAGCAAAATAACACCTTCTTTTTTTTCTTTTCAGCTAACTGTTCCTCATTTTCCATCAAGTTTCCATGAAACACAGCAGCAAAGACTAAAAAGTAAAAACCCATGATTCAAGATCAAATCTTTGAAGCAAAAGTCTGAAACCCAGAAATTAAAATGAACAAAACAGAAGGAAATCGAAGTATACCTGATGATGATGTTTGTTTGCAGATGTCAAGGTCAAATCTTTTATGCTTTAATGGACGGAATTCAAACAATGTGAGGTGTTGTTGAATGATGTGGGTTTCAGTGAAGTATGAAAGAGAGGAAAATTTGTTGGATTTTTGAAGGATTGAATTTGGAGTTGAAGCGAAAAATGAGAAATTGTGTGCTGGAGAGTTTATAAATAGGAGAAATCCTCGTGGTGGGAGTTAACGGTGACGGCGGAGATGGGTTGACGGGAGTGTACGGATTGAAAGTGTTTGACGGAAGATTAACGGTTTCAGTCTTCTCGCCGACCACACGTTCGACGCTGCAAAGGAATATTCTCGGCTGTGTATTAGCTAAGCTTTTGTAGGCTTTGGAGAAGTGACGCGCTGGTGTTTTGTGTGCTGGCCACGCGCGGGATAACTTGTTGACTGCCTTGAGATGATTTATGAAGAAATTTATAACAATTAAAAATCTATAAAAATTCATCCTCCGATTATCCAATTTTACCGAAGTTATTTGTGGGGCATTAAGTGAAATTATTAAATTAATGTATTAATTTTTTGTTTGATATACTTTGTTTTGTAATGAGACTTAGGTTCATGTTTGTTATTAAATATTATTCATAGGTGTCGTGCCTCAGGCGTAATGGAGGGCAAAATTGTATTGACGATTTTCGAACAAGTTAAAAAAAACAAAATAATTTTAGATAATCACATAACTCCACCTAAGATGTAATTTCGGACTTAATCTTAGATAATTTATGAAGAGTACTAAGATTAATGCGGGTTAAGGATTAAATCAATCGGATAAAACTTATTTAATATGTAGTATCAAATATGAAATTAGTCTAAGATAAAGTCAGCTAAAATACTTTAATCTTGTGTATGAAATGCTAATTTTAATATGTCTGGCTTAATCGAATTACAATAGTTTTTTTTTGTAATTAAATTAAAATTTAACGAAATTTTCATAATTTGTTCTTAAAAATCGTTATTGATATATAATTCATCGGTAAGAATTCAAAAAATAATTTATTGTCGAATTTATTGTCCTATTCTTTTTTGAAACTCAAACTTTCAAAGGGGGATATTATTGAACATCAAAAGGAACAATAACAAAAATACGAGGAATAACAGGAAAATTAACGCAGGCTAAAGCCGCAATTCCAACAAACTTGTGAGCTATTATATTAGCATCATGTTTAATAGAAGAAACAGACTCCTTGAAGTTGAATATTCATACTGGGTGAAGTTCCACAACCACATTTTCTCCGGATTGAAAAGAATGTTTTGGCCTACAGCAGATAACTCGGCCAAAAAAATTCATCGGAGAATCACAAAAAATAAAGACAAACTTCCATACGGAATGGACAAAACTTTCATACGTAAGAGATAAAGAACTTTAAACATAACATAACCTAATGGAAAAAAAAATACAAACCGTGTCGACGTAACAAATCCGACAGCATAATAGAACTGAATCAATCTGGCGGTGGATCGAAATTTCAATTAATTGATTGTTTTGTCAATAACGTAGATTAGAGTTTTGATTTTTGAGAGAGAGTGAGTGAGTCTTTTTTTTTTTTCCCCTTATTGAACTCTATGCTAATTCTAATTTATTGTCCTATTCAAAAATCAAATAAGTACTTGTAAAACCATACATTTCACATTAATAAATTCTCGTATCTTTATGAATAGACAGTCAAAAGAACATTATGAAATTAAATAGTTCACAATACGAAAATTGTTACTCAAAGTATTGTCCCTGTTTCTTTGAAGGCTGAGGCACGGGTCAAAGCGAAGTCAAATTGGGAATTATCGTGCCACCACGCGTTTGCCTCGAGGCTTCAATTACGAGCGGCGTGACGTAATAGCTCAAGCCGAGCCGCTAAACAAAGTGACAGTCACGTGACGCGAACGTGACGCCAGGAGCTGGCATTTCCCACCCGTCCCCAAAAATATCTAAAAAATATGTAGTTGCCACGTGGCATTGAAATCTACACTATTTTGACCATTTTGACCTGACGTGTCTACGCGGTATGACTGACTGACTGTAATTTAATGAATAAAAATATTTAATACAAAAATGATATTTGTTTGGTTAATTAATTAATTTAAATTCGAATAAAGGTTAGGAGTGAACATATATTGTTTATATTATCCTGCTTGGAATGAATTTTTTCTTTTTGTGTTTTGAAGTGTATAATGTTCACATTAATTATTATAATTCTGTATTTTATTACTGATAAAGAAAGGGGATGTGGGTTCACATTTGTGGGAGCATATAGTATTTATCGAATTCTATTTTAAGTTTATGTATAAGATTATGATAATTTTGTATTATTTGTTTGAATGAACATCTGCCGTTTGAAGATGGTCATAGATTTCTTCGATTATATAAATTAGAATGATATTTTGTGATATAATTGTGAATTCTAGATTATGTTTTTTAATACACGTATACTTAAACGGGATTTGAATTTGACACATTGCTTGAAGAATGTATTTTTTAACTATTTAGACCAACTTTTGTTCGGTACAATCTGCTCGATGAGATAAAAAAAATCAGAAACTTTTTTAGGGTTTTTATTTACCTTTTAGGATAAAATTTTGAATCTTTTGCACGTTCAATCGTTTAGTAATGAGTGAAGTATAATTAACTACTACCCCACTAATGGAATTAAAATGATGAGTGCAACAATTAGCAATGATCCTATCCACGCTACCTAAAAGCAGGATGGATAATCTTCTTAACTTTTTGTTAAATTTAATTAATCTTACTTTAGGTTTGTTTAATTCATCAAATGGGAGTAGTTTGTTTTAGTTTTCAGCTATGGTTTGAGATATTTGATTTTTCTAGAGTTGAATTAAAGAATGAATTATCTCATAATAGTATAAGATTAAGAAGAATTATTGGATGTAGATAGAATTATTATACTATCCCAAAATTCAATTTATTTAACTCATTACACATTCACAAAATATAACCTAATTCCATTATCTTATAATAATCATATGTTAAATCAAAAAAATTAAAATTACCTTTATATTGTTAAATGTGTGAATTCAAAAATTATTTATTTTAAAGCGAAAAATAAACACAAATTTAAGCAGTAAGAACCTACAACTGTCAATTGATCCTCTTAAAATTAGGAGGAATTAGGAAAAAAAATACTAATTAAATTTGTTACCGAAGTGAAAATTAAAATTAGTTTAAACTGATGTGAAAAATGATATTAGTTCACTTCATATCAAATTTTACGTGACCCTTGAGTTCCCAATTGTATAGTTCTTTCGTTGCCAAGTAGCTAGGGTTTTGTCATATACTTCTTTCGTTGCTTGGTAACGAAAATCAAACTGAAATGACTGATATTTTGATTCTTCAGAAAGACGTGAGTAAAGGGGCTTCAATACTTATCCACCAAGTAATCATGAAACGTGGGAAAATGGATTTATTCTTTAATTTTCAAGATTATTATGATTAATCCATATCTCAAGAGAAATTATAAGCAACTTAATTATTATTCTAATATCAGCTCGTAAAAAGGGCTAAACTGATTTAAATAAATTTAATAGAAATGTAAAATCACACGATTTGACACAAAAATAATTTTGTAAAATCCTTATATTGATTAGACATATGATAATAAAATAAATAATATTTTTAAAAATATTAGATCAAAATAAATGTCACAACAAATTAAAAGGGAAAAAGGGGGAACATGAAATCTCCCACTGCTACACCACATAAATGCATAGTGATCATTGACTCGAATTACACGTATAGTGACACTAATTATTTAATTGGTGTGTAAATCGTGCTTAATGACATAGTAATCCTAGCATTATCTCATCTTCAACAAAATAACACGTCGGCCAACTTCCAAAGACAAAATCAAAGTTCGTGGAGAATGCAAGAATCTTGGTCAAAGCCAACCATATTTTCACGTGTGGACACACTTATAAATTATAATGTGTTCTCACTTATTTTACCACATATATATTATCAAAATCTATCTATTTTTCGATATATGTAATATCATAGGATCATAATCCATACGTATGTATCATTTAATGTTATTATTGATATCAACAAATTGTGGTCAACACTTTGTCACAAAAGTTTCGCCTTAAATAAATTGTCATAATAAATTCGTCCAAATTATAGACAACGACAATAATGTATATCATTTTTTAAAAAAATCCTCAACATAATCAAATTGTTTGTGTTACATTGTGGTCCTGGAGGGCTGGAGCCTATTGAAAATAATGAATATTATTAAAAAGAATACTTGATACAAGGAATGAATTATTTGTGTTACGTTTTGAGTTCCTAAATTCGGTAGACGTGAGTGCAATTTTCAATCCCATTTAAATTAGGCATAAATTAATATCCAAAAGGAATACTCATTTTTTGATACTTTCTCGGTATCGAACAAACTTTTTAGGATATCACATTATGTTACTAAACACATGATAACTTGTAATAATTCTAAAATTATGACTTGATATATATATTGTCCCTTTTGCGTTGATCATCAGTTGTATATTAACATATTTATGATAGAGGAAACATATAAATTTGCTATTATAATTAACTTAATCAAATTTGTGATGAACTTTGGGGTTAATGAAGTAGGTGATCTTGTATAGTATAAAGTAGTAGTACCAAGAATACTAACTAGATCAATCGTTTTATAATTAAGAGTGAAGGACCCGTAGATAATGAAGTCCCTTTCCAAAGCAATATATGATGAATTTATGATAATTTGAACACATTCAATAGTCAGTCTTGTGTTGTTACAATTATTTATTTGGACGGTAGCTTCAATTTTTTTCACATATATTAAATTTATTATTCTATCTAACTTAATGGTAGCATATTTTATAGTTTATCAGAGTCATTTTCTACTCTCTAGAAATCAAATTAAGTACAGTATACGACATAATCGAGGGTTGTGGAGTTCTCGACTTCTAATTATCACTCAATTATTAAAAAGGGATCCTAATCGCTCTACCCCACTATCCTGGCTAACAACATTTTAAACAAGATTATAGAGTTAAACATTTAATTAAGGTCGAAATCTATGGTGATTATTCTCCGTTGACTCATCTCGGTCAAGCTTCAATAGTCAGATTAATGAGATGGTATTATTGTAACCAATATGGCAACATTACTAGGAAGGTGGAAGGCAAGACAAGTTGCTATCAAAAGTTGGTTTTAGATATTATATAATATTTTATTCTTTCATATTCTTTTTTAATTTTATATATATAATGTCCCCAGATAAATTTTCAACTTTTAGCCCCACTTAATTAAATTAATTCGATTTTTTTATTCTTTAACTACTCACATTGAATCTCTCAAAATCAGGGACACCAGTCAAATTAAAGGGGAAACCTCCGGCTAAAAATAGAACAAAAAAAAAAACAATCAAATAAATAGTATGATAACATGCTTTACTACAACATGGGGATGACCTTGTAAATGAAATGAGTGGAAGTGTGGAACACGAGATATTAGGTAGGTTTTTCCATTTCTAGTTCATAATTTATAGAAGAAAACTTAGAAACGAAATAAATTAATGAAATTATAGTTCATCACTCATTATATTGTTTTTTATTATCACTAGATTTTTTCTCGATTCAGATACTGCACAGATTCGATATAAAACAAGTCTTTCAACCAAATTGTTCCATTCATAAAGTTCTAATTTGAATTCTAAACTATTAGATTTAACGTCTCATTCCAACTTTCACTATTGTTGCCGCCCAAACACTAACAAAGATCGCTGCCACCGCCTCCACCTCCACCTGCCGCACATCTAATTTCCCTTCCTCAATATCTCTTTCTTTCGTTTCCACATTTTTATCGGGTTAGATTTTTCTATCGGATTATTCAATCGCTTCCGTTTGAATATGAGTTGGACGAATTCGAATCTTATTGTATTCAGATTCGGACTTAGTTATTGGCTCTATAATCGAATTTGGATTCGGAATTTTCAAATCCAATCAGAATATGATTCGCCACTTATATTGTCCAATTCATGTAGTTGTTTACTCCCTTGGAGCCCAATTATTTAACTTGATCTGATCAAGGCCCGGCCCATTTTTTTCAAATATCATTACAGCACCCTCTAAGCTTTGGGCCTAACTTTGGATCCAATACAGGGATCTAAATTTGTGAGTATGACATAATAAGTTCATACTTGATACGCCGCACTCGTCTCAAATTTTACATTATTTCTAATAATTGTTACAACTTTTCGTGACGGACACTCGTGAGAGAAGATTTGATACGTCAGATCATTCAGCAGAGTAATTTAGTAATTCGACTCTATGAATTTATCTTAATCAGAGTTCCAAACATTCAATCTTATGCAAGTGCAAACGGTAAACGAAGAGTTTTAAGCTTTAATTAATGATACAAATCCTCAATGACCGGATAAATGTGAACCAACACACAACTATCAATAATTTAATTTACTTAAAAACAGTCCCTTTGTTTTCTTTATATAAAGTTGGCATAAAAACAAATATTTAGTGCAGAAAAACCTAAGTATATATGTATTTCTGCATGATAGCATGTCTGGGGAGGATGGAGCAGAGCGCACGTGCACACATGTGTTTTGCAAGTCGTGACATGTTATGTAATTATCCTAAGTTTCTTTATGGAGACGTGACCCCAAGCTATTCTATTTCACTCTTTTTTTAAAGAAAAGAATAATATTGGGGCATTATGTAAGAATGAGGGTTAATGAGGATTTATTTTCCATTCTATTTTATAGGTTTTTAATTTTAATGGCGTTCGACTAAACTTATTTGGTCTGAGTGAATATTCTGATCACATGTAAGATTAGATATATTAAAGGTCGGGACAAAATTGTAATAGGTTGTGGGTATAAGTATCGATGGACCGATTACGTGCTTAACGGGATCAAAGGTACAACTTTTAAGTCCACTTGTTACATATAGTAAAATGATGTACTTCTAGAAATGGTAAGTGTACCTTCAAATTCAACATCTAAAGACTAAAAATGAAATTCTTGTAAAAGATTGTGAATATTGGAAAAGAAGATTGGAAAAAAGGTGATCAATTTCCCCCAAAAGACTGCCTTTGTAACGGCATGACTTGGTTTTACACTTCTTTGCAGCCCCACAAACGACGCCGTTCCATTTAATTTGATTTAATAAATGGTAAAGTGTTGATTAATTCATGTAGATTGTCCCCTCTTTCGGCAGCAATCTCTCATCTTTGGCAACCCCGTCAAAACATTCTGTCACGCTTTATGAATATCTATTTTACCCCTGTAGATACAACCAAAATAATGAAAGTCAAAATCATCTAATATATATATACTTTTTAGCACAAGCTCGTACAATTATTTTTCGTTTTGTGAGAGGACTATAATTATATGTAGTTTATATATTAGTAATTAATTTCACGCATTTTAGTTTCAAAAAAAATAATAATAATAATTTCAGGCATTTTTACCTCAAGAATTCATTGCATTTCTCGATGAAATGAATGTTCAAATTGGGTATATATGACTTGTATCCACGTCTTGAATTCATGATCTTGCAACGCATATTAAAAAAAGTTCCTAGACTAGTTTCATTGAATTGAATATATATATATATTATTGCTTCATCAGATCCATAGTTGATAGTTCACTTAATTTCATTCCTCGACGTGCACCATATTTATGCACCTCAATGAAAATTGATTCTTCATAAAAAAAATAAACTCTTCGAAATTATATCATTTTTTCAATTTTTGATATATTCACTTTTTTGGGACCTTATCGCACTTGTTTTGATGGTTAGACATTTTCTTTAAAGGTTAGTTGATGATCTGTTAGGGTTCGACATGTGTTTTGAAATTTAAATATTATTTTACTCCCGTTTGATTTATACTATTTCTGTTTTTTATTTAACGTAGACACATTGATATTTTTATTTTGAATGATTTGTGAATTATGAATAATTGTAATTATATTTAGGTGTTCGATTTGATCTATATATGAAGCATATGACGGATTAAGCAGGTTTACCTTAAAAAGAATAGCGAAGTATTGAAGTTTGAACATAGTGTTTCTAATCTTTTTTCTTAATAGTTAGATTTGAGTCCTTTCTCTATTTTTTCCAACAACATTATCCACAAGTTCGGATTTTATTTTCTATTATATTTAAAGTATCTATTTTCTCACCATCGTAGATTGCATGTATTTTAATTTCGTAAATTAATTCAATGAATGATATTTAATTATTAAGAAACGATAAACATATATTACAATTACATTAAAAAACTAGATATAGGATCTCACTCATCTCACTATACATTTATTAAAAATTACTATGTCACTTTCTTAAGTCAAACAAATTTAATAAGCCTATTAAATTGAATAAAAAA
>JBBMKE010000011.1:12877690-12888934 GCA_037834125.1 Lippia alba | reverse complement strand
ATCTAATTATCTTTCCCTTTCACATAAAAATTATTCTTCTTTTCTCTCTTTGCTGAAAAGATCGATTTTCGGCTAAAACCGAAACCAAGCCGAAAATTATCGGTTAAAGCTGAACCGAACCGTATGAAGAACGGTTCGGTTTCGGTTTACATTTTTCAAAAACCGAACATCTCGGTTCACCGAACCGAAACTTCTGTTCGGCCCAAACCGGCCGAATGAACACCCCTAATATCGGTCATTAAATCAGTGACTGCTAGATTCTCCAATCAAACAATATGTGACCGATCAGTGACCGATAAAAATCGGTCACTTAATAAATGACCGATCAATTAATCGGTCACTAAATCAGTGACTTATTAGTATCCATTAGACGCCAGTCACAAAATCAATGACCGATCAGTGACCAAATTTTAGGCAGTCACTAATCGGTCACTGATCATCACATATTTGTAATATCGGTCACTGATTGGTCACTGATTAGTGACCGATCTGGCGGTCACTAAAAATCAATCACTAATTTTTTTTTTTGTAGTGAAAAATATATTTCATTTATGTAAACGGTGGTTTATTACTCATCAATCCCATTTTATTTCAATTAACAAATTAAGTAAACATTCTAATATAGTCTAGGTAATTAAATTTCATATTTTAATTTACTTATAAGTTATATTTCCAACGGATATAGTTGCATGTATACCGAGGGAATTGAATATGAAATATATACTGAAGGAACTGAATATGAAATATTTGGTTGAACACCTGAGCTAACATAACATCAAACGTTAAGAATTTGGTATGCGAAAATTATAACTTTTGATGTAATTATTTTTGTGCTCCCTAGAACCGAAGAATTACTTGCACAATACTTGTCAAAATAAGTTCACTTAAGAAATCCACTATTCTATTATATTCCTTAAAACCTTTCATTAATCAAGTGTGTTGATTTTTCACATCGTATATAAAAATCAACTTTGATGTTGTGTTGGTAAGTATATATTATTGTGTGATACTGATAAATTGGTGGACGATTGCCACATAACACACGATTAAACAAAAACATCAAAGTTAGAAATATATCTGCTACTCACCTTATTATTAGGACAAACATGTATACAAACTTGATAATTATCTCTATGCAAATTGCTATAATGCACCTATATAGATACTCTATAACATGAATACAACACAATAAAAATATGGTGATATGATTCCTTTTTAAAAATACTTATGAGAGGAGTGTCGTATACAGCAAAATAAATCCGAGAAGATACGATAAAATAATATTTTTAGAAGTATTTGTGCATCGATAGCAAATCGAAAGCATAGATAGCATATTCTTTATACAAATATATTATTCTAATCATATATATATATATATATGTATACATTAAAAGTTCCAACTAACATTATATGGCATTGTTGCAGCAATATTTATGTAAAATAATTACCAACTTTTCACCAGAATTTCAGTTTAGAGCATTTATATTACGCCAAATTACATTCAGGTACCCTGAGGTTTGCCCTAATTGCAAATCAATCCCTCTTCTTTCGATAATTACATATTAATCCCTAAAAATACTGTTTCAATTACATATTAACCCCTACAAAAGGACTGATTTGTAATTGAAATAATGTTTTTAAGGATTAATATATAATTATCAAAAGAAGAGGAATTGATTTGTAATTAGGGCAAACCTCAGGGTACCTGAATGTAATTTTTCCAAAAAAGAATTACGGTTAACGTTATGGCTAAAATAGAAATAAATAAGTCTTCCGAGGTCCTTTGTATTTAGACCAAACGCGAGGACCTCGTCAGCAATTATTATCCCTAAGAACCAAAAAGAAAGCGAACAAATACATCCAATTTTTTTATCATAAATTACTGATTATATTAAAAACAATTATATAATATATATTTAATAAAAATTAATATAATATATTTATATAATAATTATTTTTTATTTGTATTGAATGTGCGAAATTATTAGTAAAATATTATGATAACATCATGGAGAGAGAATAGAAACAAAACTCTTCGGTGGTCCTTTGTATTTAGACAAAACCAGAGGGCCTCGTCAGCAATTATTATCCCCAAAAGAAAAGAAAGCGAAAAAATACATCCAAGGAATTTTGTATACCGGGACTCCAAAACTGGGGGAAATAAAACCATCTACATTCTCCACTCCCCTCAATCTCTATATATTCCGGATCATACCTTCATCATCATCATCACAAACAACACACAAAACTGATAATTCACTTCTCTACATTCCTAAAAACTTAGTAGAATCGAAGAAAATATGTCTTCAGCAAGGAAAACATGGTTGGTTGCAGCAAGTATCGGCGCAGTTGAGGCGCTGAAGGATCAAGGATTCTGCCGATGGAATTACGCCTTCAGAGTAATACAACAGCACGCCAAGAACAATCTCAGATCTTATTCGACTCAAGCGCAGAAATTGTCTGGATCTTCTTCTACAATTATATCGAAGAAGATGAGGGATGAGGAATTGAAGCAGTCTGAGGAATCGCTTCGGAAAGTTATGTTTTTGAGCTGTTGGGGTCCCAATTAATTGTCAAAATATACAGTTTTTTCCTTTTTTTTTTGTAGATATATTTCCGAGTTATGATAAATGAAAGTTGGAAGATACTTTGGTATATTAGCTTCTGCTGTTTCCACAAATTTGAGCCTTTTCTGCGCTAGTGTGATCTCTGTGTTATAATTTAGTGGTTCTGGTTGACTACGGTTGGATGTTGCTGCTGCTGAACTCAAATAGTCTTTACAGTTGTGAAGTGGAAATTATAGTTGGGATTTTTGTTGGAAATAGTTTCAGAAAAAAGAAGAAGGGATAATATTCTATAATTAATAATTGGGATTTTTGAAAAAAAAATAAAATTGTAGCTCATTCTCTAATTCAAATGTCATGCCTGCAGAAATTCAAAATGTTTCTTTAGTTGTGCAAACACAACAGCCTTCATACGAATGAATGGCCTCGAGTATGATAGCAAATTTGGTGAATCTAATTCAAAAACATTAATTAATTCTAATACGAACAAGCATTCTTGATTATTTAATATGATCATTTGAGAAATTTCATTGGTGCCGCATAATTTCATAAGTATCCATTTGAGGCTTTAATGATTAATAATTCAATTTGGTAAGTTATCATTATTGTATATAAAATCTTTTTACAAAACTTTGAAATAAAAAAGTATTTAAAATTTTTCCAAAACATACCAGAAAAAAAAAAGAAAAAAAAAGGGTAGTTTGTTAATAATTTATCAATTCTTTACATTTGTTAAAAAAAAATGGCTTAGATATCCAGTCACCTTTTTGTCCACGCGGTTTATGCCCCATAGTTGTCCTGGAATCCGGGACTCCCATTCACAGCATCCGCACCATAAAATTGACGTTAAATAAACACAAATGACAAAACCAATGGTTTTACAATAAAATACAGCACACTTAACTGACCCATATACGCCGTTGTTTTCCCTTCTTCACTTGTACCGCCAATAATAGAAAATTACATTTGACTATCCTGCTAGATAGAATAATTAAAATATAATATATTTTTATTTGAAAATTATAATTTAGTCCTTAAATATTATAGACAATTTGTGATCTCTCTATTCCGTTAGGGTTCCATTATATTCCCAAGAACTGCATTGTTATATTTGTAATAAATAGATATCGTTTTGTTGGAATATATATATTATAGGGATGAATTTATTATTTTATTCATTAAATTAATAAAATGATAGACTCGACCTTAACAGAACTTTAACGGAATGGAGGGATCACTAACGGTCCATAAAATTTAGTGATTGAATTGTAATTTTCGAATAAAAATAGATTAAATTATAATTATCCTAGTAATTTTCCCTAAATAATAATAATAATAATTCTGTTGGCTTTCTCCCAAACCATAGGTTATTCCGCACATTGTATAGTATTTCCCATCACACATTTTCGCCCTTTTCTCTTCCCCACCATGTATATATACCCACCACAATCCCCATATCC
The DNA here is from genome assembly GCA_037834125.1 of Lippia alba. NCBI lineage: Eukaryota > Viridiplantae > Streptophyta > Magnoliopsida > Lamiales > Verbenaceae > Lippia > Lippia alba. The sequence continues at coordinate 12,884,910 of JBBMKE010000011.1, read as the reverse complement.
AATCACAGTACCCAATCAAAAGGATTTAACCAGGAAAACCAATCAACACACACATCTTCATCTTCTTCTTCCTCTCTTTCTCTATCAAAATGAGCGGAGCGGCGAGAGGAGGCTGGATGGTGGCCACCAGCATCGGCGCCGTGGAGGCGTTGAAGGATCAATTAGGCGTTTGCAGGTGGAATTACACTTTGAGATTGATGCAGAAACATGCCAAAAATCGGGTTCAATCCTACTACGATCGCGCCCAGATTTTCCACCCTAAATCTTCTTCGTCTGCTGGGATTTCTGGCAACAAGGTGATGAGGGAAGCCGAGAAGATTAGCAGGAGCGAGAAATCGGCGAGGAAGGTTATGGATCTCAATTGCTGGGGGCCTAGTACTGTTAGATTTTAATCATTATTGATTAATTTTGATTAATTGAATAATGATATTATGCAGTAGGTATAGGTGGTGGTGTGTAGCGAATGTAGTGTAGGTGTTTTATGCGTCGGAAAATGTAGATTTTCGATTTGATGTTGTATTTTGCCGATTTATATGGAAGAAGATGGTATTGGCTTTATTTTGCGGGATTGATTTGTATTTTTTGGATTTCTTTTGGGTTGAATATTTTTTTGACGCTAATATGTGCTACAAATTTCACTTTGAAATTGGACTAGCCTAAAAATTCCAACGGAGAATAAAATATTCAAACACTAAAGTTAAAAAAGATCAATGATGGATGTAAAATTTTTAATTTTAAAGACCACGAAAGTATAGTTCAAATGTTGGGGTGAGAAAAATATTTAATTATTTTGTTTTGTCGCCATTGCTATGATCTACTCAGGCTGTTTCTGAAAATTAAAATAAAAGGCTGTTTCTAAAAAAAAAATTTAATAATAATAATAAATAATTATTATCTACTTAGATTAGGGGCCGTCAATAGGTGGTATCCCAACTGGATTTGAATTAACTGAAAATTTCTTAGTAATTTTTGATGAATTATAGCTGATTAATAAACACGTACCATATATTTGTGGTTATTTTCAATTTTGGATTTCTATTATAAAAATGAGTCGATTTTTCTTCACGGATAATTGGATCAATATTAATTAAATTTTTTTATTTTTTTTATTAACAAAGGCACATTCAAATGGCTAAAATTAATACATCTGAACCGAATCATTGTCAGCCAAAATTAAGTCCTAAAAAATTATAAAATGGTTAGCTAGGAAGAAAATGAAATATCCAAAACGAGCTCAACGGGAATTCGACGATATTAATCTTGGATTTGGGCCTTATTAAGCCCAATATTTCCGGACCTTTTCTTTGTAATATAATTGGCAATTTGACATGTAATAGTGTCATTGGGCTGGAAAGAAGATTACCAAATCTTAAAAACCAACTATTCCTAAAAAAAAAAACTAATAAAGGTAAAAGTTTAGCTGAATCTGCGTTCGATTGTCCAATCTATGGTAATTTTTATTTGATGCCAATTCATTAATTACATTCAAGTTAGTCCGAGGTATACCATACATAAACAAGTTAATTAGTCTCATTTAATGCATACAATATGGCTATCTTGTTCCACAAGTACAGACATCATAAGACAATCTTCAAAATCTTTGCCAAAATACGCACTATCCTATAGATTGTCATGCAATAATATATCAATGGAAAAGAAAATTTCAATATTATTAGAAAGAAATAATTCCTTGAACATACAATTCGGAAAGAACAAAAATTTATGAGTCGAATTCCTATTTCCTACCATGTTTCACATATCAACTAAAATCCTTACCATACTGAAACACTATTCACAATGCAATTCTAAACTATTTGGAATTCCTTCATCTTCACCCCTATCAAACAACCTCACAATCCAAGCAACAAAATTTGTACTAATCACACAACAAAATACAAAAAAGTTTATCTTTACGAATAACAACAACCTCATAATCAACATAACACAGTTGCGTTGATCATACTAATTAACAACTACAAAATTAACATAACACAGTTGCATTGATCAATTTCTTCTAAAATTTATACCAACAACCAAACAAAACATAAAACACTCTCGTCTCCTCGTTACACTAACCAAAACCCCGTTCGTAGTAGGTTTCCAAGCTAGTTCGGATTCGAATTCAACTTGACGAGGGCAAACCTCAATTCCTGCTCGACCCTGAACGCCCACAGCTGCACGACCGTCCCCGCACTCAGCCTGTTCCTCTTCACAATCCATTTCCACTCTCCGTTCAACACGTACGACGACGACGTCTTCCCCCCGTTGCACTTATCCATATCCCACCTGCACAGCTTCACGCCGCTCTCCCTCCCCCCACACGGCTCCATCAACGACACCGAATAGCTATTACAGCTATTCGTCGCCTCGTTTTTCCGGCTGAGGAACTCCCTCTCCTCCGCCGTCAGGAAACCCTGATCGATCTGATTGAACGGTATCGAAAGCCGGTTGTGGCCGTCGCTGACGTCGGTTTTGTACAAACCCTTTTGTATGACTAGTACTGGTTCCGAGATTTCTCTCCCATTTGCGGCTTCATGGATTCTGTCTTTGAAGTGTTGGGGTAGGGGAGGGGGTGGGGTGGGGGGGCTGTTCTCTGTTTTGGACTTCTTTTTTCCGGGCTCCGGCGATTGGCGGCGGCATGCGGCGGCGGAGGGGGTTTCTCGGTCGTCGGGACTCTTTCTTTTGATGATTTGGCGCTGCTGTGCGGCGGCGGCGGCGGCGGTGGCGGGGAAGAGGGAGTAGTCTGCGTCGTCCTCGGCGAGCGTTACGTGCCGAGGGCGATTGCCTTGACGTTGTTTCGCCGTGGCGGCTGCTTCTTCTTCTTCTTCTTTTTCCTCTTCTTCCTGCATTAATTCATTTGCAGCCATGACCACCATAGTCAAATTATGGAGTTTGTCATCTGTCGGCTCGATTTCTTGCACTTTCAGCCTCAACCGATGCATAAACATGGTTTTTCTTCTTTGGGAATCACTACGAGAATTAACTCAGTTTTTTTGGTGATAAGTTTTTGAGGGAAATATGTGGTTCTGTGTATGAAATACAGACTGTTGTATGCATGCATATATAGAGAGTAGAGAGAGAGTGCGGGATTGATTAGAATTAGGAAATTATTCAATTAAGCGAGTTGTAAGTTGATGCAACTTAGGAGACTTGTCAGTATCGGATTTGATATGATATTTTTCAGATTTTTATCGGATTTTATATATGCGCTCCTTGTGAACTAGTAATTATAGACTATGAACTATAAATATGAAGATAAAAAGAATATGAAAAAGTTATTATTAATTAAGAAAAAAGAATTAAAGTGAAGTGGGAAAAAACGGAGAAGTAACACGTTATTGAAGTGTGAATTTAAATAAGAAAAATAGGACGAGACCAAAACAATTTTTATTTGCTTCTCTTGCTTAATATAACATTATAAATAACAATATCTTTATTTGATCTTTTATTTTATTAAGAAAAATTAATAGGTTTTTGTGTTATGTAGAAGATTGTTGTTGTTTTGAATTTGATTTTGAGTGTTATTAGATGTCTTCGTTTAATGGAACTAAAATTATAGAGAGATTAATGAATACAAACTTGTAAAAGTTGTGACCTCTTAAAACTTGATTTGAAAAGGGTTGAAATTCCTGCAATTTGTTTTGGGCAAAACATATGCTTTTCTTTTAATTTATTCGGAGATAATTGCAGTAACCTCTTAGAGAAATTTAATTGGTGTAATAATTGAATTCATCCTTAATATATCAATATCTTTCCACATTAAACTGAGGTTACAAGAATGAACTTTAGCATGTATTTATGATGCGGAAAAAACTCGACATTTTTTAATATAATATGTCATCATGTTGTGTTCTCTTTGATGTTGTATCAAATATTTGTTGTAATATGTCGAAGGAAGAAAATTAAGCCGGTTTAATTAGATTGCACTCAATAAGTTAAATGTGACCTAAGTTGCCTTCGAGATATCACACCATTTATTTATTATATTTTCTTCCATAATTACATTTTCAAGATATGGAATGAAAAAATTAAACAAAAAAAGAAAGGTGGGATTTGTAAGGGCCGATTTTATAACAAAATACCAACTAAAAAAGCCCAACAATTCAGCCTGCACTTTTACAATATAAAAATAAAACCTCCAAATCTCAACTATGTTTCATGGGCTAATAAAAAGGAAAACCCATTGTCATATAAAATTGGGCCTTTTCTCCAACTTGAATGCAGAGGGATTCAAATATAAATTTGTAAATTAAAGTTATTTGACGGCGAACCATTAATAAGCTAAGATATATAATGGTTTTGGTCTTTATTTAATTTACTAGGGTTTGGACTTTGGAAGAAATAAAGTCATACATATATAGAGAAAGAGAATTTACCAAGAAGAAATGTAATTTAATTTAATTGTTCGGCGTTATTTTAACTTAATCAAGTTCAATTTGGTGTGAACCGAAATAAATGAGATATCGGGAAAAAAAATAGAGAGAAAGAGCTCAAATAACTGGAGTTTATATTTACATACAAATGTAAATTTTTTGGAACCTTAAAAGAGAATCAGATTGTAGCTTTTTGAGCATCTTACCACGAATGATGCAGTAAAATAAAAATAAAATGATCATAGTTAATAGCAATCATATAACTCTTGAAAATCTCCTGAAATTGTTAGGTCTATAATAATTCTGGGCAACAGAGAAAGTAGGTGAATTCCAACTACATTGTATAAAGAGGATGCAGAATTATTCATCAGTTCATTCTCCACTAAATTAAAAGCTCCAACTTCCCAATAAAAGAATTTAAAATCTTCAACTTCACCAATTAAAGCTCATCATACCCAAACCCAAGCAGTTAATTAAATACCACAAGAAAAAAACATTAATGATAGAAATAAATAATAGCATCAATGTTTATAACTAACCTATTGTATTTAATATTGGACCCCAATTTTCTTTTAGAAAAAACTTAAATTTAGAAATTACTAATTTTCAAATGACATATAGCAACACGAATTTGGCTAAATATCTTAAATACCCATATATTAAAAAAGTTAACAACCAATTCTAAAATATGAACTAAAATATTCTAAATTGATTCCTACAAAGTTATAGCAATTATTCAACATTTGTTATTTGACAAAGCCTTATCGTTAAAAAACAAAGGTACAAATAAATGTACAACTCATGACTATCAATCAATCATATGGCTTAATCTTTATTCCCTAGACTGTTTAAGAATAAAAATTGACATAAGAAAATGATTAAAAATGTCCTCAAATTACCTAATAAATTCCTACCTTCCAAAGTCCCAACTAACGTTCGTCAACAAACCTGGCCGACACATATCCAATAGTCCAATCATAATTATTAAAAATAATTAATTTCCAACCCATCCACATCTACTTAATCATGCAATTATTTAATTTATTCATAGCTACAAAAAACGTACAACTCATTTCCACACCACACTTCATCATTACGTCAGGATCCCTCTCTTTCTCTCCTTAATTTCCACACTTTCTACTTGCTTATTTTCATACTTGCACCCTCTTTCTTTTTAAAAAATTAATTAATTATACTTCTCAAATAATTTATACTAAATGGTAGAGATTGTTCGATTTATTTAATTTATTAGCAAATTGTAATAGATGATATAATGTAATTTTTGATCAAATTTGGTTTGTTTTATAAAGAAGTTATAAATGTCGATAGTCGCTCATAACTTTTCATCACTTTAAAATATTTTTACTTAATTTCCTCATAAATTTATACTTTATAATAGATATAAATACTGTATTAGAACGCTTAAATATTATATTTTGTACGTGCATCCAATTGAGGAGTTAAAATTTTAGAATCACAAAATACATAAATTTACACTACATAATAGATTATAAATACTATATTATAATATTTTTATATTACATTATGCGAAATTTGTACATACAATCAATTGAAGAGTTAAGTAAAAATATGATGGATAATTGCACATGTTATCGATCAAAGAAATTAGTCAACAAAAAAAAAAAGAAGGAAAAAAGAAAACATGCGCGGACTCCAAAAGCGAATTTTATTCTCAATTAATAAACCCCCTTTGAAGTCCAAATGATCCTTTCCCGGGAAAATAAACGCGAGTCCTATATGATTTGAGGAGAAAAAGAAAAAGGTAAAATACGAAAACGTACGCTATATAAAGAGGCATTATGCTGACTTTTTTACAACTCAAATTTACGTTTAGTCAACGCGCTTCGTGACTAAATCGCATTACTGATAAGTAAAGGGGGATAGATAGAAAGATACACCGGAGAAATCCAGTCGACGGTGGATTCCGGCGAAAATGGCTATCGCCGACAGGCAGCACCACCACCACCACAAGTTCCGCCTCTGTCCTGCCTTCTGGCAGTCCGCGACGGCGTCTTCATCTGCTTCATCTACGCAAAATCTCTACAGTCAATCGCAGAACCACGGTCAACAGAACGGCGGCGTTGCGGCCAATACTCGCTCCGCCACGGTATCGTCCGTCGCCAGATCGATTCTCCCGGCGCGGCGGAGGCTGCGTCTGGATCCGTCCAACAATCTCTACTTTCCTTGTGCGTTATTCTCGGTTCTTCTGTTTCTGTGTTGTTGAATGTTATTCTTAATTGAAGCTGTAGTCTCATTAGCGATGTTTGAGTCTGGTTTGAGTTGTTTGGAATTTGGAAATGTGAGGAGGAATAGGAGAGATAATTGAATGAATCTGAAGGTTTTTTTTTTTTTTTTTGTGCTGATTGGTGATTGATTTTGTGCTTCGTGTTTGTGATATTGTAGATGAACCAGGAAAGCAGGGGCGGAGTGCTGTTAGGATTAAGAATTCCAGCAAGTCTCATGTTGCATTTAAGGTATTCCTTTGTTCTGGTTCTGATATTTTGTCAATTGTGATATCATTTTCGAAATTTTTATTTTTATGAAGCAGTTTTGGGATAAACATTTTCTCTGGCGTAGTTTGCTTCCACTGACATGCAAGTATCGTCAAACTTTTTTCTCCCGGAGGATTCAACTTTTTTTTTTATTTTTTTTAAGTTTAATTATTGAATTTTGATCTGTGTTGCACAAAATTTTTATTTGATATCCTTTCGGATTCCAAAATGGTAGCATTTTAATCGAAAAGCTAGTTACTGAAAGTGATCTTAGCTTGTCAATTTAAATGATATAACTGCGTGTGTGAGAAGTAGTGATGTCAAGTGACCTGAT
>JBBMKE010000011.1:12861121-12877590 GCA_037834125.1 Lippia alba | reverse complement strand
GATAAGCGGAATCACTGTAGCAAATAGTGAATATCGTATATTGCAATCATAAATTTTTTTGATAAATCAGCAGCGGAATGTACGATATTCACTATTTGCTACAGTGATTCCGCTTTTTCTAAAAGCAGAATCACTATTTGTACAGTGATTCCACTTTTCTCAAAACTAGAAAACCCTAAAGTTGCAATGCACAAAAAAATACACCAAAAATACAATATACCAAAAAAAGCCATCAAAATTAGAAAAAAACCAACAACGAGCTCAACGATATTAATCTTGGATTTTGGGCCTTAAGCCTAATATTTCCGGACCTTTTCTTTGAAATATAATTGGCAATTTGACATGTAATAGTGGCATTATGTTGGAAAGAAGACTACTAAATCTTTAAGACCAACTATTCCTTAAAAACCACAAAACTAATATAGGTAAAATTTTAGCTGAATCTGCGTTCGATTGTCCTATCTATGGTAGATTTTTATTTGATGCCAATGCATTAATTACATTCAAGTTAGTCCGAGGTACTATACATAAACAAGTTAATTGGTCTCATGATTTAATGCACACAATATGGCTATGTTGCTCCACAAGTACAAACATCACAACACAATCTTCAAAATCTTTGCCAAAATACGCACTATCCTATAGATTGTCGACATTAATATATCAATGGAAAAGAAATTTTCAACATCATTAGAAAGAAATAATTCCTTGAATATATAATTCACAACACATATATAGAAGAACAAATTTCCAATTAACTAAAATACTTACCATACTGCAACACTACTCACAATGCAATTCTAAACTATTTGGAATTCCTTCATCTTTACCCCTAACAAACAACCTCACAATCCAAGCAACAAGATTGCAATGACGACTGCTCTTCTATTTTAAAATTTGCACTAATCACACAAAAAAAAAATACAAAAAAGTTCATCTTTACTAATAACACAACCTCATAATCAACATAACACAGTTGCATTGATCATACTAACATCTACAAAATTAACATAAACAGTTGCATTGATCATTTTTTACTAAACTTTTGTATCAACAACCTAGCAAAACATAAAACACTCTCGTCTCCTCATTACACTAGCCAGAACCCTGTTCGTAGTAGGTTTCCAAGCTAGTTAGCATTCGAATTCAACTTGACGAGAGCAAACCTCAATTCCTGCTCGACCCTGAACGCCCACAACTGCACCACCGTCCCCGCGCTGAGCCTGTTCCTCTTCACAATCCATTTCCACTCCCCGTTCAGCACGTACGACGACGACGTCTTCCCCCCGTTGCACTTATCCATATCCCACCTGCACAGTTTCACCCCACTCTCCCTCCCTCCACACGACTCCAACAACTGCACTGAATAGCTGTTACAGCTATTCGTCACCTCGTTTTTCCGGCTGAGGAACTCCCTCTCCTCCGCCGTCAAGAAACCCTGATCGATCTGATTGAACGGTATCGACAGCCGGTTGTGGCCGTCGCTCACGTCGGTTTTGTACAATACCTTTTGTATCACCAGCACTGGTTCCGAGACTTCCCTACCATTTGCGGCTTCATGCATTCTGTCTTTGAAGTGTTGGGGCAGGGGAGGGGGTGGGGTGGGGGTGCTGTTCTCTGTTTTGGGCTTCTTTTTGCCGGGCTCCGGCGATGGGCGGCGGTTTACGGCGGCGGTGGGGGTTTCTTGGTTGTCGGGACTCTTTCTTTTGATGATTTGACGCGGCTGTGCGGTGGTGGTGGTGGTGGGGGAGTAGTCGGCGTCCTTGGGGATCGTTATGCGCCGAAGGCGATTAACTCGACGTTGTTTCGCTTCTTCTTCTTCTTCTTCTTCTTCTTTTTCTTCTTCTTCCTGCATTAATTCATTTGCAGCCATCACCACCATGATCAAATTATGGAATTTGTCATCCGTAGGCTCGATTTCTTGCACTTTCAGCCTCAACCGATGCATAAACATGGTTTTTCTTCTTTGAGAATCGCTACAAGAATTAACTCAGTTTTTTTGGTGATAAGTTTTTGAGAGAAATATGTGGTTCTGTGTATGAAATACAGTATGCATGCATATATAGAGAGTAGAGAGAGAGAGTTTGGGATTGATTAGAATTAGGAAATTATTCAATTAGCCGAGTTGTAAGTTGATGTAACTTAGGAAACTCGTCCGTATTGGATTTGATTTGATATTTTTCAGATTTTTATCGGATTTTATATATGCGCTCCTAGTGAACTAGTAAATATAGACTATGAAGTATGAATATAAATATGAAGATAAAAGGAATATAAAAAAGTTATTAATTAAGAAAAAAGAATTAAAGTGAAGTGAAAAACAACGGAGAGTTAACACGTTATTGAAGTGTGAATTTAAATAAGAGAAACAAGACTAGACCAAAACAATTTTTATTTACTTATTTTGCTTAATATAATAGTATAGATCATAATAAATATTTGTTATCTTTATTTAATCTTTTGTTTTATTAAGGAAAGTTAATAGGTTTTTGTGTTGTATGTAGGAAGATTGTTGTTGTTTTGAATTTGATTTTGAGTGTTATTAGATGTCTTCGTTTAATGGAACTAAAATTATAGAGAGATTAATGAATACAAACTTGTAAAAGTTGTGACCTCTTAAAACTTGATTTGAAAAGGGTTGAAATTCCTGCAATTTGTTTTGGGCAAAACATATGCTTTTCTTTTAATTTATTCGGAGATAATTGCAGAACCTCTTAAAAAAATTTAATTAGTTTAATAATTGAATTCATCCTTAATATATCAATATCTTTCCACATTAAATTGAGGTTACAAGAATGAAACTTTAGCATGTATCTATGATGCGGTAAAAACTCGACATTTTGAAATATATTGTGTTATCATGTTGTGTTCACTTCTCTTTGATGTTGTATCAAATATTTGTTGCATAATATGTCGAAGGAAGAAAATTAAGCCGGTTTAATTAGATTGCACTCAATAAATTAAATGTAACCTAAGTTGCCTTCCAGATATCACACCGTTTATATATTATATTTCCTTCCATAATTACTTTTTCAAGATATGGAATGAAAAAATTAAACAAAAAAGGAAAGGTAGGATTTGTAAGGGCCGATTTTATAACAAAATAGTGAAATACCAACTAAAAAGCCCAATAATTCAGCACGCACTTTTACAATATGATGAAACCTCCAAATTCTCAAATATGTTTCATGGGCTCATAAAAAGGAAAACCCATTGTCACTTAAAATTGGGCCTTTTATTATTTGTACTCTTTTTTATATTATGTATCTTTGATGGGGTTTTAATCATACTACACACTACTATTTATGTAAAAAAGATGTCATTAACATGGCATAATTAAAATAAATAAATAAGAATTAATATGGCATAACTATAGCTCAATATATATATATATATATATAGGATCTCCTACTTGAATCCACCAGGGATTCAAATATAAATTTATAAATTAAACTAGAATGGAACCGAACCATTAAAAAATTAAGATACTTAATGGTTTTGGTCTTTATTAAAAATTTATTAGGGTTTGCAAGAAATATAGTCATAAATATATAAAGAAAGAGAATTCATCAAGAAATAATGTAATTTAGCGGTTCGATATTTTTTTCAATTTAATCAAATTCAATTTGACACGAATTGAATTAAATGAGATGTCGGAGAAAAGAGAGAGAGAGCGAGAAAGAGTTCAAATAACCGGAATAAAGAGAATCAGATTGTAGCTTTATTGAACATTTCATTACCGCGAATCATGTAGTAAAATAAAATGATAATACTTAATAGCAATCATATAACTCTTGAAAATCTCCTGAAATTGTTAGGTCTATAATAATTCTTGGTAACAGATAAAGTAGGTGAATTCCAACTACAATTTATAAAGAGGATGCAGAATTATTCATCAGTTCATACTCCACTAAATTAAAAGCTCCAACTTCCCCAATAAAAGAATTTAAAATCTTCAACTTCACCAATTAAAGCTCATCATACCCAAACCCAAGCAGTAAATTAAATACCACAAGAAAAAACATTAATGATATATAGCATCAATGTTTATAACTAACCTATTAATATTGGACCCCAATTTTCTTTTAGAAAAAACTTAAAATTTTCTTAAATACCCATATATTTAAAAAGTTGACAACCCATTAAAAAATATGAACTAAAATATTCTAAATTGATTCCTACAAAGGTATAGCAATTATTCAACATTTATTATTTCACAAAGCCTTATCGTTTAAAAAAAAGGTACAAATAAATGTACAACTCATGACTATCAATCATATGGCTTAATCTTTATTCCTTAGACTGTTTAAGAATAAAATTTGACATAAAAAATGATTTAAAATGTCGTTAAATCACCTAATAAATTCCTACCACCCAAAAGTCCCAACTAACGTTCGTCAACAAACCTGGCCGACACATATCCAATAGTCCAATCATAACTATTAAAAACAATTAATTTCCAACCCATCGACATCTACTTAATCATGCAATTATTTAATTGTTCATAGCTTCAAAAAAGTACAACTCATTTCCACACCACACTTCATCATTACGTAAGGATCCCTCTCTTTCTCTCCTTTCCACACTTTCTACTTGCTTATTTTTCATACTTGCACCCTCTTTATTTTTAAAAATTAATCAATTATACTTTTCAAATAATTTATACTAAATAATCGAGATTGCTAGATTTATTTTTAATTTATTAGCAAATTGTAATAGATGATAGTGTAATTTTTGATCAAATTTGGATTGTTTTATAAAGAAGTAAATGTCAAAGAAAATTGCAGTCTCTCGTAACTTTCCATCAATTTGGAATATTTTTACTTAATATCTCCATAAATTTATACTATATAATAATATATAAATACTGCATTAGAACATTTTAATACTATATTATGTGAAATTTGTACGTGCATTCAATTACGGAGTTAAAGTTTCAGAACCACATAATAGATTATAAATACTGCATTAAGACATTTTATACTACATTATGTGAAATTTATACGTACAATCAATTGAGCAGTTATGTAAAAATATGATGGATAATTGCCCACGCTAACCGTCAAAGAAATTAGAAAAAAAAAAGGAAAAAGAAAATATGGGCGGACTCCAAAAGCGAATTTAATTCCCATTAATAAACCCCCTTTCAAGTCCAAATTGTCCTTTCCCGGGAAAATAAACGCGAGTCCTATACTCCTATATGATTCAAGGAGGAAAAAAAAAGAAAAAAAGAAAAAGGAAAAATACGAAAACGTACGCTATATAAAGAGGCATTATGCTGACTTTTTTACAACTCAAATTTACGTTTAGTCAACGCGGTTCGTGACTAAATCGCATTAAAAAAAGGGGATATATTTCGCCGGAGAAATCCATTCGACGGCGGATTCCGGCGAAAATGGCCATCGCCGACAGACACCACCACCACCACAAGTTCCGCCTCTGTCCTGCCTTCTGGCAGTCCGCGACGGCGTCGTCATCCGCTTCATCCACGCAAAATCTCTACAGTCAATCGCAGAACCACGGTCAACAGAACGGCGGCGTTGCGGCCAATACTCGCTCCACCACCGTCTCGTCCGTCGCTAGATCGATTCTCCCGGCGCGGCGGAGGCTGCGAATTGATCCGTCCAACAACCTCTACTTTCCTTGTGCGTTGTTCTCGGTTCTCCTTGTTTCTGTGTTGTTGAATGTTATTCTCGATTCTCATTAGCGATGTTTGAGTCTGGTTTGAGTTGTTTGGAATTTGGAAATGTGAGGAGGAATTGGAGAGAGAATTAAATGAATCTGAAGGTTTTTTGTGCTGATTGCTGATTGATTTCATGTTTGTTGTTTGTGATATTGTAGATGAGCCAGGAAAGCAGGGGCGAAGTGCTGTTAGGATTAAGAATTCCAGCAAGTCTCATGTTGCATTTAAGGTATTCCTGTTTTTTCTGGTTCTGATTATTTTATCAATTGTGATATTATTTTCGAGATTTTTATAATTTTGTAGTAGTTTTGGGATAAACATTTTCTCTGGTGTAGTTACCTTCCGCTGACATGCAAGTATTGGCAAACCTTTTTCTCGCAGAAGATTCAAAATTTTTTTTTTTAAATTATTGAATTTTGGTATGTGTTGCACAAAATTTTTATTCAATATCCTTTCGGATTCCAAATTGGTAGCATTTTAGTTGAAAAGCTAGTGACTGAAAGTGATCTTAGCTTGTCAATTTAAATGATATAACTGCGTGTGTGAGAAGTAGTGATGTCAAGTGACCTGATGGATTTGTTGCTGTCTTTAGTTTCAAACTACTGCTCCGAAGAGCTGTTATATGCGACCCCCTGGAGGTATCCTTGCTCCTGGAGAAGTCCTTATAGCTACAGGTACCTAGTATTGGTCAATTACGGAGTTTAATCTGGTTGTTAGTTAGTGGAACTGTATACATAACTATATTATTTCCTGAATTGACAGTATTCAAGTTTGTGGAGCTCCCCGAGAACAATGAGAAACCAATAAACCAAAAGAGCAAGGTTAAGTTCAAGATCATGAGTCTTAAGGTGAAAGAAGGAACCGATTACGTGCCTGAGTTGGTGAGTGCTTTGCCTTCAAAAGTGTCATTCTACTGTTTGGTGAATCATAGAATACAGCTGCGGGAATAGTTGCAAATATGATGTTTCTAATAATATTTATGCTACACTAAATTCATTTAACAGCCCGTCTTGGGCCCCTCATCTATAATTTGACCTATCTATATTAGGAGAGTGAATTATTGGGGCTCTGGGTTAATGTATCATCAATTCTGGTAGCTTATGTTAGCACTTGCTTGCAGCTTCATCTTAATTGATAGTTTATAAATCCCATAAGCACTCAACTTGTACGGATCTCTTAGATCGGATTGTTTGATATTTATTACAGGGTTTGGTGCCAACATTTGTAATGATAGGACATGATAAAAGCATTATGCCTTTAATTTGGTAATGAGCTAATTTTATTTTTATTTTATCCGGGTATAGGTGTTAGTCCCTCACATGCATCTATAGATAACTGAAAGGAAAGAAATTAGAAATGTATGTGACCTTCACGTGCAACGTGGGTTCTTGCTTAGTACTGAATAGATGTGATAACTAACTCTTTGTTTTGAGCTTCTTAGTTGTCCCTACCTTGATATGTGGCATAGTTACTACAAGAGAACTTCAAATGCATGTTTATTAATTTAATTGAACTTTATTTCCTTTTTTAAGTATGCGTCTACTGGCGTTTCACATTTATGTTTCTTCATAATTTGGTTGTGTCGGTGTAGAAAGCCGAGTTTCCCTGTTTTCTGGGTTATTTTGATTCAGTTTAACTTAACATAACACAGCATAGAAAACCTTTGATGTGGAACAAAACTGTGAATGTGTAAATTAAGTTCATCTGTTCTCATGTTTTGGAGATGTTAAATTTGTTAGATTTTCATTATATAAGGCAGACAGTTCTTTGGCAACTGTTTTTATGATTGTTTCCATTTGATTAATCATAAAGTCTGATAATTTAGTCCAAAGACAGCTTGTCCTTTGAATCAAATGCCAGGGATTTTAGTGGTCTTAGCTGGAAAAATTAATCATTGTACTTGCATGTCCCCATCCTCATTTACCCACATATTCTGATATTAATTTTGGTACCCCTCCAGTACGATGTTTGTAGTTACCTTACTAAATGGGCCATTGTTGCTACTTTCCTGATTATATCTTGACTATCTCCCCTCTACACGTGGTATGTGGGTATAGAAATATTTCTAATTGGTTGTAACTTGAATTCTTCTGCAGTTTGATGAGCAAAGGGATCAAGTAACTGTTGAACGTGTATTGCGGGTTGTTTTCTTGGATCCCGAGCGTCCAAATCCTGTAAGCCTCAAACTTTTACCAATTTATCTTGCTTAATATTTCTTGCATCCTTCCTTCATTCTCATGACTTACATTCTTCTAATAGGCACTTGATAAACTCAAACGCCAATTGGCTGAAGCTGACGCTGCATTAGAAGCTCGTAAGAAGCCTCCGGCTGAGACGGGCCCACGCGTGGTCGGTGAAGGTCTTGTCATAGATGAATGGGTAAGCTTCTGTTATAGGATATTACTTCTTATTAAATCGAAATAGAAAATGAAAAACACAATAATAATTGAAATCTCGTCTACGTTTTATCTGAACGTCGCTGATGAATATGGCCTTTCTTAACTCGTTGTTACACAGAAAGAACGAAGGGAGAAATATCTTGCCAAGCAGCAGGTTGAGGCTGTAGACTCGGTGTGAGGCCTAGGTTTTTATAGCAGGTGTGATACTTTTCTCAAAGTCTGGAGCAATTTCTCAATGTATAATGTAGAGGAAAATAATGCGAGTCGAGTTCATTAGCTACATTTCTGTCATAGGATTAGGAATTTGCCAACTTTTGTCTTTGTTGTACATATCTTCCCCCGTTGCAAAAGTTAAAATTTTCTTTGCCTTATTAGCACAGATGCATATGGGTGATGGGGATTGTATTTGGATCCTAAAATTTAATTCATTATACAGTTTTATGCTTTTAAATCTTATTTGACATTTAATTATGGCTTCATTGAGATCCCTACTCCATGTTCTCATATGAAATATGATCTTTTATCCCATATGGTTCGAGTGGGATCGAACCGCTAAAGAGTTAAATGCGTAACGAGAAGATCTAGCATATATACAATCCTCTTCTTTCTATTTTTCTTATTATTGTACATACTTTTCTTGCATTCCGACAACAAAATACATAAACTGAAACCTACTCATGAACAATTACACATCCTATACACAGAATTAGGAGTTCCAAGAATTTCACAGTCATACAAATGAAGTCATAAATCATTCGGCAGCTGAAACTTCTGCGACCCGAATATCTGATGAGATGGGCTCTCCACAAACACAGCAATGCCACATTTGGCTGCATTGAAACCCTCCCACAGACTGAAATGCAGAGTCCCCGAAATAGTTTTCTTGGGAACGATGTCTTTAACCGAAGACAGCTTCTCGAGGCAACGAACAACGTAGTCGTTGGCCAAAACCTTGTCTCGGTTTGCTCCTTCGCTGCAGTTTGTGACCAAACCAGTTTCGTACAAGGCAACCATTATATCGACTTCTTGATTGTCGATTTTCATCCGTAGAGATCCTGCTAATGACACCTGTAGTGAATCGGGCTTTGGTTTTTCGAACGTTGCCTGTTCATTGAGAAGTTTAGAGTGTTATTATACGATTATAGTAATTGTGAAATTTCACTACATCTTCTGTTTCACTAAAACATCCGAAGGTTTTATCAAATGACACAAACTATTACCGTGGTTTGAAAATTACAAAAACTTCCCTTGTTATATCTTGATATTTAGCCTCACACATGCTATGATAATGAGGACTTAAAAATCAAGTATTGACAGTAGTATCAATGGTGAAATATGGCATTTATAGAAATAAGTGGAGATAAATATCATCAATATTTATCAACCAAGACCGTAATATATATTATTAGACATCAAAATTTTGTACTTTCTCAA
The DNA here is from genome assembly GCA_037834125.1 of Lippia alba. NCBI lineage: Eukaryota > Viridiplantae > Streptophyta > Magnoliopsida > Lamiales > Verbenaceae > Lippia > Lippia alba. The sequence continues at coordinate 12,868,074 of JBBMKE010000011.1, read as the reverse complement.
ATTTGATGGAATATATGTTTGATATAAGTCAAATTTCAGATATCTCACTATAACTATCCCCGTTAAATATTCTTGGCGATTTGACCTAGTTGATCTAACAAATCTATACAATATTGTGCCTAAAATCAATTCAAACATTTAACCATTAATCATTACTATTATCATAATCAAGTAAATAAGGAAAGCATCAACGGTGACCCGACATCACACGTGTACGGACCTGGAACGAGGGAGCAGGGAATCGCGGAGCAGACGCGAGGCAGGATACCAAAGCATCGGGCTCATTTGCCACACATTGAGCCCGGCCCTGTACCACAATTTGAGGGGTAAACATTGTATCAAGATTTAGGGCTTCAACGTAGGCCTTTTGCCTGACTGTCCATTTGCTGGACCCGAATGGATCCTTCCAACCCATATAATCCCAGTAGTCCACATGGTACGCCATCAAGATCAACGGCGGTTCGAGGTCGAAATCGCCTCTCCCCAGCCGGGAAAACACCAGCTCCGCCTCCGTCGAGGAGGTGCAGCCCTGAGACGAGAAGAGCTCCACCACCACCGGACCCGGTTTTCCGGGCTCATCCGGCGGTGGATCCGCTGTTTTCGTGGAGGATTTCTCTGTGATCTGCTTGGAATAACCGGAGGAGCTTCGGCCGAAACAGCTGATGAGGCCGCGCCCCATTTTTTGAGAAATATAGAGAGAGTATGATGATCTTTTTTTTTTTTCTTTGAAAAGGTATGATGATGTAATTAATCTGCGGTTGTTTTAGGGGTTAAGTTTTGGTTGTTGTATGAAGAGAATAGGGAAATCATGAGAGGAAATTGTTGGAATGACATGAAGAGCACATTAACCAGCGGGAGTGGTAACGAGAGAAAAGTGGAGATCTCGTTTTGGTTTGCATGCAGTAAATCCTTCTTCATTTGCATGCATGCATTCAAATTTGGATTTTTTTTAAATTTGGCTTTATTTTCTTTTTTAAATTTCCATGGTTTTATATTTAAGTATTTAAAAAAAAAAATTATATGGACCTTTGTCATTTTAAAGATGGTTCCTCAGATGTTTGGTTGCTCCAACATTGATCTTGACTTATTGGAGTTGAAAATATTTTTAATGAATAACAAACACACATTTTAAAGATGGTTCCTCAGAAGAAATTTTTTTGAAAGTCTTTCGGTGGATAGATATATAAATTGAGAATTTTGATGTGTTTTCGATTTTGTTAATAATGCATAATAATTTATGGAAAGTATAATTTAATTTACGGTATCTTATGTCATATACTATATGTGTTATTTACACCGTACCCCCTGCATTAGTTGAAATGAAAAAAAGAATTGTGTTACAAAAATTAACATAGGAAGCCATGTGTTTTTAAAATATTTGTATGCTAAACCCTGAAAATTTATGGTGTTGGTAGAACACTAATTTTTTCTATTTATGCAAAATAACTAATTTAACTTTTTATATTTTGATATAGGTCATCTCACATCTCTCTCTATATATAACATTTTTTATTCTTGTTTATAGGATGTTTCATGCAATTTTTATTTTGTGCAAGGTTTCGGTGTATATAAAAAGATGGTTTGAAGTTTGAACAATATAGAGAGATTTGAGATAATGTATATCAGAATAAAAAAAAAGGTAATTAAATTAGTTATTTCGTATTCAATAAATATAGAAAATTTATCTTCTATCAACACAAAATTTTTTTAAGGTTCGACATGCAAATATTTTAAAAATATATAATTTTTTGTATTAATTTTTATAACACATAATTCTTTTTTCTATTTCATTTAACGTGTGTGGTATGGTGTAAATAACTCTATACTTTGTGGAACACTTATAATTACATGAAAATTTTAAAAAATTGCATACTATCTTGTAATATCGGTATTATTATATATTTATATTTGTGCATTAGAAATTATTCCTTGTTCATGTGACATATATATATATATACATATATATATATAATATGAGCAATTTTCGTGGTATTCTAATATTGTGGTGGTCCTAACTACGTCGGTGGAAAGGATAGAATCAGAAAAGAAGGAAAGAACCAAAAAGTTTGACACCTCAATTCGTCTTTGGAATCAGCCAAATCCACACAAGATCAACGCTCTCTTTAGTTAAGATTTCTCAACGTTGGCCAATCGTTACAAAGATGATATAATTCACCAAAAACAAATTTACAAAGATAACATAATTAATATTAAATCTGTTGTTTGAAAAAAATTATATAAAATATTTTCATCTCTAACTCATTACATTACATTGATTTAATGGAACTACATTAAATTCAAATTATATATTATTTCACATATATAAGATTAATTATCTTTTGGACACCGTTAGTTATTTATACGATTAAATAATCATGATGTAAACATAAGAATACAACATAATGTAAATACTTTTTCTTTAAAAACCGTTGGGTACAACCTGCGGTCTCAAAAACAATATTTTTAAAACTAGTAAAAAAAAAATAAAAACTTGTTATGAGCCAAGTTAATCATCCAAATAATGTTTGGACGAGATATACTCTAAACATAATAATCATTCAAATCATCTTTGGACGATTTTCATTTAATATAAAATTTAAATTTAGAACCGCGATTAATTTATTTAGTTAATAAAATATTAATAATATGTCGGTTAAAATGACAGACTAATCGAGCTCAACTTGAGTTTATCTTGATTTAAAATCAAGCTCATGCCATTTAGTGATTAAGTCAAGTGGACAATATTAATTTCATTAATTATTTCAACCTTGTCAATCCCTCTAATTTATTTTCTTGGAGCTGTTTTCCCCCATTACCATACATAATGTGACATTGCAAGAAACAAAGTAATTTCCAGCGCACGGCATAACTGGAAAGATGATCCACAAGAAAATAGGCAAGTGCCCCAGATTAAAATTAGGTATCAACAATTTTTACAAGCCTGACCATGGGAATCTCTACGCACTATTAAATATCACTATTTTTTGTTTTCTACCTTTTGTATTTTCACGTGAGAGAATTCATAATTAATTATATGTATATATTATAATTTATTGTTGTTGATGCTGTTAAATGTGCCGCATCAACAAAATTTCACATCCAAACTTCAAAAATACAAATTTTAATATATAATGACTTGATAATCCTCGAGAATATAGATATAATTAATTGGTATGTAATAATCTCTATAAAAAACAATTAAAAATAGGAGAACGAACTGGATTTGGTGTTCTCCTCGTGCCACATCCATATAATGCACATATAAGCATCAATTTGGAATAATGCCAATGTACAGCATCATCACAACCAAAAACATTAGGCACCACATAAAGGGAATCCACATATTCGTGGCTTAATTCTTTGGGCCACTTTCACCCTCTTATCCACCCTCACCCGAACCCCCAAGGAGCTCACGTGTATCTATATCTATATCTATATATATCGTCTCCAAATGTTGAGGATCAATCATACAAAGACGATCGAGGAGAATTTAATCTTATTGTGATTAATATTGTTTTTGAAGATGTTAGAAGGCAAAGCAATAGTTGGTGAGACAGATATGCTGCAAGCTATGCAGCAAGATGCTCTCGATTTGGCTGCTAAGGCACTCGACTTCTTTGATGTCACTGATGCCACTGATATCGCCCGTTTCATTAAAAAGGTATATATACTTTTTTTTTAATATCTTCATCAAATATTTACCAAAATTGCCTAGTATTGGTAATTATAAGTTTGGTCCTTTGGGTATAGACATCTACTATTTCATTTTTTTACAGAAATCTCCATTGCCGAAGGGGTGTTATCGTTGTATTATAACTTCTATAAAGGATGTTTTTGCACGTAAAATGAAATTTTAGGGTTTCTGGTGTTATTAATAATATGAGAAGGACTAATATGTAATTTTCAGAAAATTCGAGATAGTTTATATATAATTTGTCCTTACTTTAAGATTTTTCTATGTTCTGATAAAGTTTCTTGTATGACCTAGTCCACGTATATGTACTAAATGATTTTAATTGTTAACTTTTCGATTTAAGTATTCTTTTGAAAAAATTTAATCAAACATATATGCCATAATCAAGATTATTTAGTTCATATGTAAGAACTTTGAATATCAAATGTATGCAAGAATTTTTCTCTCTTAGCTATAGTATGAAATGAATAATAAGAAATTAATATTTAAATTTGGTGTTGGTTTGCAGGATTTTGATAAGATGTATGGTCCTGGATGGCAATGTATTGTGGGAACGGATTTTGGTTCATTTGTGACGCATTGCTACGGTTGTTTTATCCATTTCTGCGTTGGGAGTCTTGCTATTTTGCTCTTTAAAGGATCAGATGTACATGAAGACCCTGAGGGAGACGACCAGTTTCCAGTTTCACCGTTGAGTAGTATAGCCTAATTATTTATCTTTGATGCACGGACACAGACACAAACACAACAATATAGACACGATAAAGAACGGATGCGATGTCGCAAAATTTTTCTTGATTTTTTCAAGTGAGAAATGTCTGACACCAGTGTTCAATACTACACAACACAATAAAATAATATTTTTAAAAGTATTCGTGCATTAGATATCGTTATATATGTTCAATTTTCGTATCATTGTTAACCATTAGCTGATACTAAATAGCGGGCATAATGGATTGTTCATCGACATGCAGTTTGGAGTACCCTGATTTTTAGTTTGCTCAAGAGTAATTTGAATTTGCTGCTTAGTGAAGATATGAATCTCTTGAATTAATCTATTGTAATCTTTTGTTTAAAAACAAAGACAAAAAGGCTAAATCGTGTTTATAAAGTTCAACTTCTTTTCTGTCTCAATTATTTACTTTGATGTAAGTTCTTAGTCCAGAGAATCAATTCATAGCTATTAATGTGGCATACAAATGTTATACGGGCTTTAGATCTTTGTTTTATTATATACACACGTCAAATAAATGATTAAAATTTAAAGAGAAATTTTTTAAAAAATTTTCATGTCATAGTTCTTTTTTTTTCTTAATCTAAAATGTCTATAAATTATATGCATGAATATAATATAAGTAAATAGGAGATGAAACAAACTTAATATAGTAGATACAAGGAGGTGATAATTTTCTTAAAACAAAGTAGCGACGAAAAAAGGACATGAAAGTTGGACCCTTGATATATTAATACGTGTTTGATATTTAAGAAAGAATCTATTAAACTAATATATTAATAGGTGAGATTAGTTTTTTTTATTTAACTTGAGATAATTTATTTTGTGCATTTTAATTCAATTCAAAAAAAAAAAATAGTGGATAACATTAAGAAATAAAGATGAGAGTAATGCGTTACAGTTACAGTAATCTCTGTTAAAACGGACCAAAAAAAAAGAAAAGTAATCTATGTTAATCGCATCCCTTGTGACCATTAAAATTAAAATGAAGGGTTACTTGCAGACTAGAAATTTACGCCCTTAATCCGAAAAAATCAGTAATTTCTAATAATTAATAGAAAATTAAATAATATTAAAATCAATAAAATAGTCTAATCTAATCTAACCTATCAACACTTTCTAAACTTATAAAGAAATATAGCAATTAATTACATCTACAGTTCTACATATCTATTTCTTTTTGCCAATATTTAATAAGAAAAATAAAAACGTAATTAAATGCTTTTGTATAAGTTGTTTACTCTTTGACAATTAATATATATATGTTATCAAAATCTTGTTTAGCTTATCAGAATCCTAGGAAAAATCTTAAAATCAAATATAATGTCCACATACTTTGTAATAAAATATTTTTGCCATTTTTGCGAAATACAAACTAAAAGTTATTATAACTTTGCGTCTTTAGGTCGTCTTTATTCTCTTTCACAAATTACCGGGAAAATTACACTTTTGGTCCCACTAGACTAACTAGATATCATATTTGGTCCCGTATGATTTTTTGTTTACACATTGAGTCCCATAAGAAATAAATTTGAACACATTGAGTCACAATCATTTACTTTTAACTCTAAAAATGGGTGAAACGTTATCTTTATATTAATTATTACTGAGAGAGACTAGATTAATGGAAGTGGAGCTTAGATGGTATTTTTTAATCTGATTTTTTAGTAAAATTATATTTTTGGTTTCATTTACTTGTTCATTTTGTGGTATCGAGTCAGTCTAATGGGACCAAAAAATATAATGTTCATTGAAATCGGATAAAAAAGTATCACCTAACATCCACGTTAGATTTTTAGTCTCTCTCATTAAAAATTAACATGAAGTTAACGTTTCTACAATTTTTAGAGTTAGTTTGGGACTCAATGTATTCAAATTTATTTCTTATGGGACTCATTGTGTAAACAAAAACTCGTATGGGACCAAATGTGATATTAAATTAGTCTAGTGGGACCAAAAATGTAATTTTCCCTCGGGGAAGAAAAGAAGGAAAAAAAAAAGAAAAAGAAGTAGAAAGTTTATTGGAAAACTGATGAAGAAAAATCATACTAGTAGGGATAAATTAGTTTAGAAAAACTATATCTTGATTTGTGATGAAATTAGCTTAGATGGCGGTAACTAAATATTTTAAAACACAGCGTTTCACATATGAATTTTTTTAATATGAGATTTAACACAGAATTTATCATGCACATAGCTCGAATATTTGCCATGAACCGACATATTGCGCACGTATAACAGTACCACATAGTCAAGAGTAGCGCAAATTAGGTGTCTAAGATTTGACATGATTTCGCTGGAGCTAAAAGAAGTAAACTTACAGAAACATTTTGTACCTGAATTGACAACTACGATCTATTCTTGATTCCTCAGAGTGATTCTCGTATAACTGCTGCACGTTTGATGGGATTCTCAACTTTCTTTTCCTCGCAGCAGCCACCAAGACTTGAACAATTTGAATAATGGGGCTTCCTTGACATTTCTTATATCTATATCTTCTGGTGCCCGATACAAATACGACGAGAG
>JBBMKE010000011.1:12844260-12861021 GCA_037834125.1 Lippia alba | reverse complement strand
ATTTAAATGCAAGGCAATTGAGTCCAAAATTCTAATGCATGATAACCCCCAAAATAAATTAAAATGTGCAATTAAGTACACGTATCATGCAAAAGACGAGAATAATAAATAAACACACGTTTACCTGTCGACCCGAAAGCACGGGGTGTTACACTTACAATTTCATAATTCACGTATTTAACAATATGAAGATGAATTTTAATATTTTAACTTAATACATAATCATCGTAAGTTGGTGGAATTAGATTGTTATTATTGTTAATAATTAAATAAATTCAAGTTCTATCTCATATTATTTTATAAAATTTATTTAAATTGTATATAAATTAAAGTTAGTTAAGGGACAATTTTTTATAAGGGCCAAATATCCCTAACATTTTTCCTAAACCCCCAAATTGAAAATTTATATATTTAAGATTCCCAATATACAACACATTTTTTCTAAACACTCTAATAACCTAAAAAGTCTATTTTGTCCTCATTTTTTTCGCTTTTTCACACCATTTTTGCTTTCTCTACACCCCTTCTTCTTCCTTCAAACTCGCCGAACCGCCGTCGGCCGCTGCCGGAGTTGGTCCAAAAATTCTCAAAAAATTCACCGGGGACATACTCCTCTTCCTCGTTCCATATATTCGATTAGTTTCTCAAAATTAAAAATCGTTTGTCCCTAATTTTAAATCTAAAAATTCCTGAAACAAAAAATATCGATAACTCCAAACTGCTTAACGAAAATTTATTCTCACTTGCAATAGATTTCTTGTGTCAAGATTTTCAAGATCCATACAAATCCCCGTCGGAAAATTTCTGGAAAGTTGGCGACGAGAAACCCATTTTCTATTGAAAATTTGTAGGTTTCCGACGACCTCCCCGACACCTTCTTCGGCCATTTTCATGAAACGGGGTTGCCACCTATGAAGTCGCGTCATCGAATGGAAGGGAAAAAAAAGCAAAAGAAGAAGAAAGGGCATGGGATAATTTTTCATATTTTATTAAGTACATTTTGATATTTTTATGCGAATTGAGGGTTTAAAAAATGTTTGATAGATAATTGATCCTTAAAACATGTAAAAATCTGATTAGAGGATTTAAAACTTTTATGATACATTAGGGATGTTTTATTAATTTTCAGATTATTTAAACTATTCTTTTATTTAACGTTTTGAAATGATCCCACCATTAAACTTCTTTTTTTTAACACTAACGTACCAGCACCCGTACCGTACCTATAACCGATTCTATATTCACATTATGTGAACTAACTTATTATTAGTACTAGTAATCCGACACATTCGTTGCATGTGCAAATATACTATTACTTAAATATATTTAAATTAATTTTTATAGTAATACATATTTTATAATTACATTTAATATAATAATTGAATTATGATAGATAAATAAATATGATAAAAAATAAAAAAAATATATTAAAAAAGAATTGATGTGAGATGAGAGAAAAGAGAAATCTCTCCCCAAAATCAAAAAGAGATAAAAGAAAGTGAAAAAAAAGGAAAAAGAAAGAACGTAAGAAAACAGAACAGATGAAGACAATAAATGGGAAAATTACACTTTTGGTCCCACTAGACTAACTAGATATCACATTTGGTCCCGTATGATTTTTTGTTTGCACATTGAGTCTCATAAGAAATAAATTTGAACACATTGAGTCCCAATCGTTTACTTTTAATTCTAAAAATTGGAGAAACGTTATCTTTATGTTAATTATTGGTGAGATAGACTATATTAATGTGACGTGAAGCTTAGGTGGTATTTTTTAATTTGAAATCCCTGGTCAAAATTATATTTTTGGTCCCATTTACTTGTTCATTTTGTGGTATCTAATCAGTCTAATGAGACCAAAAAATATAATGTTCTTCGATAAATCGGATAAAAAAATATCACATAACCTCCATGTTAGATTAGTCTAACCTCTCTCATTAAAAATTAATATGAAATTAACGTTTCTCTCATTTTTAGAGTTAGATTGGGGACTCAATGTGTTCAAATTTATTTCTTATGGGACTCAATGTGTAAACAAAAAAATCTTATGGGACCAAATGTGATATCTAGTTAGTCTAGTGGGACAAAAGTGTAATTTTCCCCAAATTACCAATAAAACATATTTATTCATTTAATTCATTATACCGCCGCGATATAATATGGAAAAGGTAATTAATTGCTTTTGTATGAATGATAATATTTTAGATACTGAGAATCTATTTTCTTGATTTTCTCAATATAATACAACACATCTACTTTGTTGGTGAAATATTTCTGCCATATTTACACATTGTCAATAAAAACACATTTATTTAGGCCTTAGGGATCGATCGAGTATTTATAGCACAATCTTGCAACGAATAAGTCAGCAACACATCTTCAACTACAGCAGTACTCTACATTCCTACCATTGTTGGGATACAAAGTGTCTTAAATTGTCATCAAATTCTTTTAACAATTGTTTCGCGGCCCTACTTGTTGTGTCGGGTATTCCTCATATTTTATTGTATTGCGTTGGTTATTTGTCATTTATTATTCCATTTTTTTCTCATATTTTATCGTGTTCGTGTCAGCTTATTCATCGTGTTTTGTCGTATCTGGAGGATTATTCGTCGTGTTCTATAGTGTCGGTGGGGTTACTAGTATTGATAAGCGTAGTTATTCACTGTATCTGTCAGATTATTCGTTATATTTAATCTGTTCTGTATTGACTAATTGGGTTATTCCCCGTGTGTTCACTCGTGCTATATTGGTTACCTTGAGTTATTCGTCATGTTCTATCTTACCGTGTTGATTATTCGCGTCAGACATCTACCTCACTACCTGAAAATAAATTTATCAACACCGTGGTTATTAATTAGATTTTTCGTTTAATTTCCATTGCATGCAATATTTAAAGCAAATATGTTCACTCAAGAAGAATTGTTCAATTTTTATGGAGTCCTGCAATACACAGAAGAATTCATAGAGCTTCATTGTGGGTGCACCAATCCCAGATATGGCGACACACCTGGGAAACTTAGAGCTTATGTTGATGGCAAACTTGAGATTGATTGCAATTGCTGGGAAAGTTGTTCCAAAGGTATTCAAATTAATCAAAACAACTATATATATTTCTACCTCTAAAACATTCCTTCTATTTATAAGGATCCACTTTTCATCAATGTTAGTTTCCTCATATGTTCTTACTTTTCCATTAACCCTAAATTTGATACCATCCCTTTACTTGTTGTTTTTCACGTGACACTCTTTAGAGTCACTTTATTTAACGGAAAATTCTACCACAAACTCGACTCTACCGAATCCAATATTTTTTACCAATCATACACAAGTAAACACTCATCCTTTCATATTGGTTGAGCCTGACTCGCGTTAGAATTATGTTTGTGTTGGGCCGATTAGTGGGACCCATCACTATGATCAAATATATTGTAATTATTATAAATTTCTTTGAAGGATTATTGTTTTATTTTGGTGCAGTCAATGTATCCCCAGTTGATTTTGCTAGGCATTCTGGGAGAACAAATGCTCACAACAATTGGAAGAGTCAAATCTGGGTATTTGGTTGTGATGGGCAGAAAATCCCCTTATGGAGGACTTGTTTGTTGAAGCACCACACACATTCTTTCCAAAGACCCTTGCGCCAAGTCGTCCACCGCGACGAATTCGTGCGTTGCTCCAGATGTAGCAAAGAGCGTCGTTTTACTCTCCGGAATAAAGAGGCGTGCATGCTCTATCACAACGCGCTCGTTAATATCAACATATGGAAGTGCTCGGACGTGCCTAACCAATCGTAAGTATTCAAGTCAGATGCACGTGCACGTATATATATTTCTTTTTGTGTTTCTTTTTATTTTTTTTTGAAATTAAATTTGAATTGAAGGTGCGATGATGCTGAGGAGCGGGAATGCCGGAAGGTATGCAGGGGTTGTCCGAGGGCGTCAAGATGCGAGGGTTGCGAGCAATGTGTGTGCTTTGGTTGCGACATATGTCGCTTTGAGGATTGTATTTGTCAACCATGTGTTGAATACATTCTAAATATGTAATTCAATTTCCTGATTTCAAATATAATATATAGTCACCAATATGTACATGATTGGAGCTCGTGTGGTTCAATTTTTGATTTATCTACGAAGGATCGAATTTCCCCCTAGCTATAATCAACTCGGGTTTTATAGTTCCACAATATTGAAACTTCTCATAATCTCAATCACTTACTCATATATTTAATGTGTTTGAAAGAGAAAATTGAAGATGAAACACATAATTAAATAAGAAATTCAATGCGGAAGTTAAGGGTCATGAACAGGGGAGTAGCCTATGTCTCTATTTTCTTGATTTTTAAATTTTCATTATGAAATAGGAAAATTATCATATTTAATGGTATACGATTACCTATTATAAATATAAGTTACGGAAAATTCATTTGATATAATATGATCTTATTGCGCATTGGTATAACTTAATTGATTACGACACCACATTAAATGCACAATGTGGACACTTATGCATACCCTGATCATGTTGAGCATCGCCGTGCGTCTCTATAGTTCATGTTTGAGTCTTGTCTCACGAGTACACTGTATTTTCTTTCTTGTTCAGTGATCTCCTCGGTGGAGACGTTCCAAGTTCGTGATTTCTCTCTCTTGGCCTTTCTTGCACACTTGGAGGTGAGGGTTTTCTTTTATAAGCGATCTATAACCTTGCATGCTTTAAATAAGCCAAATGATTTTGATATTCAAGTTAACCCCTATCTTTTATACCGGCTATGTACCGGAAATATTTTATAAATAGTGTAGTGTTAACTTTGAGCCTGTTTTGCGAGATCTTGTAATTGCCCCGGCTTTCCTAGTGCTGGGCTAGTCGGTGTGATTCTTGTACCTGTTCTTGGGCCCCTATCCATGCAAGACCAAATCTTTAACTTCCAAAACCATATCAATCTAGCCTTGGAAATCACTACAACATATCACTCTCATACATCAACAAACCCTCAAGATCACGCTAGAGGCACTCACCTCCCTAGACACATACATGCATATTAAAAAAAATTATTAAAATTCAATATCATCCCGACAAGGCATAAGCCGCACACGCGCGCGCACACACATATACGTATTAAAAGTCAAAATCATCCAGATTCGGCTTGGGCGAAGTCAACAACGCCGTGTAAAGCCTCAATCTATCCTCTCCAAGCGACGAGCACCTCGACAACGGCCTTCTTGGCCTAATAAACGACAGGGATGTTAGGGTCAGCCGGTGCCTATACCTCCTCCAAGCCAGCTGAATAGCAACAGCGGCCCATGTCCGCCATCCGGGCGAGTAGTAGCGCGCGCTTCTCTTCACCTTTTCATTAACGAACGTGTACCTAAAGTGTTGAGTGACATACTTAACATCCTCGGCTTCGAGACCGAAGGCCTCCGTTGTTTCAAGAGTTATTAAGGTTGATGATGAAGGTGGGAGGCGTTCGACGAAGGGTCTTCGCAGGCACCACGACAGCAGCTCGTCGCCCGAGAAGTTTCCGGGCCCCAACATGCAGCAGCTCTTCACGCCGTCGCGGAGAACTTGGCTGCTTTGGAGATGGCCTCTTACTATGAAGAGCATTCGTTGTACTGGATCACCTTCTCTTGTTATCTATGTACGAGAAGCACAATTTATTTTAAGATTCTGTAACTCTTTCGGATAATTACAAATATCCCCCCGAGATTAATTAGGAAAAACACAATCATATTTCAGAAATTACGAAAAAAAACCTGAAGTTCGAACAAGAATTACAAAAAATATCCTGACAAATTACAAATAACACCTGCTTCCGGGTGCTTTCTGTAATTTCTTAACTATGATGAGTTTTTTCGTAATTGGTTATACATCAGCGAATATTAGTAATTATCCCTAATTCTTATATATAATGAAAGTCATCATAGTTTTGGATATATGATTAGATTATACTCACTGTTTCTCCTTTGGTGAATATGAGGGACTTCACACGATCACAAATGTTCTCCAGGACTAAGTTATCCATATGCTGGAATAAAGGTACCTGATTAGCAATTTTAACACCAGCTTATATTAGCTGAAAAATATCCATATAAGAATCCATAAATCACCATTTCAATTGATTAATATTTAAGGAGCTACCTCTAAACTTTGATGAAATTACAAAACAAACCTCTCAGGTATCAGAAATAACGATACGGTCCATGAAATCTTATTCCGGTGTAAGTAATACGATGGACCTTATCTTATTTCTAACACCAAATGGACTTTTTTGTAATTATACAAACCTGAGGGGTAGTTTTTGTAAATAGCTCTGTTATGTAATTCATCACCTGTCTAACTAAATCCAGACAGAGATGATACTTGATATCCCTCCTGAGCCCTTCGGGCAGATTCCGAGTCATCTCACATTCATCGACACCGCGCATGGCCGCCCATCGCTGCCTCTCGTAATTGCGCACTCTCTGCCTGAAGCTCTGAGGCAGACGGCGTTTCCTCATCCACCACTCGATGTTCCGCATCTTCAACTGCATCGCCTGTTTCTTCGACGTCGTCGCATGCAAGAACACCTGCAATAGGGGAGGTATACGTAATTTAACTTTTTCAAAAGTTCATAGTTTTGACATATACATTGAGGGAAGAACTTCGAATTACCTTGATGTTGCCGATCAACATGGTGACGAGCAGAAGTCCGGTGGTGAGAACAATGATGATGAAAACCACCTCCAACCAATCTGTTGTGCTCTCCAAGTTCCCAAAAGTACTGTAAAATTTTAGGGATAATAACAAATTAACCCCATAATGTTTAATCTAATTACAGAAACCACCCCTGAAAGAGAATGTAATTACATATACCTTAGAGTCATGAGGCCCCAGAAAATAGGAAACATAATTTTTTCCAAACGATTATCATTGGTGACGAGCTGAACAGTCCATTTGTAAGCTCCATAGTCGAAATTATCATAATTTTCGAGACAAGTAGACCTTGCAATTTTGTTCTCTCCCCAGAAAAATCTTGCTCTATCTCTGATTAAACCTTTTGTACCATAATATATTGATTCCTCACATGCCATCATTCTTTTGGTGCACCCATTTGTGAGGATGCATTGCTTCTTCAAGCATTTTGCAGCCCTTTGAATGCCCAGCAAATACCAGCAAGCTCCTACAGCCTATAAGTATGTTATTATGTACATGTCTTGTAAGTTGAATAATTCTCGATTAACTTTTAAGGGAAGGGAAAATTACGTCTGATTACCCTGTTAGATAAGACAATGTGTTTCATTTTTATTCGAAAATTATAATTTCATCCCTAAAAATAGTGAATCATTTATAATCCATCTAATCTGTTAAAATTTTGTTACGTTGGGTCTGTCATTTCATTAGTTTAATGTATAAAATAACAAATTCATCCCTGCAATACATATAAATATTTTAACAAAACGATCCCTAGGTATTACAGATATAACAATGCAGTCTTTGGGGATAGAGTCCAACCCTATCTGACTCCTAACGGAATAGGTGGATCACAAACGATTTATACATTTAGGGATTAAATTGTAATTATTCTATCTAGCAGGGCAGTCAAATGTAACTTTCCCTAACTTTTAATCAATAATGTTAACTAGTAATTTCGCACACTCGATGCGTGTGAAAAAAATATTATTATTATTTAAATATTATTAAATTAAATTATATATTTTAATATAAAATTAATAATATTATTAATAGGAAATAATTATAATATAAATTAAAAAATATGAGGAAAATAATATAAAAGAAAAGAAGAAAAGTGGGGTGAGAGAAAAATGGAGTTAATAAATAAATAACTGAGTGAAACACGTTCTTACACGTGATGAAGAAAAATAAATAAATTAAATGAAAAAACGAAATAGAGACATGTTCTTGTACGTGATGAAGAAAAATAGATAAATTAAATGAAAAAAAAATAGAGACCAAGTTCAAAAGACCAACTTTACCTCTCGCGATTAATATATAGTATAGATAATTCTTAATTCTTTCAAACGTGACAGTTTAACTCTTATTCTTTTATAATTTTCTTTTTTTATACGACATGTGAAACATTCGTTCTCTCATTATATTGATTTGAGAGTGTCATGTCGTTCTAGTTGGATTTATCCGGTGGTACGAGTGCATGTGTTTGATTTTCATTCCAGCCGAATATAGTTGGTAAACTTATGTATCTTAAGATTGTTAACTACTAATTAAAACCAGACAACTTAGGTTAAAATCGAAACTTAATTAAAGTATAATAAAGTGATAGAGTATACTTACATGTGATGCGACAAAATATGCAATCATGTTGAGAGCAATGCCCCACCAAACAGTTCCAAAAATATAGCCGGAGAGGTTCTGCATGCGGCGGAGCAGGCAAACGGAGTGGTAGATTTTGGGCAAATATTGAAACAAAAACATTATTAGCAACACCGTCATCACCACCGTCGTTGATCCTCCGGCGAGAAGCTTAGGTATCACCACCCACATTACGATCTGTATATAAATTCAAACAATTATTTTTGCGATCATTAGAAAATTAATTTTGTGAGGGATATATTTATCTGGTCAAATTTTACGAGTGTAATAATACTTATTATGATGAATATTGAGCATCCATTTTGGATTTTTGATGCATACCAAATACTTTCTTATACTTTATCAATAAAAAAACTAAATATAATTTCAATTTCGAAATATTACTGTAAAATATGAACTATATTATACTAGTAACTGTTACGACTTTGAATATTTTGGAAATTAGGAACTAATTTAACCTTATCTGAGATGAGAAATATCAAGAAAGTTTTATCGTTTCTTTAGTCTCCTTCTCCCTTACACGTGTTAGGCTTTCCATCCTCTTTTCTTATAATCTTTCCCGAATTTTTTATCTCTTTCATATATATATTCCTGTTCAACTTAATTTCTCTGTATATATTTTTTTTCTTCAATTACCATTTGTTTTATACAGTAAATTGTGTTAAATATATTTTAAATAATTAAAGTATAAAAGAAAACCATGTATTGCACAAACCATATGCAGGTAGTTCTAATTCAAAACATAGTTCTTAAACCAACATAATGATCAGGGGACGTCACGAGTTATGCACTTGCCGTATGATTCACAAAAATCTCAAAATGAGCTATCAATTTCATGTAATATATACCAAATGTAATATTTATCATTATAATTAATTAGATTTGATCGAATTTTATCCCGTACACATACTATTAAGATTCTAAACAAATATATATCACTCATACATACCATACGTACGTACATATATAGATAAACAGACAAGAGATGTCACATGCACTCAGTAAGTTATAACTGCAATGTAAGGCCATAATCAATAGTCAGGAGTTGTCATGCATACAAACAATTCAAATGACATTCATCCTATTTTGTCACTTATACTATAACCTCAATAATTCCAAACTCAAATCCTTACAATTTGGCACCACTCACCCCTACTAATATCATTCAATTTTCTTGTGACTAGCTACCAAAATCTTCATCTTAATTCCATGATTTAAACGAGTTAGAATTTATATCGGAGGTCATGTTCATAAAAAGAATCAAATCATAAGATAGTGAAATTAACAAATTTTGAAATGTTCAAAAATAATTAAGACGAAGAGTACAAAAAATCGATCTTTCTTTTTCACTAAGTGCAAAGTTAAGGGGACGATCGCACACACCAGAATATATATATACCGAATATTTTTTGTAAAATAAAATGATTACACGAACTAATTAAAGAAAACCTCACCTGAGGCAACGGGAGTATAACGAAGAGATCAAAGAAGAAACCCTTCTTCGCCCTGAAGTACTTCCACGCCACGGCACGAGCGGCGCCGCCACCGTCATGCAGCCTTCCGTCGCCCTCCACGGCGGCCTCACCGTGGTGGTGGTGGTGGGGGCGGCGGTCCAGCTTGAACTGCAGCCACATGTTCCACAAGTGCAAGGCGTCGGTCATGCAGCGGAGAACGGTGACGGTGACGGCGAACCAGCCGTCGATGAAGAGACACATGAAATTATCGCTTATTGAGACGGCGTAGAAGAAGAGAGGGTCCACGAACAAACCGGCGGCGCAAACTAAGAGGAATATTCTGTTCCATTCCTTCACCCACGTCGACTTAGGGTCCAAAACCTCGCCGAAGAACCACCGTCCGCGGCGGCGGCGCCACCCGCAGCCGCTGTCGTCCTGGTTTTTGGAGTGCTCGTCTCGTTTTTCTTCTTCTTCTTCTTGCTCGTATTCTTCGGAGGAAGTGTCTTCCTCCGAAGAATATGAGACGGTGCCGTTGTGGCTGTTGCGGAGGCGTTCTTGGTCGTAATCCGGCATGGATTGTGTATGTATGTGTGTGGAGAATACTAGGTTGGTGAAATTAATATTCTTAATTTGAGTTGTGTGTGGGAGAGTGTAAGGTGTTGATGGATATCAAAGAGGGCACATATAATTGAAGATATGGGGCAATTTGTGTATGAGGACGGATAAGTGAAATTACTAAGATATCCTTGTGGTTATATGTCTATTTCATACTCCAAACCCTCTTATGATTAATACACTAATTATTTATTAATTATGGACCACACCAGGGGTAATTGTAATCTGAACCTGGCTCGTTCATCTAAGTATAATGAGTTAGAAAATATTTTAGAACTCATCATGTGATTAATGAAAATTTTAGGGAGATCGACATATTAAATTCTAAACAGATATATGATTCATTAATATTTAGTCGAGTTAGATTTGAGTTAGAATTTTTTGAATACTAGTATTACAAGGAAACCTGTTGGATATATGGGGTTGGTGATTTAATTTAAATAATAGAAGTTTTTGGTTAGAAAGAGTAATATGAACCGATATTATAATTTTCAACCAAACTATGACAATACTTTGGATATTATCATCAAAGTTTGTACTCTTGCTTCACTTTTCTAAAGAACATGATAGTGTAAGTGATGGGCCAAATTCTTGTCATGTATACTTCAAAAGGATCATATTATTATATTAAAAATCAATCAATAATTAGATGTGGTGTTCATTGATAATAAATAATTATTATACTGTATAGTACCTCGTTATCTTATAAACACCTAGTTTTTTGTTTGTTTATCTTTTAAAAATGTTGGATTGCATCATATTTATCAAAGCATTATAAATAATTCAATATATTTGTCAATTAAAGAAAAACAATTGCCTCATTCATACATATACTTGCTTCTTATGAACCATTTAAACATACACACTCTTATGATCTATCCTAGTTCAGTGAAATCTTGTATGTAACATTATCGAGCAATTTGTCTAAGTGTATCTAACGTAGTCAGTTGTTTAGTATTTAATCCATAAGAAACGAATTTACGCAATCCTCACACATCTAGACCCGAATGATTGAAAATCAACTAGCAACGACAAAACGTAGGACACAATAAGTTTAAATAGGTGAGGATTGGCCTAAATATTATTAGATAATTAATAGTTTAGTACTTAATCGACATGTATGTAACGAGTTACATGTTATGTGTCATGTGTGTAAGGGCAATCTAGGGAAAAAAAAGGGTATGAGAAAGAGGACAAGGGAATTAGAAGGAAGATTTGGAGATGTGATGAGTGAATAGGGTAGGCCAAAGGGCAAAGTTCTCATATAAATTCGAACAACACAGGTTCCCTGCAGTTTCGTGTTTTTTGTTCTTTAGTGAGTCAATTATTCTGCTCACATTATAAGCCTAACAATTAACAAAAACTACTTTAAACGACAAAGAATGAAGCATGAAGAGCCGTTTCAGAATGGGAGTCACTTAAACAAAATCTGGAACACAGAAGGAATTATTGTAATAATAGTACCAACATTTTTCTTGGCCGTAATAATTATGCTAATAATAATTCAAATAATTCATAAAGCATCAAACGCCAACAGAAATTGGTTCAAGTGATTGGAATGTTGTTTTTCGAAGGCCGGGTTCAAACCACTCTGACCACTTGGAGGAGTGTGTTAAAAAAATAAATAAATAAATAAAGCACATCAAGCAAACAAGGGAGAAAGCAAACTGGAATAGTAATATATAAGGCGAAAATGTAATATTCCTTCTTTCGCATGAAGAAAGTCTAATTTTTAATGAAAAATAATATAAAACCACAAAGTGATATAACTTAGCTATCGGTCGATATAGTAGCTTAACCTAAAATCTAGCTTCACCGATCAAGTTCAACCCAAAAATAAATGGAATATAGAAGAAAAGTAATTATAATAACCATATACAAACATGAAGGGGGCGATTACCCCCATTTGTGGTGTCCCTACTACTCAGAATAACACGCATACGAAATAGGACCACAGAAAGCAGAAAAGTTATCCCTAAGGCTGTTGTGCTTGGATTTTTAGAACAA
This sequence comes from Lippia alba, assembly GCA_037834125.1. NCBI lineage: Eukaryota > Viridiplantae > Streptophyta > Magnoliopsida > Lamiales > Verbenaceae > Lippia > Lippia alba. Next base: position 12,848,620 of record JBBMKE010000011.1, on the reverse strand, counting down.
CAGTTGATTTCTCCAAATGCCTCCAACTCCAAGGTGGGATGTCACTAACACAGCCTTAGTTTCATTAAAACAGAAATGACACCTTCGACTCAAAATAGCTAAAAAGTTCACACAAAACGAAAATTCACATGACACATACATCTACAGAACAAGAACAAACTCAAGAACTCTTTTTAAGCCAAGAAATGTGATACCTTTATTCTGCCTGGGTTTGTGTCTCACATTTGATTCTACTAAAGCAATCTCGTGAAATTTCGGTCTTTCGTAGTTTATTGGTCCGGTTTATTTCCAAGAAATCATGGTCTGGATAATCCCACTAACAGTCACCAAGAAATCATCTAAAAACTTAGAAGAATATTTTGTGTTGATAAACTAGAGCATATTGAAACCTGAGTCATCATGCCATTTAAAGATTGCAATAAGGATCCCAGAAAGATAATAAATCAAGTAAACCTCAGAAAAGGAAGTGGGGAAGAAACAAGCCATTTCATACAAAATCTTTTTCTGGAAGCATTTACTTTTAATCCTTTTACAAGACTATATTGAAAAAGGCTCAAGGGATTTGAATATGTACATACACAGAATATGCTGATTCACTATCGGAAGTAGACCGTGTCGGCCTTTCTATTGGGTTTCTCCACTTTACTTTCAGTGTAGGAACTCTCCTGTAAAAATAGGGGATGTTGGATTGTCAATATAATTGTGGACTAATACATCTCGTTAAATGTAGAGAGCAATCAAAAACCTCAAAAAAAGTATAAACATGCTCTCAACGATTAGATTAACTGAAAAACTCAGTTCTCAAAGGGCAGTACAAATTTGTTAATGTAAGTGAATGGCAAATTAGAGAGAGGTAAAAAATTGATATGTAACACCAAATTTAGTGAGATTCAAAAACTCTGATATGGCACTAAAGATCAAACATTTCCCTAGGTCATATTTAGTCCGGATTTAGTAATGCATTTGATTGAAGTTCTATACTTAATAAAACATAAATGAGAGTATAATTAACTTAAAAGCAGAGAAACATACTCTTTGGGTAACCAATTTGGTTCTTTGGCTTCCCTGATGTGGTTTCCTTGTTACAACTTTAGGATCTTCAAGAGGACCTTTAGCTTCCTTCTTCCTCACACTTGATTTTGTTACCAAAGCCATTTTCCCAGGTTGATTTTCTTTACCACCATTCACTGTTGCTCTCGAAGGAATCTTACTTGTTGCCGTAGGAATTAATTTATTGACTTTCTCAGCAACAAAACCTTCACTCCGTTTCTCATGATCCTGGAAGAAAAATTTTAAGTTACAGAAACTATATTTTTATTCACCTATGTATAATCTACAACTGAAATTTTATGATCAAGAACCTTCTTAAGGAATCACAAACTAATACAAATTCATCAAGAAACACAAATTCTTCTTCCTGCACACGGCCCCCGAAATGAAGAACTATTGGGCTTTATAACAAACTCAACAGGTAACAAAAAATATGTACATAAAACCAAACACTTAATAACCCAATTTTACTCATCATTCTAGGAATTTAAAGCATAACAACTTGATGCAGATTCTCACCAGTGTTTTACCGGCTTTTTTCTTGACGCGTACATCAGATGTACAACTCATATTCTGAGGTCGAGCAGCAGGTGCTTTGTGTACAACATTTCTGCTATCTGGAGTTTTATCCGTATTTTCTGTGGACCCCATGCTTGAAGATTTCTGACTACTCGTGCCTTTGATTTCCACCCGGAATGCTTGTCTTGTAAAATGAATTTTTCGAATGCTATTTCTAAGATTCAACAGCAGTCCACTAGTAAGGCATACCGGCTGGTTAGATGACTCAATTAGCTTCCCATTTGTGGCGCCTGACGTGATTGTGCCAGTAGAATTGCTCTCTCCACTTCCAAAAGCAACAGACTTAGCAGAGGATATAGAGTGTTGTTGTACTGAACCTGACTTATGATCATCTAACTTCCCATTGGATGAATTGTTTTTCATCTTCTTTTCTGAACCTTCATTTGTCAACAATGATTTGCTGCTAGAATTGTCAAAAGGCTGCTGCTTGTTTATGGACAAGCTACAAACTAATGGCTCTTGCTTTTTACTCTTATATTTGTTCCCTCTTGCTTTCGAGACTGACATTGGAAGATTTGGCGAAGATGGTCCTAGGGAGTCTAAGGATTGACAAAATGTAGATGTCCACTCCTTGGCTGAAAGTTGATGGATCCTGGAAGTTTCAGCTAATTTAATCACACACATACTAAAAAGGAAAAAAAGGAACATTTAACTAAGTATTCTAGCGAAGAATTCCTAACAGTATTGGAAGCCAATACCACATAGAAACGTTAAGGTACTTACGGATGGCTTATGTGGAACCACTCGTCATCTCTGCAACAAAGCATATAAATCCAATTAACAAAAACATAACCAGCAATAATTTACAGAAAGATGGTTTTAGTAAACTCGCTTACAGAGCTCATTTAAGTATTGAATTACTCACTTGTCATCGTAAGGGGAGTCGCATTCTAGCGAAAGATCCGCCCACATGGGAGCTTCGATTTCATCCTGCATTTATCAATCAACACAGAAAAAAGCTTTAACGCAATGATTTAGGGACCATATAATCACTATAACGCGCACAAAAATCAAAGAAAATACAAGCAAATTCAAGCAGCAATCCGGGGAAGATATTCAATTAACAAGTATCAATATTTAAAAAAAAAAAAAGTCGCGGTCATAATAACAAATATACAGCAAGCAATTCAGAGTCCATATCCAGGTAGGGCATAAATTGAAATCACCATAAAGAACGAGAAGCTAAGATTAACGATTAAGAATCGAAGTTATTAAAAATCGAAACAACATAATATTCAGGTGATTATAATTACCAACATAGCCCAGGAATTGACGGATTCCCTGCTTTTCCTTGGGAGATTCCGCACCGCTTTCTCGATCCTCGAGCCACTGGCGGAAGCGGAAACTTGTTGCCGAGTCTTCTTTGTCAAAACCATTTCCGTTCGATCCTTTATTTGGTTAAATTTCTGTAAGAACCCTAAAAAACCTCAGGAATTAATCATGGACAGGAATTTGAATGTTGCATAGTGTGAAATTTTAGGGCTTTTATACTGTAAGATTGAGCGCGATTTTGAGCTTACTGTAGAAGAAAGAGTGACGTCATTCGTAGAGAGGTCGACCGTTGACGCCTTTTCCATGTAAATATTTGAAGAGAATGTATATATTCATAATTTTGTGGAAAAAGGAAAATTTTGGGAAAATATCATTTTTGTCCCTTGTAGTTTATTTTTAGTCCAAATAATTACAGTATTCTCAATTTTAGTATCAAATATTTCAAAAAGTTTCAACGTTAATCACTCGTTAGACCTCCTTTCTTTAACTAACAGTTGCCCTGAAATTCCACTTAAAATCAGTAAATTCAGGGTTAAAACACCACTTCAGGGAAAAATCTTCGTTCTTAAACCCTAAAACTAACTCAGTCTTTATCCATTTCCACATTATTCACCATAAGTCCATAAGCGAAGAAGCATAGAGAGAAGGAAAGATGTCAATGATGGAAAACTCTACGACGGGGTTTAATGAAGATGTCTTCTGCTTTTGTGGGCGAAGGGCTGCTTTGTGCACTTCATGGACTGTAACAAACTATGGGAGAAAGTTCTATAATTGCTTTAATATTGTTGGAAGTTGTAGTTTTTTTATCTGGGAGGATCCTCCCATAAACAGGAGAACGACATTGCTAGCTTCTTACTGTTTATTGTTTGGAGTTGAGACAGATGCTTGAAGAGGTCCAAATGTTGCCTTGGAGAATGAAGATTTGCAAATATGTCATTTTATCTTTTGTTTCTCTTTTAATCGTAGTCCTGCTCATGTAAAATTCTAGCTCTTTCATGGCTTTATGAGATTGTTTCTCCATTATTTTGTATTCCATTTGCTTCGATTGAGAAGAACACAATAGGAAGAAAGAATTGAAAATATCGAAAGGTGATTTTAGGGTCTAAGAATGAGGATTTTTCCTCAAATTAGTGTCTTAACGTTGAACTAACGAGGTTTTAAACGAAATTTTGAGTCAACCATTAGTCAAAATATGGAAAGATTAACTGGGGACTAACGTTGAGACTTTTTTGAATATATGGGACCAAAGATAAGAATCCATAATGATTGAGACCAAAAATAGATATGGATTAATGTCCGAGACAAAAATGATATTTTCCCGTAATTTAATATCTTTAAAATATAGAAACAAAGAAATGTTTAAATCTTTATTTTGAGTTGTAACAAAAGCGGGGATAGCTCAGTTGGGAGAGCGTCAGACTGAAGATCTGAAGGTCACGTGTTCGATCCACGTTCACCG
>JBBMKE010000011.1:12827034-12844160 GCA_037834125.1 Lippia alba | reverse complement strand
ACAAAAGCGGGGATAGCTCAGTTGGGAGAGCGTCAGACTGAAGATCTGAAGGTCACGTGTTCGATCCACGTTCACCGCACAAATTTATTTTTTCTTTAATGTCCCTCCAAAATTATTTTTACTTTTCTTTTATTATTTAACTATGCTAGATTTATAAGAATACTTTTACATTTTTTTAATTCTCTTTTTCACTAAAATTTTACCTTTTCAATTTATCCCTCCAAATTTATTTTTACTTTATGTTAATTGAAAATTGTTAGAATTTCATGACTTTTTCTCTTTGTTTTACTTATCTTGTGTTATACGGGCATTCCAATTAAATTAACTGTAACAATCAATCTATCAATAAAGCCACCAATTTGCAATCAAAATCAAAAAATTTCTCACAAAAGTGACAAATATAGTCTTGATGACGAGATAAAAATTTGGATGGAAAGGATATGAGTTGGAGATACACAAAAATCTTTCAAACCCTTGTGATTGGTTGACAGAGCACATACTCTCATCACCAGCCACAATTTTCCCTCCATGCAATCTTCACCACTCACCCCACTTGATTCTGGCTTTGTCCCACTTCTCCACACATAAAACCATCTTTACTCTTCCCAAACACCTTCACATTGCAGCTTTCTCCAAACTCCACCACCAAAACAACTCATCAAAGGCATCATCAATGGCTGCATCTGCTAGCTCCACTGCTGTTCTTGGTGCAACACCATTTCTGGGCAAAACCCGGAATGCGAATCCCCTCAGAGATGCCGTCCCGGTGGGAAACGCCAAATTCGCCATGGTAAGTGCTCGTAATTCTTGTTTTACGGTGTTTCGATTCTGCTTATGTTGAATGAACCTAATGAGAAAATTTTGATTGGGCAGAGTAATGATTTGTGGTATGGACCGGACCGTGTGAAGTACTTGGGACCATTTTCGGCTCAGACTCCGTCGTACCTGAACGGAGAATTCCCCGGAGACTATGGATGGGACACGGCTGGTTTGTCTGCTGATCCTGAGGCCTTTGCCAGAAACAGGGCTCTTGAGGTACTCTGCATGCATGGTTTCTTCCAATATAAGAAGATTTAAGATATTAGCACCAGGAAAATCGAAATACATGCCGTATAAAAGATATTATACTACATCTGTTAAGTGGATGAACGTATTTTGACGATGTCATCTCGAATTTTATTTGAATCCTATGTTTTCTTGGTAGTCACTAGTCATAGTTTCATTCTCTAACTTCATTCTCAATTAGGACATACTCAGGGTATGTCAGTGTAATTATCTCAAATGAAAACTGGGTGGATCCAGCATCGAGGAGTCTATGGAAGGGGGAAATTAAATTGGTTCACGGAGGGACATTATCAATCTTATAGATTTCATATGCAATAATAAACCATTATAAAATTCAACCGGAAAGAAACTACAGGGACTCGGAGAGTACTCACACATAAGTGGAACAGTCTTATGACAAGTTGGTCGGTCTTCTGTTTTCTTCTGACGACTAATCAATCATCTGACAGGTCATCCACGGGAGGTGGGCCATGCTTGGAGCTCTGGGATGCATAACCCCAGAAGTTCTTCAAAAATGGGTGAACGTTGCCTTCAAGGAGCCAGTCTGGTTCAAGGCCGGTGCGCAAATCTTCTCGGAGGGTGGTCTGGATTACTTGGGCAACCCGAACCTAGTCCATGCTCAAAGCATTCTCGCAGTTCTAGGATTCCAAGTTGTGCTCATGGGACTCGTTGAAGGATTCAGAATCAACGGTCTGGATGGAGTTGGAGAGGGAAACGACCTCTACCCAGGTGGCCAGTACTTCGACCCCCTTGGTTTGGCTGATGACCCCGTCACTTTTGCTGAGCTCAAAGTTAAGGAAATCAAGAATGGGAGATTGGCTATGTTCTCCATGTTTGGATTCTTTGTTCAAGCTATAGTTACCGGAAAAGGCCCGTTGGAGAATCTCTTGGACCATCTTGACAACCCGGTTGCTAACAATGCGTGGGTCTATGCCACCAAGTTTGTACCTGGATCATAAGATGTGTAGATTATGTGTACATGTTTGGAACTAATGTATTGATTCATTGCAATGGAAGTTGATAATATGTATCGATATTTTTACGTGCTCACCTGATTTAATCAACTCAATCGCAAAGATTCTTTCTTGCCAACATTCTTCTGGAGTATACTCGACGGAAAAGACTGAGAGGATGGAACAAAGTACAACGGTTACAACTTAGTTATATAGGAAGTATTATAAACTAACAGTAACCGGCCTATTATACCTGGTAGACGAGAGGTGCGGTGACCGAGTTGAACCACATGAAACCTTAATAGTACTTGCTCCCAGAGAGCTGCAGCGAAACAAACTCTCCATAGTCCCTCCCTGCCTGACCTTTAATATATGAAAAAAAAAGAAAAGGAAACAAAAACGAAAAAGAAAAAAAACACAAGGTGCTTCCTTACAAGGCTCAAAAAATTATATTGGAGATGATAATACATGAGTTTGGTACAACAGGAGAGGGATATGAATTCTACTCTTCCAGGTTTTTCAGCACTAATTACATCACCTAAGTTTTGTGTAAGAACTACTACAGGCTATAGCACAGGCTGTACACAAAGAACTAATTGGTTGCCAGGGAAAATAAACCAACCTAACCCCCTAAACTAAGGATCTGGGTAGTTGGGCTTTCCACACAACAAACCGAATTCGGATCTTATATACAAAGACAACAATACTCTACACCTAACTAGCACAAACCGAATCGACTCTGTGGGGCAACAAGCCGGTTCCTGAAAAGTAGCATTTCATCTCATAGTCATTGCCAAAATTTGCTTTAGAAGGAAAAAAATCAAATTTGATACTAAAATCTTTTACTTTTCGCTCCCCACCATTTCCGGCGATGTTTTTCAGATTCAGAATGCCCCATCTTGTTAGCTCTGGCCTTTGCTTCCCTTAACCGGAATTTGTAATCTTTTTTCCATGCCTTAAACCTCTGTTTAAGCCTCCTCACTTGGTCTATGGGATTTACGGAAGACTGTGAATTGACCGACTTAACCTGTGCAATTGCTCGTGCTTCGTCGTCAAAATTTTGTGCCCTGAGTTCAAACTCCCTCTCAAGAGAGTTGACTGGGTTTAAGCGCCTGTTTCTGACAGGGGTGCTACAAGTGGGAGTTTGAGGTCCTAAAGATGCATCCTCAGACTCATAAGATTGGGATATATTAAGTTTTCCAGGTTGACATATTGTATTGTCTGTAGTAAGACTCTTTCTTGCTGCAGCCAAACTCTTCTGGAATTAAGGGAAAAATAATAGTGAATTTCGAATGCAAATTACTTTTGCATTGCTGTTGAGAGCAAATCTTTGCAAAAAAATAGAAAATTAAAGGCACCTGTAAAGACCCTATCTGCTTTTGCCACATCTCCTCCATGTATTTCATCTTACTGTCATATTCTGACCATCGAGCCTCAAATTGTTGAACTTGCTCTCTTAAAGCCACATTTTCTTTTTCCTTCCTTCCGACTGCTGCTTCTGCTATCGTTACACGCTTTTGAAGTTCCTCAACTAACAAGGGCAATGTTTCTGGTGGAAGATCCTGTTTGAGAGCGAAATGATTAACGTCCTTCCATATGTCCACAAATCGGGGGTTTGAAGCAAAAATTTGTTTCAGTTTGCTTTCAGGGAGAAGAAAATTTTCAATAATAAATCCAAAAATGAAAACATCTATTTTGATGTAGAGAAGTAAGGAAACTTTAACCACATTTTTTTCTGAAAGAGATGCAACTATAAAAAAGATGACATTAACATAGTTTAAGTTCGAACATCAGATAGAAGGCCTTGAAATATGACAAGAAAAACAACACTTACATGTCAACCAATTCTGTTACAGATTAAAAGTTAAAAAACTGACTTGTCATCACATAGAAGAAAAGGCAAGATTTTGGGCAGGATGGGCAAGCTATTAACATTCAGGTTCTGCCTTTTTTGCGATATAGTACCTTGACTTCAGAAATCTTCCTGCCTGATTTCCTTTTATTAGCGTTGGACTGTTTTGAAATCTGGCGATGAATAATCTGCTTCCGTACCAACCATCCACGAATTACTGAAGAAGAGAATATACTGGTATTAGGACAGCTTACTTGAATTGATCAGCTTCAGACAACTCAAAAAGATAGAAGCATTACCCGATTGTATTTGCACAATTGCCATTAGTTGTTCATCTAGCTTCTTGGAATCAACCTGGTCCGACAACCCAAGTAGGACACCGTACTCTTTTCTTGCAATTTCACCGCGAGCATCTGCAGGAGTTTCTCAAAGGAAGGAGAGATAAGAATGTAAGAATAAATCAAATGATATGCTAGGAAGTATGACATTTATCTGCCCAAAACAAAGAGAAGCTTTTGTAGCATAAATTAATTATATTATCAGAACAAAAAGTATGAAACATTTTTGCAGATTCACTTCGAAGAAGAAGTTGGCCTTACATGATTGCAATGTTACCACTACTCCCTTGAGTTCATGGAAATATCGACGAGCACGATGACCACGGAAGTACTTCTGCATCTCAAGAGTACCTTGGACAATTTGCTTTTTAACATTTTCCAGAACACCAATCTGTACTCAACCACAATCTTAAGATCAGAAGAACTTCTCCAAACTTTTAACATTCCATAACGAATCTAAAAATTCCTTTTCTTTGGCTATCAATGCTATTTTGAAAAAGCCTTGACTTAGGAATGCAAAATGGTAACATTCAAACAATGACAGAAACTCACTTGTCCTGTTCGGAAGTATAACTTTCTATAACCAACTTGGTACATCTCAGGGAGGATATCAAACTGCTGGAGAATCGCAACTGATGTACTTAAAGGATCTTTGCATGGATCATGTTCAGTTAATAGGAATCCATACCTGAAATTCATGGCAGCATATTATGAAAAGATTGAAAGAAATCAAACTAAATTAATGGATGTAAAAGTAATGGCATTTGACCTTCTTGTGAATTCTTGGTGTGTCATCCGGGTGGGATACCCAGATCTAGAGATCCTAACAACTTCTAGCACCCCACAGCATCTAAGCTGCTCTAGCACAAGATCTTTTTCAAATGTACCAGGAATCTGATTATTATTGGGCTTTATACAACGAATGAAATGTGGAGTTGTGCTCTCAAGCTGCTGCATTAGTTCAAAAAGCTGGCCCTGCAACCATGGACATTCAAACTTTCACAAAAAACTATCATGAACTATCACGTACGCTGGCAAGTCCATGTCCAATGACTTTTATATATAACTGGGCTACTACGAAATTCATAAATGAGCAAAAAAATTACATGATTTCTGATTTCATAAAAAGGGCATTCAGTAAAAAAATGTTTTGATTTATTGATCAGCAAGTGCAGCTTTTCTTCTTTTTTTCCTAATCAAAGCACTTCTGGTGTAAACGTGTGAGAACCTGCATGAGATGAGCAAATTGGCTGTAGACACAATCTAATTACCTTGAATTTTGTAGCAACACTTTGCTTCTGACAAGCAGGCAGTGAACTTGCTGATTTCTGGGGTTCTTTGATCATGGAGACAAACAAGTGAGGTAGTTGGCCAGTGCACGATGATAGTAGTTGAAAGATTTCAGATTGCAATGGATCTCTATTCTTTTCCAAGAATTCCCCGGTGTCATAAAGAACCTAAAGAATATCTCAGTTTATAAGAAGAAGAAAAAAGAAAAATAATGATTCAAATGTGTACTCAGGGGAGAAACTTGACAACACATGCCAATGACAAAACAATAACATTTCATATCTCAATGCTAGTTTTGCGTCCTTGTCAGTCATGGACGTAAGTATGACAGAGCATATATACCACCACTAGAAACATTTAACAAATTTCAATATCAACCCAGGAAATATTATGTATTCTGGCCAATTCAACATAAATTTACACATAAACCACTAGTATTTTCTTTGATGCATATTTTCATAATACAAAACATGACGCTGGTAATAATGGATTAGTCAAAAATATCGCTACAGTAAAGAATTATATTGGCAATCAGAATGACATCATACACCTTTTGCGAAAATTCAATTACAAACTATTTCTAGCATCCTGCCCATATTATGTTTACTGGGTTAACAGAGATGGGTAGTAAGCCCATCATGCAGTAGTGGATATAATTGGTTTCTTTTCGAGGGCGAGGTTTACAGTCTGTCATGTCATGAGATATGAACTCATTACATGTTACATTCAGATTCTACTGAGGAAAGATGTTACGCCAGATAACTAGTCCATAATCCTATTTAATAATTTCCAAATACTGCAGCTATAGCCACTGTTTGAGAAAGTCGATAGAAATTTCACAAAAGCATATCAGTAGAGGAACTTACCTCTCCAGCATAATGGATTACAGTAAATGTTCCATCCCTCTCTCCTTTGAAGCAATGATTAGTACTGAGGTGCTGCTGAAGCTTAGTGGCAAAAGTTATATCTGTAGCCTTCGGGAAATTTGATTCTTCATCCAGTAAAGATATTAGCCCAAGAGGTCTCTGTTAAAGCATGCCATTGTGAACCATAAAGATATAAAAGATGAACATGAAATCCACCATAGAAGCATTTCAGCTTTTTGCAGTCCCAATCATGTCTGTTAGATTACAAGTTACAAACTATATAAAGCATAACTAACAGACTCAGCAGAAACACAGATCTTTAGATGCATGAAAAAGGTTAGCTAAAAGTTTAATAACAAAGACAACTTGGACTTGGCACAGTATACCTAGAGCCCCAAAACATGCAAGTATAGCAATGAATGTAATTAATATTGTCAAATCATGAACGATAATAGAAACAAAAACAAAAAGCCACATACATACTTATGCATAGTTGAAATTCCAGAATAAAAAGAAATACCTTCTCAAAGAGCTCCAAACATTCTTGGTTGTCTTGAAACTCTACTTTGGTCCAGTCAATTCCATCTAACTCATACTCCTGGGAAAAATATGTAAACAGTTACATGAAAATGTATGAAAAAATAAACAAACTTGCACCATCATATCAAGATAGCATTCAGGATTTAAGTAGAGTGATTCCAATACTTTGGATAAAAACTGAGTATCAAATGGAAGGGAATGCTCAAGGTAAGAAAACATGTGTAGACTTGCAACCACCAAAACTCCGCTTGAATTAATTGTTTCAATGGCAATGACATTTTTTTAGGGCTAACAGCTACCGATTCCAAACTACGATATTGCAGTGCTCTTTGTCAAATGTAGAGTCAGTCTCTTATTTATGCCTTTGTCGAAAATCAATTGAACAAGAATAAGATGCTTACCTCTTGCTCAAGCTTAAGGAGATGTCGGTTGAAATGTTGCTGGAGCCTCTCATTTGCATAATTTATACAAAACTGTTCAAAACTATTTGTCTGGAGGTAAGAAAGAAGAAGAAAATGATGATGAGACGTGGTTCAATTGTATTATAAACACCATAACAAAATTTAAAAAAAAAAGCTTTACCTTAAATGATTCAAATCCATAGATATCCAGAATGCTTATGGATTTCCCAGTATGTTTTTTTCCAAACAAAAGTGAGAAATTAATCTTGTCCACCAGCCAGTCAAACAAGCTTGCGTAGATGAACTTAGCTAGTGAGTCTCTTGTATCAATTGCCTAATTGAGGGGAGAGAAAACTTTGTGTAAGTTTGCAAGTATTCATCACAGGACTAGCACCAACAAAAATTGCAGCTCGCTGCTCACCACAGTTATGTCCAAGAAAGAATGAATTTTTGCAAAAGTACTAACCTGTTGCCGCGTGAGTCTCTTCGTTACCTTATCCCTTCCAGCTTGTATGGTATGTGTTGATAGAGCAACCATTAGGTCCTCAGTACCACAGCCAATCAAGCAAGCAGCATTGGTAACAGCTGTAGATAAGAGAAAATCATGGAAAATAGTTTCAGTCAAAGCACCTAGAGATAAAGTAGGACTATCAAATTTAGGCTTACGTTTCTACTAAATCTTCAACAATGAAATCTAATGATAGTAGAGAGAAAATACAAGTCCTAACAAGACAAAAAAAAATACTGAAGCAAATAGTACCTTCATCATTGACAACCTCTATGTGGTTTTCATTGTCAATAACAAGAAATGAAATGTTTCCCAGCCATAACACTGCAGCGAGCATCTGAAAGGAATGCTCCTGATCATCTTTGCTAATTCTGACAGTATCTAGGGCTCCCTAGTGAGGAAGATTATAATAGAATTAGAGATACTCTATAATAGAAGAGGAGATGAGCAGGAAATAAAAAAAAAAAAAAAAGGTGGTCTACAAAAAGATAAATTCATGAAAATAAACTCTTGATTTTCTGTGTCTTCACCCCAGAGCATGACTGTTTCCTAAATAATGATTCAAAACTCCTTTGCACACCTATAAGATTTACTAAATATTTAAATATTCTATTCTCAGAAAAAAAATTGAATATGCTCATCCCGTATTGCTTAAATAAAGTGGACATTAGTCATCAAATCTTATACCATTAAGTCGTGAAACTTCTGAGCATCATCAACGTTATGGATTTCCAAGCAGCCACTCTGATTGAGATAAGTATAGTCGCAAGCCCTTTTTAGCCTTAATCTACCTGACAAGGACACCACAGCCACAAAGTAAGCAAGGGAAGAGACAAACTTGCTGATGTGTTGCATAATGTAATAAGTAAAAGCATCTCGCATGACAAATGTTTGGAAGGAAAAGAAAGATAGAATCAGTTGCATAGAAAATTCTGCACGATGAACTGCCACATAACAGAATAGGTTGCAATAGCTGGAAAAGAATCAGCAGCTACATTTCTCGTAAGTTAGAATCTCCATGACTGTCAATGAACTTCATCACTTTGGAACAATCGATACACCTAGTGAAGTGTGGATATCTAGCATGTTCGTCGCCATTTTCAAAAGATTTACATGTCAATACAAGTTTGCTTTATCTTCCGTTAAATAAACAAATGCATTATGAACAATGTATACTATTAGAAGTTGATTGGTCTGAATCTTTAAGCTATTCGCTAAGCTTTGGCATGCTTAAGTGACATACGAGTCATACAGTATGCTAAATGATCGGGTTTTACAGCTTGATCCCTGTTTATGAATCTCAATCATTTGAAAGTAATAATTTACAAAACCAAAAAAGCATGCCAAATGCATGCAACCTATGCATCACTTTTCACTCAAGGAAGTTATCAAGTATCAATAAGCTACAATTACGAAACTAATATCATGTATGCATTTAATCAATATTGCCCATATTTAACACTTTGAAATATATGAAACAGTCAGTTAAAAAAGGTAAATGACAATTAAGCGACACAGACCATGAATCAATTTGAATCTACATGCAGAAAGAATATTTATATTACAAGAAAAGAGCACCACTGAAAATAGGGTAAAAGCTGAAAACAAACCTCGCATATCAGAAGTTGCCCCAGCACAAAGCTGGTAGAAAATGTGGTATGACCTCTCTCCTTGGGCCAACTGAACAACTCTTGACTGAAATGTTTTATCTATAAATGTTAATTTACAAAACATAAAGTAGATAAGTAGATAGAGAGTCAGAATTATTTCAGACGGTCAGACTGACCTTTTCAAGTAGGACTATACGATTAATTCATGGCGAGATGTTTGGAATGCACCAATTGTAGAGAGAAATCAGTTAATAATACTCAAGCATAAGTCAACAAAATATTAGTAGCACAAAATTTCAACTTGGCAAGTAGAAGCATGCTTACAGGTCTGTATTTTAGCACCGGATAGTTTTCCAGTAGCACTAAAGTGGATTTCAATCAATTTCCCCTGCACAAAATGAATATAATCAAGTCAAATGTTGCAAAACATGATTTCTAAACATCATTGTAGGCTCTTCAATAAGGATCTAATGGGCAGAAAGAACTTACAAATCGGCTGGAGTTATCGTTCCTGGCTGTTTTAGCATTACCAAAGGCCTCCAATATACTGCTTGTTTGGAGGACCTCAGACTCTATGCCACCACTACCGCCACCAAGTGAAGCTAAATATTGCATTGCAACCTTAGCCGTTTCAGTCTTGCCAGCACCACTCTCCCCACTACAAGTCATGGAAAGAAATTACTTGTTTGCCCAATTACATAGTCAAGTGTATTGAAAATGATTTAATTTGTATCAATAGAAAACTCGAACAGTGTCAAATCTGCTAAAGCATTATATATGAAAAAAGAGACAGAAAAGAGGAGGAACAAACCTTATGATGATGGACTGGTTTATGTCATCTGAGAAATTCACAATTGTAGCAAAAAGAAGTGAGATTTATTACCTCAAACTATGTGATATGTCAGCAACGAGAAGCATTACTATTTTTAAAGTATTTGTGCAATACCTGCCATCATTTCATTGTATGCTTTGTCAGCAACAGCAAAAACATGAGGGTCATCCAGAAGCTTTTGTCTATATGCAGTAACCAAGTCATCGCCATATAGCTGAACTTTTTTGAAAGGATTGACTGCTACTAAAACAGGGCCTGCTTTGCTCTAGGTAAACCATGGAAAATAAATTGCTCAAGAACGTACACAAAAAAGCATACATAGTTGATGGAACCCACCAAAAGAAGTACTCAATCACTACTTACATATACTATGTCTTGAGAATATCTATAATGAAGATTGTGAAGAACAGAAGGCTCATTCAAATAACTAAGCTGTATGAGATCATCCACCCCTTCAAGAATGTCTGGATTGGCAGGTAAGAGCTCCTGTGTGGGAACTGACACAACCTATACCAATAAATAGTGAGTACAAAAAGCACCTCTTAATGTCATCATACTCGGATCAAAAGAGAACATAAGTTACTAACACTTCCATCCGACCGCAGAACAGAAGCTTTCTCCCCTGAAGTAGATTGTATTTGCCCTAATTCCCATGGGCCATTATGTACTCGACACCAGACACGAAGTCTCTGGAAAAAGTTCAAATGAGTGGGCAGTGATCACTATGTAGCATGAAAAAATTTAACATACTTAACATTTTAGCAAGGTCAAAAACCTATTCTCCAATTGTTATGACTTAAATTATGATCTCAGCTTCTGATTCAAATGAGATGACCAGCAAACATTCTCAATAAAAGCACATTACTAAATCATCTGGAACATTGACTCACCAACAAATCCTTTAGCGTCCAGAACTATGTTATGACATAGAACTGGATCTAGTATGGCACAAAAGGCAGAAAAGAGAAAGCAAACAGAACGAAATGCATAAATATGTTGGTATATGGTACCCGAATACGCAAGCAAGAAAATAGAAGCCACATTCCTGATTTCCCATCTAATGATTACACATCTCATATAGAGAAACATAGCTACCAAAAGACAATGATGATTGTCACGATTTCCAGCAAATAAAATAGTGAAAATCACCTAAAGAAGGGAATTGCGTGTTGCTCCAATCTTTCGGATTACATTTCAACAGTGTCTACAATGCAAATGAAGAATCCTAACTATATGATCATCCTATGTAGTTCTGCTCAATTTACTCGACCCTTTTATATCATAAGAAACACCCATAGCCCCAAAATCCTTGATAAATCTCAAAATATTAGCATGCACCATTCAGAGGGAAGATATATGAATGTCAACAATCAGACAACAAAATGAAACCACATTTTGTACCTTTTTAATGAAATATTCAACATCATCATCGCAATCAGACGCCCTAAACCTCATGACAGATCCCTGATGTGAATTTGCCACCTTGGCCTCCTCTTCTGCTTCAGACTCGGGACATTGTCCCTTCTCATCTGATGCTTCCCTGAGGTATGGTGACTCCCCTAATTCTCTTTCTTTATTCCTTTTAGCCCCAAAACTATTCGTTCTTGATCCTCTCGAATCTACTCTCTTCACACTACAATTTGAAGAGCTCTCAGCTGTCTGGAATTCCCCTATTTCAAAGCTTTGAGGCAGTGGCCGTTTAGGTGATGGAAGACGAGTACGGGAAGCCCGCTTGGGGCGTGTGGGCAGAGCCGGAGGGATGTCTTTTGGCTTCTCATTCTTGTCTCTTTGCTGGAGAGCATCCAGCATTTCCTCCAAGGAACTCCGAGCTAAAGAGTTCGGCGTTAACATTTTTCCTTTTCCCTTATTCTTCTCTTTTTTCCAATTTTCACCGCAAAACCCCCCAATTCCAATCAGAACCGTCAAAACAACAGTCCTTCATTCAGATTCCGACCATGTCTGCGGCGACATTGTTCAAAACACGTCGCCTAAAACCCTAACAGAACAAAAACTTCAAATTCCCGGCCCCCAAATGTCCAATTCTCGCCCACCGACCGCAAATTTTCAGGTGAAAATGCCTCGAAACAGGAAATTCAGCGCCGGGCGTGAAACAGGAAAACAAAACCAAATTCCATGAAAATCACACACCTAAAATCGAAAAATCAGCTCAAATGCTCGTCCGCAACAGGTTTGCACAAAACGGTTCCTCAAAAACAGAATCCTCCAGGAAACAAACCTCAAAAATTCCTGTTGAAGGAAACGAACAATCCTCGAAGAGATTACAATAACATTAATGGCGTAAAGCATAAAATCAGAATGAATAAATAATCCGAATCAACAAAGGACGAAGCTCTTGAAAGGAAAGCTCGAATCTTTTTGGCAGAGCTTTATGGGAGATTTTAGACGTTATGAGTAGGAAGATAAAACAACATCTGGAATTTATTACGGGTAAGAAACTGGAATATTTGAAACAATTGTGGGGGAAATTGAAAACCGTTGAGATTTGATGAGAATGTAGTGTAATTTTTTTTTAATTTAAATATGGAAAATTAGTTTAATATTGTTGACTTGGATTGTGGGGACAATTGAAGAAAGTGGATAAAATCAGGTAGGGAATGTTCTTGCATAAATAGCTGATAGCTCTGACAAATATTTTTCATTCAACTTTTTTTTTTGGTCAGAACTATTAATTTATTAAATAATGATATCTAATAAAACTCTATAACTAATTCCCAACAAGAACAATATTAATAAAATGCAAATATCGACTTCTAGGTTAAATTCGCAATTATCAGAAATCAAAAAAACCTTTGTACGGATTCGTATAAACAAAGTGGAAATGGAATGATCATTCAAATATCTATTTCTAAACACTTGATTGGTATGATTTATAGTTGGGAATGATCATTAACGAAGAAATATCTATTCTTGTATACATGATAATTAGTCATCTCTCTCCCAGGGTGTAAATGAGTCTAAGTCGAGCCGAGTTCTGCCCTAAAAATAGGTTCAAGCTCGCACTTAAAAATTGATAATATGATTCGGGCTCGGGATTGAGTTCTTTAAGCCGGACCTTTTTTTTATGGCTTGAACTCAACTCATGATAAGCTCAAACTCGATTTATCCCAACTCGAGATCGGGATTTGAGCTCGAAACCATATTTTTTTGAATTTAAGATATATATAATATATAAATATACATTTACATAATATAAAATTAGACCAAATATAAATTATAAAATTACATATATAATATATGATATGTATTCCGTATACTATTTAAATTTAAAGTTAATAAATACAATTTCAAGCTGAGTCAGCTCGAGCTCAGTTGTGAAGCTCATGAGTTGGCTCCAGTGGCGGAGCCACATTGCCATGAGGGGGTACAATTGAACCCCCTCAAAAAAAAATTATTATATAGATATTTAGATATATGTATATGTAATTTTATGAGATTTTTCATAATTGACCCCCCTCACTAAAGTTAAAATTAATACTAACGAGGGTCAATATATTGAATTATTAATACTTGCGACACTTAAAAAAAATATAAGATTTTTCTTTAATATTATGCTTTGGTCGATCCCCTAAGAAAATTTTCGGGCTCCGTCACTAGTTGGCTCGACTTGTTTGAACCATAATCTCTCCTTTCCCATTGTATTAGCTATCACCAATGTTAATGAATGTACTTTTTTTTTTATTATTTCATCTATTTTATACATAATTTTATTCGTAAAATTTACGATGTTTATTACAACAAATCTTTTTTTTTTCCAATATCTCATTTAATGGGTTTGAGTGGATAAGTAATTAGAATGCATTCATTTAAATTATTTTTATGAGGTATATATTTTATTCAAAATTGTAAGTCATGCACAAATAAAAAATAATAATAATAAAAAATTATGTACTTTATATTACATGCATCAACAAATAAACATACATCTCTTTTGGTGTACTATATATCCGCCTCCACTAATACCAGATGACCAGAATTACATGGAAAAACTAAACCAATTCATATATAGTAATGTAATGATGTTGCTTGTTCAGTTGTTCTTACAATAACCTTCTCTGTTCCAAGAATACTGTGATATGTCAAACATTACAAACTTGGCATGAACAAGCTTTACATGAGAAAATTGAGAAGAAAATAATACCAGAAGCCCTTCAACATGGCCATCCAAAGAGTGAAGATCACCTCCATTAACAAACCCCCACATTTCATGTGAACTTGCAAGCAAATTATCATCTAAATCCAAAGCTACTTTGGGATCGATTGCAGATGTCGATTCCACGGTCTTTTGCTTCTTGCAACCGCTTTGATCTTCGAACGTTCTTCATATTCTTGAATAATCCAACAGTCAGGGGAAGTCTGTGTAATTATATTAAACATCAGGGTATGTCAGTGTAACTAAGTATCCCTTTATTAAAATCAATCTCATTCCATCAAATGCAAAATTCTGATTCTATTCCTGATAACAACGGATATCGCTGTACAGGTTTGCTGGGGATTTGGCTACATTGGTGCTACTCTGTTCTTCGGAGTTCTGGAAATGTCTATCGATACAATCATCCTTTCTTTTTGTCAAGACTCGGACCAACACCAAGGAACAGCTCAATACGCTCCTCCTCTGCTGATAGAAACTCTTAGCGACCAAAACGAGCCAAAAAGACTGAAACAATGAATATTTTGGGATCATTTATTCGTTTACATTGGTTTAAATGACACTTGAGTTTATGTTGCAGAACTCCATACTTGTTTTCACTAACCTTTTCCTCTGATTGTATATATATGAAACGAGATTGAAAGAATGCCTGGTTTAGAAAAAACCTATAAATTATATCATGTTTTTTTATAGTATAAAATTTTGATTATATTCAACCAGAGAGCTTGTGCTTTCATGGAGGATAATCTCATAAAAGTGACATTTTCATATTCTCTGCAGTCTGCATATTTTATTTAAACAACATCAGAAATTAAACAGAACAAAACTAGAACTGTTTCATAGAAAAACCCAACCAATTCATAGTAATGTAATAATGTTTACTTGTTCTTCCAATAATCTTCTCCATTCCAACAATACTGTGATTTCAAACAATACAATCTCAAACAGTACAAATTAACTTTGGTTTTAACTTTTAAACCTGACAAAGTTGAAAAAAAAAAGAAAATATATTACAAGCCCTTCAACATGCTTCCATCCATAGGCCAGATTGTGCTAACCTACTACGCCGGATGCTGCCTCGTTAAAAAACCCTTACAAGACAAAAAACCCAGTGTGGGACAAAAATGCCTTGTAAGGGAAAAAGAGTGCAGCGGCGTCAACCTACTCCGAGTAAAACTTCTTCAAGTGTTGCGCATTCCAAGTTCGCTCGCCTTCAGCTATTGCAAGTCCATCAACATGCTTTCATCCATCCGCGCACTGTCCAAATACGGAAGATCATTCCACCATGTTTCTTCCAAACTTTTACACAAATAATCATCAAACTTGAAATCTGCTTCCGAATCAATTGCAGCAGTTGATTCCACAGTCTTTTGCTTCTTGAAATTACCACTTTGATGTTCTTGGAGTACTTCGGTCGGCCCACTCAACTTGTCCAAATCTTGAACATCATCTCCATTAACTGACCCCAACATTTCTTCCAAACTTTGACACAAATCATCATCAAACTTGAAATATACTTCCGGTTCAATTTCAGCAGTCGATTCCTCAGTCTTTTGCTTCTTGCAACCACTTTGATCTTCTCTGAGCGCTTCATTAATCATCCAGCTCAACTTGTCCAAATCTTGAACATCACCTACATTGACCGACCCCAACATTTCTTTGTTACTTGTACACAAATTATCATCAAACTTGAAATCTGCTTCCGGATCAATTGCCTTGCAACCACTTTGATCTAATTCTTTGAGTGCTTCATTAATCATCCAGCCCAACTCCTCCAAATCTTGAACACCACCTCTATTGACCGACCCCAACAATTCTTCCATACTTATACACAAATTATCATCATCCAACTCCAAAACTACTTCCGGATCAATCACAGTCTCTTGCTTGTCGCAACCACTTTGATTTTCTTGGAGTACTTCTTCCATGGGTCCGCTCAACTTGTCCAAATCTTGAACATCATCACCTCCACTGGCCAACTCCAACATTTCTTCGATACTTGTACAAAAATTATCGTCGTCATCCAACTCCAAAACTACTGCCGGATCAAACGCAGTCTTGTGCTTCTTGCAACCACTTTGATCTTCTTGGAGTACTTCCATCGGTCCACTCAACTTGTCCAAATCTTGAACATCATCACCTTGATTGGCCAACTCCAACATTTCTTCGATACTTGCACAGAAATTATCATTATCGTCCAACTCCAAAACTACTTCCGGATCAATTGCATCCGTCAATTCCGCAGCCTTTTGCTTCTTGCAACCACTTTGATCCTCTTCGAGTGATTCTATCGATCTTTTCTTGCCTGACAGGGAAATATCCTCAACGTTCTTGATCATATTCATGCATAACAATCTTTTCTCTTTCTCTTCGCGATCAAACTTTTCCTTGGGTAATATTCTTGTAATCTTGCAAACCACGGTGTCCTCGTATTTCAACTCATTATTCTTCAACGAAACCCCCGAAAGACAAAACTCATGCATAATCCAACGGTCATGATCGACTCCTTTCTTGGCCTGAAAGTTGAGCATCTTCATCATCCCAATCTCCTCTCCTGAACTGTTGTATATTTTCTTGGGGGCTGTTTGGCCGTCCCATTTCCCGCAACCCGCCGTTCTTGCGATGTTTTTCCCATTACTACTAACTTTCATCAATCTTGTGAAAACGTAAACGACTCTACTCACATTCTTGGATCCCAATGCG
>JBBMKE010000011.1:12813973-12826371 GCA_037834125.1 Lippia alba | reverse complement strand
CCCCAAATAGCCTTGCTGGAGCTCTGCAAACGCAACTATGGCGAAGAATAGAAACAAGAGGAAGAAGAATGCATCGGCTGATATGGCGGTGGATGTCGCCTCCGTTGATCGTTCATCCAAGGACGAGTCTCAAGGTGCCTCTCTCGAGTTATATTAAACTTTCTCTTTTCTTGCATCACTTTTTCTTGTTCGATTTAAGCAGGATACGAAAGTCGATGGCTTACGCTTTTTTCTTTTCTGTAACTATTAACTTCTTCAGCTATGGATACATCTGAGACTGTAGCTTCCGGCGTTCCTGTTGGTGGATCGATTAGGTGAGCTCAAGTTTTGCTTCTCGTTATTGTTTTAATTGAATTATGTGGTTATATGGTAATTTAGTAGAGTGTTTGGTGGATTGACGGCGAGTGTGGAAATTGCAGCTATTGTATTTAGTGATATTTGCTTAATTCTGCATTTAGAAGCTATTTGATCAGACAAGTTGAAATTAATTTTTGGAACTTTTCAGTTTACATCCAAATTTTAGGTACTGAATTTTTCTTGAACTTGGCTAGAATGGGCTGTTTGTTTATTTCATTGGCTTTTAGTTGAAGTTTGTGAAACTTGTCTAACGGCACTATTAGATTACGAAATACATTGAGGCACCTCTAGAGAGAATGTTACATCAAAAAGTCGTAGGTTTTCATTGGACCTTATGTTTGTCCTTAGTTGATTTTACTCGAGTGTTTTGCTGAATCTCCATTCTTCAGGATACGACCTTTTCGTTAACACCCGTATAGGTGGTAGCTTCATCAAAGGTTCTAATTCAATTTACAAATGGGGTTAACTCTTAGTTAATGTAACATGACTTCTCATGTGTCTTACAACATTAAGATCAAGAGTTACCTACTTGTCGCCTGCATGTCTTGTAGCTTTTTACCTTGTGAGGAAGAAGAGAGTTTAACAATTGAACTTGCTTTTCCCAAATGATCTTGCATTGGATTTCTTGAAAGATCCCGGATGCCATTTAAATTGAGAAAAACATGTAGGATAAGCTATAGCCATCTACAGATATGATGTTTTTGCACTTCGATCAAACCCACCAATGTCGGTTGTTATTGTTGCAGGAAGGTGAAAATGGGCAGGCCCATGAAGAGATCGAAGAACGTGAGGAAGATGAAGGCCGTAGCTAGAGCTATTGCTCTAAATGAGAAGTCAGTGGAGAAAGTATCAAAGAGTGAAAGCAAGATTTCAAGAACTAAATTTGCTAAAAATCTCTATGATTAATGGACTTGAGCAATTCCTCTCCTAGAAAGCCTTATAAGATAATCTGTATTTATGTTCTTGTTTATTGGCCACTGATTCTATTGTCATTTGTCGATCAAATTCCGGGTTTTTTTTTATATTCTTGTAGGTTGTATCTCGATAGTTTGCTTCGTCACTTGTGTAACTCATCATCAAACACTCATATATAAGACGTGCTAAGGGAACTTCGGTGTTGATAGGTTTTTTTTTTTTGGTCAAAAGGGATACCAAAAAAGGGAAACTATTCAAGCAGATTCATCAAAGCATGAGGGGGATGAATTCATTCCACTCGATTCAAAGATTGACGGTCAATTTTGGCTAAAGCGTCCGCGCAAGAATTATCATATCTACGTGTGTGTTGGAGACGACATTGTCAAGACTTCCTGAATGGGTGAGAAACTTCGGTGTTGATAGTTCATAGTTATATATTGTCATTTGACAGCATGTTGGAAGTTGGGGTTGATTGGGCTTATGGTTTTGAGCCTATTATTAACTGGCCCAAGCCCAATCATAGATGGGTAATATCCATGTCAATTAAGAAAAAAATAACTCTAAATTTTGTTTTCCTTCCATTTTTTAAAAGTATTTATGAATTAGAATAGAAAAAATAAATTATTGAGCACATCGACGTGGCGCAGACAAATTCCTAAGAAAAAATGTGATTGCGTGGACGCTACCATGATTTCGAAAATCCTTTTAATACACCAATTATGAAGAACAACTGAAAAAGAGAGAAATATCCAACGAACTTGTCTTGTGTTGAGTTCCCTGAAACTCTGGTAGATCATAAGATTGCCAATGAAGTTGTCTGTAATCAGCAGCAGCTTAAGCTGCTTTCGTTCGAATCCAAGGTTTAGGCATCTACGCACTGCAGTTCGTGGTATGTCGATTTTATACCGGATAAATCCACCATTTCTTTCACATTTTCTGATTTGCCGTTGGTTTTTTATGTTTGATTTTCCCTTCAATTTTGTAAGGTAATTATGAAAAGGAGCTGACGAAATTGCCCGAGCGTGGGCCTGTTGATGAAGAAAAAAACTTAGGCTTGTCACTGTCCAAGGGTAGCAAGATTGATCTTACTAGTGCTTTCGTAAATTCTGTTGCAGGTACTGAATAATCTCCATGGGCACTCATATTTTTGCAGTTTTGAATTTTGAAATTCTGGTGTTTTTGAAGTTTATTTAGGATATGGGTAACTTTTCTTTCTTCTTGTTTTACTGAAATTTGTGTATGTTGGATGGGTTCTTGCCGATTTCCGGTTTCGGGTTTGTTAAAAGTCAGCTTCTTTTGCAATTGTAAATGATTTGCATTTCCAGCTGCTCTGAATACTCCTTCGTTTATTTCCAGCCGCAGCTTTGGTTGCTGCACCAATGGCAAATGCTGTGACCATGGAAAGCATAAATGTGAGAACATACTGTGTTCATCTGCTAGAATTTAAGTTTCGTTTCTACTGTGTTAACTACTGTATTAAGAATTGGTGTTTTAGATTTACCTTTTTGGTGTTTAGACTTATGTTTTAGCTATATGAGGTTGTATTTGTTTGATTCTTATTGCTTACTATAATTCTCCTTCAATTAGTGTTGTTTTTCTTTTTTGTTCAGGAAAAAATGGGTTCTTTGTATACGCTTGCTGATGGGAACAGTGATTGGCTCGGGGGCTTATTATATTCGGCTAGTCAAGATGCTAATGCTGCTGTGCAGGACCAATTGTCAGCTCTCAGTTTTACAAGGTCTCTAATTCTTTCAAATGCTGTTCTGATTTTATATTAGCGATAATTACATTGGTGTACCCTGAGGTTTGGCCGAATTACACAAACTTCGCCTACAAACTTTGGCCTAATGCATGCCATTATAGTCATAAACATTCAGATTAGAGTTGATATCATCACAATTTATCAAGATATAAAGCAAAAACTTTTGATAGGGAAAGTTTTTGTAATTTCTGAAACCTCGAGGAAAGTTTCTGTAATTATGCCAAATCTCAGGGTATGTCAGTACAATTATCCCATTAGACTATGTTCGTAGTAATAGTTGTAAGTTATTCTTGCCCGTGTTTGCAGTTTAGCAGTCATTTTTGGTGCTGGCCTTGTAACTAGCCTTTCACCTTGCACTCTCAGTGTTTTGCCACTTACACTTGGTTATATTGGTATGTTATTTAGAAAAGAGTTCTAACATCTTCTTTTACTATATAATCGTTATTTTGTTCTCATTTATGCATTTTGTGGGTATATTAGGGGCATTTGGCTCTGGAAAAAGCAAAACAGAGGTAAATGACACTCTACTTTCAAAACTCAGATTCGGGAAATCTTGTAATCTTCTCATTTGTCTGGATAATATTATCCAAGTTTATTGCCAAATTCTTATCAAAGGGGGTGCATGGTTTTTGTAATTTTGAAACTAAGTTACACCTTTATATATTTTGAATTTTCTAAATTGAACAGGCTATTGGGAATTCGATTTCATTTGCAATGGGATTGGCAACTACATTGGCACTTCTTGGTGTTGCAGCCTCATTTGCTGGAAAGGCTTATGGTCAAATAGGGCAAGGTCTACCAATAGCTGCTTCCCTTTTAGCTGTTGCAATGGGCTTGAATCTATTGGAGGTAATTGTGGATTCTCATAGTTTTCATTATTAATTGTTTCTTACATCTATTGGGACTATCATTTATACCCTTTTCGGGTATAGGTTATCTTTACATTAGGTCCAAAAAAAGGAAATCCTTTTCTTCTTTCCCTTTTTTTAGCTTCAAACCTTTATAATTGTTTTATTCTCTGCATTTGTTATTATCTTCTTCAACTTTCTGCTAATCTATGGTCAATGATGCAGGTAATTGAGTTTCAGCTTCCTTCATTTTTTGATAATTTTGATCCTCGTGCAGCTGCTGCCAATTTTCCATCAAGTAAATTAGCTCTTTAACTTTTTACCTTCATTAATTCACAACACTATCAATTTCTACCTATTGATTTGATCTATCATTTTTAATCTTAAGGTGTTCAAGCATACCTGGCTGGACTCACATTTGCATTAGCTGCATCTCCTTGTAGTACTCCCGTACTTGCCAGCATACTTGGATATGTCGCTTCAACTAGGGTAATCTCCAGTTGTTTGTAATCCTGTCTATTGGTTAATTAAAAACTTGAAACGTAAACGTTTATTTGATTTTGTAACAGGATCCAGTTATAGGGGGTAGCCTACTGCTGACATACACGACTGGCTATGTCGCTCCTCTTCTTCTTGCGGCTTCATTCGCTGGAGCATTGCAGGTATGAATTTGCTATTCTTCGTCGTCTTCCCTTTATTTTATTAATATCAACCCTGTTAATATTTAAATATCACAACACAAACTTCTTTAATCTCTCACAAATGGTTGGACGAGAGGATATGATTGCACGAGGCCTTTTAGTGTGGACTCATATTAAATGATCACTTCGCGTAAAAGTTAACATTTTTGATGAGGAGAATCATTAAATATTTAAATATCTCAACAAAAAGATTCTAGAAGCACTCAAAAGGGTCTATTACTCGTTCAATTAGTATCTTTCGTTATACTTGCTATGCAACTTCAGTAATTCCATTTCCTTGGTATCTGTAGAGCCTTCTTTCATTCCGCAAGTTTTCAGCTTGGATCAACCCAATGAGGTAATCACTTTTCTATAATTACAACTTATTTTCATTTTATATGTTCTTAGCCATGAATGTTCTTGGTTCCCCCAGGATCCTTAATACTACTCGGTTTTTTCTTCTTTTTCCAACAATGCTTGATTTGGTTTTTCTCCTTCTAACACGGGTTCTCGGTTTCTTTTCAGTGGTGCTCTTCTCCTTGGTGGAGGTTTGTATACCTTGTTGGATAGGCTTTTCCCAGTAACAATGGCAATGTAACAAGATACAACCTAAACACTACATTTGTTTGGAAAAGAGAATACAGGCAACATTTCTAATAGACCAAGCAAAGGAGAAGCCTTCTAGTGAATGAATGTACAATATGCTAGATAACTCCAGTCTAGGATACCAATTACCATGTAAACTGTAGAACACAAATCCAAATTCAAGAGTTGAATCTTGTATTTGTAGTTATGAAATTGATAAGAATGTTACCTCTCTTTGATGAGGAGTGGATTATATGCTTTCTTTATTTGATTCCAAGTTGTGGGTTCTTTCATGTGATGCTTTGTGATGTGTGGAAGAATTTAACTATCAATATCAATACCCATAACGTTATTACATCCTCTGTGATGGGAGGCCGTATTTTGTGTTGGTGTGTGAGATACTCGGATGTAAACAACTCAACTCATCTCTCTCTCCAAAGTGTTGCCAATACTACAATTGACAAGTAACACTGTACTTACTATTTGATTGATTTGTTCTAACCTTTTCATCGATAACTTGTCCCCTCTAATTTGATCCGACCAAACTTAGAGAAATTATTTTCCAACAATTCTCAATATTCCACAAGATGTACTCTCTTTTTGTATGATGTAGTCATATTCGAAGATACTGTAACACCAAGGAAAAGAACTAAAAAATCCCATATCGAAATTAAAACAAATACAACAAAGCAATTTCATTTCACAGTAATTCCCCTAGTCCCACCATTTCTTTATCCAAAGAGAGAGCTTCTCTACATATATCAACCCAAAATTTTAGCCCAATTTTCACATAATAATGTATACATATCATATATATATAGGGAGTAGTCATCTCTACTAGCGCGCGCCACGGTTGATCATTTCCCGGTACTGGTTAAGCGATTCCTGCCTCTGCAGCCTCATATCCTCATTGAACTTCTTGATGAACGCCTCCACTCTCCGGTTCAACTCGTCCTGACTCAGCGACGGCTCCCTCCTGAGTTTCCCCGACCCGCCACTG
Organism: Lippia alba; assembly: GCA_037834125.1. NCBI lineage: Eukaryota > Viridiplantae > Streptophyta > Magnoliopsida > Lamiales > Verbenaceae > Lippia > Lippia alba. Next base: position 12,820,224 of record JBBMKE010000011.1, on the reverse strand, counting down.
CTGCTTCCCGGAGACGGGCTCCGAGTATTGGTTCTGTCATGAAATGTTTCCGCTTTCGTCATCTTCTTCAGGGGAGGAGTATTTTCCTGCAGCTGCGGTTGGCCGTGGAGGTGGCGGCCGCCGCCGCGGACGTGGCTGTCGCGCTCCCACGTGTCGGATTTTCTCAAATGCCTAGTCAGTGGGATGGCGCGCCCTTCAGTTATGGTCTTCCACGTGCTCTCCAGCGTGTCTTGCTTCCTTGGCTTTGACACTCCCAACACTGTTTTGCCACCTGATTAGGGGATCCACATTATAGAAATTAATTGAGCAGTCCCCGTAAGTACAATGTCGTTATATTATATATACTGCTATCACTCATCACAAATGCACATAATAAATGCAAAGCGGAGTTGAAATCATCACCACCATTTTCCAACAAGTGAGCAAAGCAAGACTCACAATTTCCAATCTATTAGATATGGATGTACTGTATCAGATAATAAATAAGTATTCCATTTTATAAAGATAAAAGAGCAAAAGATTAAGACAATTCTTGTTTATATACTATGTTGCACGGATACAGCGACACAGATACGGACACAACATGAATACCGCGATACAAATTTTTTTTAAATTTTTTACGTAAAAAGTGTCCAATACGAACGGTGTCCAACACGACAAGCTAAAATAATATTTTGAGAGTATCATACATTAGAGTTTATATATATATATATATGTGTGTGTATAATATATATATATATATATATATTTCAACAAAGTAAAACAAGAAATTTGTAGGCGGAAAGGGAGCGGCTAAGGCTTATCGTTTCGAATACAGCGGTGGTCCACGAGGAGGCGCCACCCTCGTTTGTCGCGTTCTTCTACGCTATTCTAGGGGTATTTTCGGCAATTCACATCTTTCAACCGACCAGGGACCACAAAAGATACTGAAAAGGTAATCACGTACGGTGATGGTCCACCAAAAAGGTATGCGCCTAAGCCAATTACTTTAATCTCAAAAATGTATGTTATTAATTCTATAGCATTTCTGTGTGGGGTGCACTTAAATTCGTGGACCGACAAAACACCAGATTTGTCCCCAGCTACATCTCTAACGGTAACAATTTTGCCAGCTACCACTTCCTAGCGAGCTCCACCTCGCCGGAAAATTCAAAAACAAGCCTATTTCCGGTGAACTCCTCGCCGGAGAACTACCGATTATGTATGTAAATATAAAATTTGGTGTGTATAAAAGCATAAAATTACACACAGAGTTTGAATTATAAAACAACACAGAGGTGTACCTTCAGGACTGGCTTTGACATTTTTGCGGTGAGCGAATCTCGCAGAAACCGGCGGCTTCACATTGGATGGAGAGTACGCTGTTAAAATATTCTCCGGCGCATTCCACTCGGATTTAGAAATCACATAGTCGTTCTCCTTATTGCTCATCGCATCCACCGCAACGGCGCCACCTGCATTCGCAATAAACGGCGTCGCTTCGTACTTCTCTGTCGGAGCTGCATCTACCGGCTCGCGAGCGCCAAAATCTAATACTTTCTCCAGCTTAACATCGTCTCCGCCGAAATGGTTTGAAACGTCGCCGTCGTAGTTGTACTCCGCCGCCGGAAAATCCGTCTGAATGCTCTTAACAGCCACCGGCGTCAGCGGTTGCCGCTCTATGTGAGCCATGGTGTCCAGCGGATGCAGAGGCGCCGCCGGTAGCGACGCGTCGTCCTTCCTCGGCTGGAGCTTGGAGGAGGCGACGATGGTGATGATGATGCAGTTGATGACGATGTACAGATACGGAGGCTTGAGCCATGAAACGACGCCGTTGTAGATCGACGGTACGTCGGAAACTGCAAATTCCTTGACCGCTGGAGCAGAGACTTTCAGCATAATCGCCGCCGACAGAACACCGGTCGAGATTAGCAGAACTTTGAGCGACATCATGGTGCTAGTTGATGATTGAGATATCACCGGCATTATTTTCCGGCGATTCAAGATATGTCAATATTACAATTTCCGGTGAAGGGAAACTTAGAGAGAAGAAGAGATACTGTGTGTGTGGAGAGTTGAAAACAGAGGAGCACTGCACTGGTTTATAAAGGGTTGGGGAAGATTGGAATTTATGTACTATTGATGGACCAAATTGTAATTTTCACTTTCAGTAAATTCCGCGTTGGTTTGGTTGGGTGGCATGCCATAGTGAAAATCCAGGTGGAGACACTTGGCGCGTGACCTCAGCCGCCTGCTTATATTTCATGTTTATCTAATCACCATTTATTTTTCAAATTTTATTGAATTTAAATGCTACGTGTTACGATAAACAGAGTGATAATATGAGCTTATCTTAATCTAAACGAGATTTCTCTTTTCTAAATATTACATGAAAAAAGAGGAGAATAGTATTACTTTTTTACTTCTTAAACTTCAAATTTATTTAACTAAAAATTATGAAAATTGTTTCAATTAAGCATACAACACGCACTCCCCTAATGGGATACCAACCGTCTATCAGGGGAAATGTTTTAACGTGCAAAACTACTAACCTGGGAATTTAATAAGCAAAAGTGATAACATAATTAAGTTAATAAAATAGATTAATTGAGGTACTTTATTTCAACGGATATATTGATCTGACCGTTACATCGGTTTTAGGATCCGCCACTTGCTCACGGGTCAGCACGTGACCAGCGGCTGCCACTTCCTCACAGTCACCGACCCTACTTGGGTATGGGATCATCATTCATGGCCCATTGGAGATCATGAGAAACATATTTCTTTTGTTGATCTAAAAAGAGTAAACAATTACTTGGAAATAATTTGTATTAGCTCTCAATGGGTTCCAATACGTCTCGACACTTATTGATCAGGACCTGACTCGATCAATTTTAAAATTGTGCTTGTGAAATAATTTGTATTACATCTCGATGAATTCGAATTCGCCTCAACACTTATTTATCAACATCTGAAATTCACAGCATAGTTATCCTTTTGATAGAAATAAAAGAGTGGATCCAATATGCGAAAACTCTGGAGATGCATTCTTAAACATGTCCTACGGGAAGGAAATGAACTAGCGGACTCCATCGCTAAGAAGGGACATTTGATGATGGAAGACAGAGCCTTTTGGAGCAGGCAACCTCTTGATTTGATGTAATCTGGTTGCTTAGTCTGGTGTACCAAAAAAACAAAAAATATGGGAGCTCCTGAATCCTGATTTTGCAAACTAAAATTACTGAAATTGAACTTAGGACAACATTATTTGAACTTTATACGTTTGTTACGAGACAATGTTATTATGTTACTAAATTATTTTTTTCATAATTGAACAATTTATAGGTTAGGGGAAATAAATTAGCAATAATAATTTTATTTCTAATACACAAACAGTCCACTAGACATGTTATCTTTGTTGTCTGTTAGTTGTTTCTTGTAATATTTATTTTCCATGTGTCCTAACAAATTGATACAAGAAAAATATTTATCAGAAGATGATGGTATCATGGTAGCATGCAGATTCAGAATGATTCTATTTGTGTGTGTGTGTGTTGGAGTGTTGGAGACCAGAATACCATTAATTCAGAATACATGATAATAAGTATTAATATAAAATCTATAAACCCCCATTACTTATTAATTATTATTCATTTAGAAAAAGACCAGATGTATATATTACCAATACATGCAAGATCCCATTTCTGATACGGAATTTGGGTCTAAAGGGGTAATTTCGTTCCATATTTTACAGTCCAAATTCCATTTCTCCATTGATCATGTCAGGTTGCGGGAAATGCCTGGTCCAGAGTGGTTAGACGGTGATGAAGAAAATTAAGATTTGGCTTACAAAACGGGCTTTCACTTCAACCTTGCGTGGTGTATTTGTGCATGATTGAAATCTTGATCAATACGTAGTAGGATAACTACGGTCGTGGGTTTTGGTGAGCTACGAGGACTTGTGACAATTTGTCATTTTCACTGAATATTGTATAATTTTTATTTATCTTCCTTTTATAAAAAAGTTAGGCTAAAGTTGAAATTGATAAATAATTTTATACTTGATGTTTAATTAATTAATTTTACTAAAATTTTTATCAATCACACGATAATAAAAAAATAAAAAAAAAACTTTTGCATTCTTACTATTGATTTAATGGAGTTATGATCACATTAAAATTTATGGATAAATATTTTTTACCATCCGAACTATACTTAATTTTACATTTTGTCATCTAAACTTATGTTCGTTGTAAACCGTCATCCCATCTATACAATTTTTACAAAACCACCATCCAATTTATACAACTTTTACAAACCGTCATCTCAACTACACAATTTTTACAAAACCGTCATCCCCATTCAATTTTAAGTGGTTTTCAATGTTTGAATACCCCTCTCTTGATGTGCACGTGTTTTTAATAAGAGCAAATTAGTTTTTTCATTATCTTAATCATTGTCTAACAAATTATGATTCCAAAATTGAGAGATTATGACTAAAAATATCTTAAATTTTATTCTCACAAGACCGTTAAATGCAAATAATTCTTAAGATTTTCTTAAAATTATTTGATACATCGTCGTCTTTTTGAAACAATTTGATCCGTTATTCTACTTTTTCCATTCTTTTTCATTTTTTTCCTCAAGCGGGGGTATTAATACATAAGAAATTAGTTTATTTATTTTCTATGTTTATTAATTTATTATATCAATTATGGAGAATTTGATGACGTGAAAGGTTATGGACCATAGTTACATAAGTGACATAGAAAATTTCCAAACTAAAATTTATCCAGTTAATTTGTAATTACATATATTATATTCAATCAATTATCTCAAAATCAAGTGATAAGAAGATTGAAGAAAAAAATAGTGACAACATTCTATTATATTAAAATTTTAACTAAAATAATGGAAAATTAATTTATTTTTATTAAAAACATGTATACATTGCATGTGAAGAATTTAAATATCGAAAAATTATTTAAAATTCGTAAAACCACTCAAAATTGTTGGATGGAGATGGCGGTTTGTAAATATTAAATAGTTGAGATGGTGATTTTCAACGAAAATAAATTTGAATGGCAAAGTGTAAAAAAGAGACATAATTTGGATAAAAAAAAATATTTATCCCTAAAATTCATGCGGACGATATGAGCTTGTGTTCTTTTACTTTCAAAGTCAGTCGCTTGCTTCTCCGATTTCGGCTTTTGAATTAGGTTGACTTGTGTATCTTGTGCTAATCATTATATTCTATAATTATCACACACAACGGTCACGCAAGCGTACGAGATGGGTCGAATCCAAGTACAGCTTTTAGACTTTTAGGACATTTTAATCAATTATTGGCACCGTCCCACCAATCTTTTACTGCCAGTACTGTCACCAAGACAGGAAACCGTGTTGCCTGGCGTCTCCATGGTGAAATTTTAATAATAACCTATTATTCATGCGTATAGTGTAAAAATAGGGTGTGTTTTTAGAAAAGTGTAATTTTGATGTAAAATGATTTTTAGAAAAACGTTTTTAAGACGTTTTCTTAGTAAATATTTTCATAAAATTTTGAGTTGATCAAATTTAAGTGGATAATTGATTAAAAATAATGAAAACGTTTTTATAAGAAGAAAATTAATAAAAAAACCAAAAATCAAAAAAATCGCGAGAGAGTGGCTGACGGGAAGAAAGGCGATTTCCGACAGAAAAATTTTGAACTCCGATTGAGGCTCAGATCTCATGGAAAAGATCTTCTGGGTTCTATGTTTATTTTTTATTTTAGAGTTTAGACTATGAGTAAAAAGATGTAATTTTCTATATTGATTTCAGCCGAATTACATCATATACACCTACAAGAAATAATTTTAAATTTTTTACAAAATATTCTTAGAAAATTTTAAGGAGAAAATATGACTACAAGATAGAACTTTAAAGTTTTTACAAAATATTGCTAGAGATTTTTAAGGAGAAAATATGAAGATATGAGGAATAATTATCTACGAGGAAAGAAAGGAATATATGAACTAAATACAAAAGATTATCTAATATATCCTTTTAACAATAAAATTCTTTTAATTTTACTAATTAATTCAAAATTTAAAAGGTCAATACAATTTTTATTGTATAATATGCGACAAAACAGTTATTTTTAAAATTTTAAAATTTAAAATATACTAATATATATAATAAAAATCTTCATATTATTATATTAGTATACTACTATGAAGATAATTATATATAAATTTTAAAATCAGTTATATACTAATACGTAATTATAT
>JBBMKE010000011.1:12803723-12813873 GCA_037834125.1 Lippia alba | reverse complement strand
TATTATATTAGTATACTACTATGAAGATAATTATATATAAATTTTAAAATCAGTTATATACTAATACGTAATTATATGTAAATTTTAAAATCAGTTATTCAATATATATTAGTATATTTTAAAATTTAAAATTTTAAAAATAACTGTTCTGACTCCATATTATACAATAAAAATCATATTGACCTTTTAAGTGTATATGATGTAATTTGGTTAAAATCAATATAGAAAATTACATCTTTTCACTCATAGTCTAAAATAAAAAATACCTTTCTCCCGTGACCCGCTCCCCTCTCTCGCGATTTTTCTGATTTTTGGTTTTTTATTAATTTTCTTCTTATGAAGGCGTTTTTTGGGAAAACATTTTCATCATTTTTAGTCAATTGTCCAATTAAATTTCGTCAACTCAAAATTCTATGAAGACGTGTACTAAGAAAACGTCTTCAAAAATATTTTTCTAAAAAACATTTTACACCAAAATTATGCTATTCTAAAAAAAACACACCATTTTACATTTTACACCAAAATTATGCTATTCTAAAAACACACCATTTTTACACTATACACATGAATAGTACACTATTATTAAAATTTCACCCATCTCCATCTTTACTTGACTAGCAATTTTAGGGTACTACTTTCTTTTTGGTGTAAATTAACAGTATGGGATGCCTTTGACTATAATAGTTGCCATGGCTTTTCTATACTAAATTAGATGAGAGTGTCATTCCCATGTGAAACTAAGTGTTGTGAGTGTTGGAGCTAAAAATAACTCAAGAACTTGCAAATTTTGATGATGATCTTCTTTTCATGAGCCTAGGCTGAGTTTGAAAGTAACCCCAATTGATAGGGAGCTATTCCAATCTATTTCTTTCATCCTAGAAATTCCATAGAAATGAGACGAAACATACGAATTCGACATGTAGAGAGTGGCTATAACTCATATCTGAACACAGAACATTGTATAAGAAGTATAAGGGATAATTACAGTGGAATTCCATCAGGTTTCGCCGGACAAATTTCTAAAATTTGAGAAATTACATAATCTTCCCCTAGCATACCCATGGTTTTAGCTAGTCATGAATTCAAAACTAAATATTAAACAGAAGTGTAAAAAGGTAAAATAAACTATTTACCAAATATTACATGTGTTACTAACAAAATTCATAGATCCAAGGGTAGCATAAACTTATTGATTTGGGAAGCTTTAGTAATTTCTCAAACGTCAGCGCAAGTTTGTGCGACTACGTCAAACCTCACAGCAATTATCCCCGAATAATGAAGCCCCATAATCACACCCCAAAAAGTTGTTGTAGAACACACAGAACAAGAGGCAAATTTGTAGTACACACAATAGCTTTCTACATTTTTATGAGCAAAATTCATTCAGATGAATCAAGGAGTCAGAAATACATGCTGACAAAGAATATTTTCATGGTATAGCAATTTATTATTCAATACAGCTACATATGAAAAGCTCACACTGAGACCCTAAAAATAGTTTACAGCCCCAAAATATAGGAGATAGGAACTCGAAGGTTTCATAATTCTGTGAATATTAATTTGTGTGCTATGCCAGAAATGGAGAGAGCAATTTTCATTCAGTGTTTTGAGAAGTATCCTTGAGTCAAAGAAGAAAAGTCATACTCTTTTCCTGATTGGAGGGAAGTAGATGAAACCTGGGTTGCAGTTTGTTTGCCAGCTCCAGAAGGTGTACTGCCATTTATTGATGCATTAGCTCCCACTGTATATGAACTGGAACACAATTACAAAATATGTTAGGATATCTCGTTTAAGAAGTTCTCAGCAAAAATATTTAACTAGTAACTCCCGACTTGATAAATTTGCCCTTAAAATGCAGATTTTCTAATTTTCAGCGAAAACGACTGCAGGAAAATCAATGCTGTGTAATTCGTTTCTCAAAACTGACATGTACATACCTCGACATTGGAGGAGCAAATGAGTTTCCAGCTGGTTGAGCCACACCCATGCCTCCCATCTGTCTCACAAGTAGAAAAAACAGTCTTTCAGTAAATTATGGTTTCCCATTAAATTGACATAGCATCATATATCACTGTATTTTACCTGCATATATTTATCTAGTTCAACTTTTCCACCTGCCGGAGTTGTCATGCCAGGGAACTGGTAGCCAACATTCGGCCAACTTTGGTTTGGCAAGCTGGAACCATTCACTCCCAGTTGATTGTTGCCAGAAGCTTTCGATGCCCCACCAGAACCGTTAGCTGCAGCAGCCATTAGGATAGACTGTTGCTGGGCTAACATAGCAAGTTGTTGTTGGTTCAGTCCTAATTGCGCGTTACCAGCAGCTTTAGGGGCCCCACTGGAACTGTTAGCTGCAGCAGCCATGAGGATAGATTGTTGTTGAGCTAACATGGCAAGTTGTTGTTGCTGGAGAAGTTGTGTGTTACCAGCAGCTTTAGGGGGGCCACCAGAACCATTGGCTGCAGCAGCCATTAGGAGAGATTGTTGCTGAGCTAACATAGCAAGTTGTTGCTGGTGGAGTGAAAATGGTGAAACTGTGTTGGACTGCAATAAAGTTAACATGACAATGATAGATTATATTCACAAAGTGTATCGAAAGCACCAATAAAAGCACAAGACCAGCACAAATATACCCATTGATACTTTTAGAAAGTAAAAGTGTTGTTGCTTCTCTTCAGGGAATACACAAGGAGCTGGTTTGATAGAAATTGGCAGATATCACAAAAATTGGTAAGCGGAAAAGAGTGATGCTTCTTCAGCACAAAACATACCTTCTCAAAGAGAGACATAATATCATTTTTGACATCTTTTTTAGGATTCGCTGACACAGAACTAGGAGTAATTGATGGTGAATCCTTAAAAAGATCTTCAATTCCAGGAGCAGATTGGCTCTTATTATCCTCAACTTTAGCTGGGGTCTTTTCTGTTGTTGATGTCTGCGCACCAGCAGCTGCATATTGTGAAATGTTATTTTCAGAATTATTTTGCAAATACACCAAATCAGCAAATCCAAAAATCCAAAGCCCATAAAAAAAGACAGCGACAAAAACATAACAAAACCCACAGAAAAGATGAAATGACAGCAATATACACATACACTGAAATCCTGCCCATGTATTGTCCTCTCCAGAAGCTCCCGTTGTATTCTCAACAGCATCATCCATAGATAGCATATTGAAAAGATCAGTAGCATAATCAACTTTTGGAGGGGGGGCTGTATCTGCTGCAGGCTTTACAGATTCAGTAGGAGCAGCTGGTTCAGTCTTCTGAATCACTTGTTCAGGCACTGGAGCTGGAGCAACCTGTTTCGAAATAGACAAGTAAGGTAATTCGAGTTTCATCCTTCTGGGAGGCATTAAACCTTTAGCAAAAGTTAAAAAAAAAAGTGTTCTCTCTAAACGAGACACCTATTGCATTCCATTCATAAGTGGCATATGCTGGTTAAAACTCAAAAGGATGTAGAGAATAAATTGCCACAGTTCATAGAATAATCAATTCCTCTCAGTCCCAATCCTCAATGTACCCAGACAATCTCCACGGATGAATTCCATCTTGACTAAAAGGTATAGAGGAAAACTTCGCATCTTACTAATAGTCATCGAAGGTGGTTGGATGATTATGAGCATCACAGGGATGTGAAAGAGAGATGGTCAAACTATTATAAACAGAAACAGGAGAGAAGGGAAAAGAAGGAAAAATGAGGAAGAAAGAAACAACAAATAATTGCTATGTGAGATACCTGTTCTGGTCCTTTAGGAGGCGCGGGAACACTAACTCGTACAGCAGAACTATGTCCCCTTGTACTTGGCGCTGGAACACTCTTTCTCTCAACAGAAGAGTTCCAAGAACTGCTTACTTGTCCATGACCACTTCTATCACTCGGTCTTTGCATCTGAACAGGATCTTTTTCTTCTATTCTCCTTGCTGGCGGCTTTGTCTCAATATCCTTCGGTATCCATCTCTTCTCGTCATACCTTCACAGAATATAAAAACATAAGCTACCAATCTGTTTGTAGAATCAGATGTGTGTAGTAAGAATGCAAGCAAGAAGTTCTTCACATCAAGAAACTCATACTTTGCACGAATGAAATTCTCAATCCCGACTCTATCATAATTTGGGGGAAGCTCTGCCTCCCAGAAACTGTTTGCTACCTCATTTCCCATGGCTGCAACCACAAACGTAGAAGTTCTATAAGAGCTTTCTGGAGACTACATTACATCAATTCAAACTATAATGAACCAAACATGTCTTACATTGAATAAATTCAACCTGTTCAGGAAGCCATGTGTCAAGTGTAGCAGATCTCACCTGCAAAATAACAGAATATATAAGCCGGGAAGTCAACAAGTAATCAATTATTATCAGCTTGCACATAAAATAGAAGTTGATGAATTAAAAAATGTAAAAAATTGACTTTTTGTATATTTACTTCTAAGAGGGAGAGAAGATGTATAGTAATAAGCAAAAATATAGATCATAAACTATCAATTGCTTGTGTAGTATTAGAAAAGGAAAGGTGTGAGTAAAGTTCTTAATAGTTATCAACTGATAACTGATTTACCATGTCGTCTAATCATGTGAAGCAAGCCTCATATCAAAATGAAATTATTTGCATAGTCAGGCACACCATGATAAGAATAGGGATTCCCTTCAGTTTTCACATTGCTTTTTTATTTTTTTGGTCCAAAAAATTTTAGGTTGTGGGGATGGCGCCCGAGTCCAAGGCAGGAAATGCCTCCGGGCTCAGCGAGCACTTACAAAGGACTTTTTATATTGTACCTCATCCAATGGAGACATGGGGGGTTTGAACCCTGCAGCTTTGTCAAGATCAAACCCTGTCATGCTCCACTTCGCCGACCCCATGGGGATATCACATTGCATAATTACAATAAAATAGGTCCACAACCATTCTCTTCAGCAGTAAGATGCAGACATTCTAGTAATGATATACGAGACACATAAACTAAACAAAAAACAAATAATTTAAGTTTAGACAAAGATATAATTTCCAAGAAAAATAAAGAATCAATTTCAAGTTCAATGACACAAGTACCAGTTTTCAAAACAACAATATGACAATATGCGTGTAATATAGACATCATAAAACAATAGGTTAATTTTCTAAAGAAAAGGCATAATTGGCAGCAGAAAGCTTGGCATCACCGTTAATGTCAATTAAGCAGATACAGTCCTAGCATAATACCACCATAGGTAGAGACATGCTTCAATTCGAGCAATTTAGTATAAGTCACTTTCACATGATATTGTCTCAAATATCATTCTAGTCTAGTACCGGAAACCAAACAATTTGTAATAAATCTAAATAGACAACCCTATATCATCAACATCTTGCCTATCTATGCATATAATAACGATCATGGAGAGTGAAAGTGGAGAAAAGGATCACTACAGGAGATGTCACCTTTGAGATGTGTACTCCAAGGCTTCTGTGGATCCCAGAACATTGCATGCAAATAAATATGCCTAAGTTCACGCTAGCCCATCGAGGACCTCTGCATTTCAAAAGATAACAGATTCATATACACAGTCAAATGAGGGAGGAGATATCATTGGATACAAGAACGAAAGAAGCCCAAGCTAGCAAAAAATAGTTTATATAAGCGGAAATACGTACTTGCTTTTGCAATCAGCACACTCCCTGTTCTCTGGCAATTTGAGGAGTCCCTCCAAGATCTGCAGACTCAGAGATAGTTAGCAGCAACTCGTGTTAGGAAAATGTAGGAATGAAGCAACTAAACCAAGAAGCAATATCTTTGGAGATAAAGAACACCTAGATCAAACAAAATTTCTAAACAGAATGGATTTAGCACAGTTAGAAAGACATGGGGGATCAATAAAATCATATCAGTGGAGGAATCCTCTTTTCTGCACATTTTGATGGGCAAACTATGAGTTGTTTCCTAAAGTTATGTACACTTTTTTATGCCTTTACTAGCATTTCAATTGTGAACTAACTATCATACTATATAATAAGAGGTGAAATCATATTTCAAATGCCGAACTGTGATGCATAAATCATCATTCAAATCTAATAGTATGCTAATAACTGTAGAAGTGCAGCTCAATCATGAAACGTCATATTGCAGCCTCTAAAACCAGTAATTTAGTTTGTAAGAAGTATGACTTGAAGAGGATAATTTCTGGAATCTGGAATATAAGTAAAATAAGATTGTTCTTGGTTCACCACCTTCTCTGAATCATTTCTCTCTTATTTCTTCCACAATTTTCTCTGTGATGGTTTCTGGAATCTAAAACTCCATCTCAGTACAAAATTTTCACATACTTATTCACTAATCACCAACTACCAATCACCAAATCCCTCAATTCAACACAGAAAACAGCAGAAATAAGAACTCCAAACCCCCAAAAAGACATACAACAAGTAAATGAATCGACATTAAGATGTTGCATCAGTTGGCAGCTAAGCTAAGACTAAAAACCACGAGATCGAGCTAACAAAACAGAGAAAAATGCAAATCCAATGAGAAAAACAATACCTTCCGATGTTTGGCGTTAAGCTCCTTGGAAACGTTCGCCTTCCCATTCATGGTGATTATCCAAATCCGTCCAACCAAATGAAACTAAGAATTCAACGGCTGAGATCTTCGCCTCTCCCCTCTTCCTCACTGGTCCAACCCTCCGATCACCCAACCTGCGCCGATGAAGAAAGAGGGAAGAAAAATGGAGAAATTGCAACTGGTTTTCCCTTCTGATTTGACCTTTATTTGCTGGTGTTTGCTGTCTTCTTTGTTCTTCCTCTTCCATTCGATTATTTATATATTTTAATAACATATAATAAAAAGAAAAAATATCTTATTTACGGCACGTGTGAAGCGTAGTGGTTTTATTCGCACGTACGAATGGGTTGGCTTTGGGAATAATGGCATGAGTGACCAAACCAAACGTTTAGGATAAACAAAATTGTGTCATGAATCAAAACATTTGGCCCAATAATTAGAGGTTATTAATATTATCTCAATGTATGAGTTAGGTCTTTTAATTAAGAGATGCTTAAGTCACTGTCACTATTGCTTGAAATATGAGTCAAACATATTAAAAACTTTTAGAGCACAAATGTAAAATCATATTATTTTCTGAAAAAATGTTTAGTGAAGTATGTTTGACTTGCTATGTAATTATTAAAATTGTTGAACTAATTAATCTCATATAAATAAATACATCCAAATGATGGCATCATTACTGCATGTTAGGATTAAATCCAATGTTTGTAACAAAACTTGAAAATAAAATCCTAGGGGTAACAACACATATAATCCTTGATAGGTATATAAATTTTTTAATCGTAGGGGTAACAACGCCATGAATTCTCCATTTCATATATATTATATCTTTTATTTTACTTATTACAGTACATGTCAAATATATATATTAATAAATGGTGAGAAAAAAATGTATTTTTATCTTTTCATATGACTTTTTTGTCTTTCATAATCTCAAGTCTCAATTATAGTAGTGTGTGTAGATTAATTGGCTTATGATTGCAAAAGACAAAGGTAATATGACACACATTCACTTAAATTTTGACACGCGAGGGGAGGGGAGCGGAGAAAGAGTAAAAAACTAAAAACGAATGTTACCAATTAATTTTGTATTTTAGATAATAGTATTATTATGTAATTATGTTTTATGTATTACCAGATTAATTGTCACTCATGCCAGATAGAACTCGTCTGTCATTTAGAAAAAAATTTAATCTAAACCTGACTTGATCAGACCCAACTAATTAAAAAAATTTATATTTATTATTTAATTGAATACTCTATAAAATAATATGAGTCAGGTTCGGGTTAGAAATATATTATAGAACCTTACGTAAAACTAAAAGAGAGGAACTATATAAAAGGGGGGGTTTGTCCGTATCACGGTTGGGTTGCTGCAAAACATGGAACCAGAATACGTCGGGTCCGGGTCGTCTGAGGGCCCTAAAGCGGGTCCGGGAAGTAGGTGGAAGCAGATGGGGGATGAAGAGAAGACGGCGTCGGTGGATGAGGAGATCAAAAGAGTGCGCCGCCTGCCGCCCAACAGCACCTACGCCTCCCATCGCTTGCGTGTCTTGACCAAAATCCAGCACCTTCTCTCCCTTCAGGTTTAATTTCAGCCCATTGATGCTCTAAATCTAGGGTTTCTGTTTACTAGCAATCCGCGGTTTATGGGGATTGCTCGTTAAGAATGTACGGACAAGTAAAAGCTAGTTGATCAAACTTGGTTAATTTTCTCAATATCTAATTGAGAAGCAGCAGATAAGTGGAACAGGAAATTGAATAGCTGTATAATTGGCTTAGGGGTGTTACTAGTTAAAGTTCAATCATTGTTGCACTTTGAATGGCTTTAATGGATTGTTCAGAAGTTGTTTATCCATACTCCCCTAGTTAGAAAATAGATAAGAGGGAGGTGAGCAACGTGAGCACTATATATTTACTATTATTCAAGTTAAAAGACCTTCACGGGGTTACATGTTATCTAAGGTTTTGTCCATGTCCGCTCGGATGCTCATTCAACTTGTATTTTCTCTATTATGATGCTCAGTCGACTCTTCCGCTCCAAATAGATTATATTGAAGATTTCTGTACTTTTTAAAGCGTATAAACTTGTGCAACTGCTGTACTTTTTAAAGCATATGAACCTGTGTGCAATCTGTCATCTGAAGTAACCTGAGTTGATAAAGCGTTGTAGTACTTAGTGATAGCATTGTGTGAAACCTCTGGTATTCAGAAATCTAAAGTAATCTGAGATGATAATCCGTTCAAGTATGAAAATTGTATTGAGTGATGGTCGCATACATTGTAGTACTTAGTGATAGCATTGTGTGAATCCTCTGTTATACTTGACCCGCATCATTTGAGTAGATTCCACTCTATTTTCTTAGCCTTTAGGCATGAAATTCAACTGTTTAAACAAATGTGATTTTCTGGTAAGCTTTCCTTGGTCTGTGTTTCATCCTCAGTCCCCTGGAGTATTCTGAACCTTTTAATATTAATGTAAGTATGTCTTTATCTGTTTTTTGCCGACAGAGGACTACATCACAGGACGAGGAGTTGGAGTTGCTTTTCTCTGGGCTTCATATCTGAAACAGACATGTTGATCTTCAAGAACTGGTTAGCTTACTGAAGTTGATTTAACACTTCCATTTATTGCCCACTTTTTCTGGGAATCCCATAGATCTCATCTTATTTTGGTTCAGATTACCTTTTGCCTCTTGAGCAGTGCTTAATGGATAAGTTGTAGGATGTTTTGATCCATTTTTCTGATTATATGGTTGACAAAATTATTTTATCTTATATCGAGCATATGGATTTTGAATTTTCCATGGCAGTTTGATTTCATGATCCTGTTTTCAACTTCCCAATTGATGGACTTAGTTATGTATTACACAGTTTCTGCAATAAATTGATTATTCTTTTGTAATAATTGCATGTAAAAACTAATTTGAACTACATGACCTCTATATAAGTTGTATTTTTGTTTATGTGGTTTCTAATGCAACAAAAAGATTTTACCGGATTGTAAGTTGCATCTGATTCACAAGAAGGTCAGATGCCAAAGCTAAAAAATTTTTGACCTCTTCTCTTCTTCCTTACCTTTCTTTCTTTCTTTTTTTTTTTTCAGGCAGTTCATAATTCAATCGTTGGTTTTGCTGCTGATGTATGAACGACAGCATGGAATCAGTAAATGCAGAACTCATGCATACTTCAAACATCAGGAAGCTACTGCATTTGTTGCTTCAAAATCACCAATTCATCTGAACATTTCGTGGTATAGGCCGTATAGCTCTTTCCAATAAGCTGGAGTTAGGTGGGATAAAAAAAACTCATACAAAAGTAGATGAAGGATACTTGTAACTTCAATTACCAGCCCTCGATTATCAACCCAACGAGCTGTTCTACAGGTTTCTAATCAATCATATGTAAAGACCTTGCATTTGCACAGAAGCAGCCTCTCACTTGAACTGAAGCACAGTTTATTGATCTTGTTAATCGACACATGTTG
The DNA here is from genome assembly GCA_037834125.1 of Lippia alba. NCBI lineage: Eukaryota > Viridiplantae > Streptophyta > Magnoliopsida > Lamiales > Verbenaceae > Lippia > Lippia alba. The sequence goes on along the minus strand of JBBMKE010000011.1, from coordinate 12,803,843 downwards.
ATAAAGCACCTCTTACTCGCTTACACTGAGCCCTCATCACCAAAAACACATTATTCGGTTTATGAACGAGCAACAACTATATTTACATCATAATAGCACACTATATACTGCTATAACTTA
>JBBMKE010000011.1:12763036-12788320 GCA_037834125.1 Lippia alba | reverse complement strand
ACGCGTACTTTTTATGGCTAGTTGGGTAGAGAAGTTGGATTGATAAACCTGTGAAGAGTTGGAGGAAACGATCGCCATGTGTAAAATACAGTTGGTTTCATAATTATTGTGCTTAATGAAGTTAGATATCGCTATTATTCTTTCTCTAATTGATTATTTTATCGCCCTTTTCTCATTACTTAACCGTATCATGATCGAATTAATGCATATATCTTAGCGAGTAAGATTACAGCTTTTGGTCTAAGTGGGCCTCCATTTGTATACAGGTATAATTACCCCATTCAAGATGACGTCTTAATTATTCGGAACAAAATATTGAATATACTATGGATCCGCAAACTTATTTGTTACGCTTACAATGTCCGAACTCATCAAGTATAATTTAACATCAAATTAAAATTATCATAAGAAAAAATATTTATTATTTATTTCTTATATTTTTCGATGTAAAATACTCATATGACAATATTTTGCACAATATTCTTTTGTGATAATTTGAAGTAACATCATTTGTATTCGCTATCGAAGTGAGATTGTTGTTTTATAAAAGTGCCAAACCTGAATTTGGTGGGCATGCGACGTGATGCGATCATGGATCGCCAACTTGAGTGTGCTCTCTCCTAATTATTTGATGATGATGCATATCAAGCAATTTTCGCCTACTATGTTTGAACATGTTTAGGTAAAAATAAGAAAGAAAAAAATGAAAAAAAAAATAAAAAACAAAATATAATATGATCAACGGTAATGAAGGTCTCAGTTTTTGCTTTGTTAAGGTAAATATTATAATGAATTTATTTATTAAATAAAGTTTCTACGAATTTATCATTTTGGAAATTGTTTGAAATTTCAATTATAACGTAATTCAATATGGAAGTTTTCAACTGCCCAGCAACTTATCATTTTATTATTTTATAAAAAGTTCTATTGCTCTAATGCATTTTAATATTATTTTATTATATCGTGTCGAAAATTCGTATCAGATATTATGTTGGACACTTTTTATGTGAATTTTAACTTTTTATTTAAAAAATAATTATATCTATTATATTTATATTGTGTAATGTCCTTATTTATGCATATAAATAAAAAGTCAATTGAATTAATTTATTAATCTGATAAAGTTGAAAATGTAATATTTCTGATCTACATAGGCTGTTTGACTATGTGATATATGTGCCATAAAGTTGGAACTTTAGAAGTGAACACATCTTAGGTTTTCGTTCATTGAATGGGAAAAAATGGACGGTTTATCAGTCATGGGCAACCTACACATATTCATCTAAAATCTAGTGTCACAAGTAGTTGAATTTAATGCCAAATTCTTCATGCCAAACTTGTATAGCTAATCAAAAATATATATTTAATTCAATATTAATTAAAGAGCTAATAAATTTTTTTCTAAGTTTATATATATATATTTCATTAACCAAAAGATAAAGTTATTGATACTTGACCACACTTGGAGAAATGCAACTTCAACACTTTTACGATATTTAATGCTTATTTCCTACTTTTTTATTTAGGTATTAAGCATTGAGAACTTCATCCAACGACTTCTTTAGGTGATACGGTCTGGTTGTATAACTGTGCAATTTTAAATATCATATCAATTACAATTAAACAGTAATAAACAAGTAAAATTAGATAAATAGGATAATTAGAATATCCTATAAAAAGATTTATTAGGAGGCGATCCAAAACAATGAAATTTAAAAATAATTATTTTAACATAGGGTAACTAAATTTGTAGTGAAGGTCAGTTAAAACTTAAATATGTATATGAAACGTCACACGTCCATATAATTCCAATTAAGAAATTAAGTTAGGAAGGAATTAAATTAATAATGGAGTCGTGGTCCAGCTTTGGTATATATATATGATGTTAAAATTTGTTTGTTTTTTAGACTTAAAAGGTTGAACATAGATAGAGAATTAACAGTAATTCGCATTTAAGACATGATTACGTCATTGTTGAATGTTTGATGAACACCTGGAAAAATAACAGTGATTTAAATCTATTTCATGCGTAGGAAGCGGAGACATTCGCGATTAGAGGCGTGTTTGTTTAGTCCACTTTGCATTAAATTTTGACAATGAAGTTTGTCCAAGTCTCTAAGGTGTAACTTCAAGATTTAACCTAAAAAAGAATGAAAAAAAAAATAAAATAAAATAAAATTATACAATCGAACACCAATTTGTTTACATACCGGCCATAGGACATGGATTTAATACCAACCTACCTACTAATTGATGGTGATATATTTGAACAATTCTTAACTTTTATCTACTAGTTTCCACGGTGAATTCAATTAAACACATTTTCATAATATCATATTAAAATCTTGTTAATTTGTTTGAGTTTAAATATTAATCCGCTTGCACATCATTTCGATTTCTATTCCTTTTATTTTGTTAAAATGAGGCGAACTGTGTGATTTATATACTTTCAAAATATACAACTTTCGAATCCCCGCTTGAGTGTGCGTGTGTAAAAAAAAAAAAAGAGTTATAGTGACCATTTGATTCTTTTGGAGTCTTTGTTATTTTTAATATTATCGAGTAATATATATATTTTTTCTTTTGCTTTAAAAAAATATTAACCCGCTTACTTAAATTCACCATTTCACATGAAGAATTATAACAAATTTGAATGAATTTATAACTTAAATCATAGAAATTTCAAATGTGTAGCTTGAACTGATTTTGGATGAGATTTGAGTTTCGATTAAAATTTTTTTATGTATTATAATTGAGTTGAGGACAGAGATCCCCAAAACGAATCTAGTTCAGTCGATAGGTTTTGTAGATAGATCCAATGAACTGAAAGCCTCAATATGTACATTTATTTCAAAGCATTTATTCTTTGTGTGCCTAAAAATTAAAACACTCGTTTCCTTTTATATTATTCAACCTTCTTTGCTTTACTTGCGTCCATTAATACAAGAAAGCTTTAGTTATATAATATTATTATTTTAGATAAATTTTAATTGGTTTTATTAATTTAGGTTAAATTAGGTTAATAGTAAATAACTTTGTGTTTTTAATAACTGAGTTTGTGGAAAAGACTTTAATAAAATTCCAACTAATATTGTGGTCGATATATTAATCTTTAATGAATAGTAATCTCACTTAATCACTCCATCCCAACTCTTGATACAAATTAATTTGTAAATAATAATGAATTGTAAGACAAAATAGTGATTAAGTGGTTCAAGCACGAATAATAAAATATTACTTAACTAACATGTGACTAGACGAAATTAAATCGCACAAAAAGACCTATTTGGTTTGATGGTGTCAAAATCCGGTTATGTCGTGGACGGCAGAGTTGGACTCCCAATCACCCAAGATATTTATAATTGTGAGGTGACTCTGATGCTTTTCTGAAGCTGCAAATGTGAGCAAACGTGAATTCAAAGGCCAAAAAGAGAAATATGAGGGTTTGACCCTTATTAGTACTCCGATGCTCAAGTCAGATGATGATTTGGGTCGAAAATATGCAGAGAGTAGGAGGGTAATTTGCAAAAGGAAAGCTTACATCTAATGGCGATGAGAGATGGTTTTTATAGAGGCGGAGGGTGTTAGGTGCATGCAGGTACACCATCAAAAGGTGTGGATCTGGTCTCATTCGAAAGAGACAGTTGGTGGCCAAAACAATGCTTTTATGACTAAAACACTATTCTGTCCACGCAGAGCGGCCTGACGCCGTCCTTTGTGCGGCAACAATTAATGCAGCCCGCAGTAGAGGAAATATGCATTTAATGCACCTGTATCGTATCGCGTGAGTCGCCTTCGGGCCATGACGCAGAGCCTCTCGGTCGATCGGACTCTTGGATCGGGGCTTCAAGCACGATGAGTACGGTTGGCTTCCTCCTTCTTAACTAAGTGCTTGGTCGAAGCTAGGGAGAGCCTTGGGTCGGGAACAAAAGCTGACCTACGCTGATCTCCACGTGGCACAGGCACGTTGACCTACACTGATCTCCATGTGGCACAGGCACATGAGGCTATGTCATGACTCCCAATTTTTTCCTTATCATGGTCATGTCTAACATTTTCTAATTATATTATTAAAATAATAAGATCTCGAAAAGAAAATTACAATTTTGTGATATATTAGAAAATCTTTTTACAAACTTATTTGTTGCTGAGGCTTGAGCCAATAATTTTGCCCATCTTAAACAAGAAAAGCCCGTTAAGAGAGAACTCAGCCCAAACACTCTCAAATCCATAGAACACCGATCCAACTATGAGTCTATGACGTGTCCTGCAAATAAATAAAAGGGAAATTGTATACTTTGTCAATATTCTTTATTATTTTAAAATTAACATGTTTTCACTATTTTCATATTTGAAAAACATGTGAAGACCCAAAAAAAAATAAAATTGAAAAACATGTGAAACACATACTACCGTTGCTCCACATAATAAGAATTCTATGCTTCGAACCCTCTTAAAAATTTCATTTGGTAGAAAAATGTAAATTAGTAGTCCTTTATTGCACAAATAAAAGAGTTGTGTTAAAAAATAGTTCAAATAAAAGAACTTATGTCCAATAGTAATCAAATAAATTCTACTTTTATGAATGGAGCAATTCAAATGGTAGATTCGGCTTAATTATAGACTTTTTATTAGATCCCTCAAATATAATCTAGAGTTCAAATTGTAATCTTATAGAGTTTTTTTTTTAATTTTTAAACACACACACATTCAAGTAGCCCGAGTAATTTGAACTCGGAACTTTACCTTCGAGAAACAATCCTCAAACCACTTGGACCAACCTATGTTGACAGAGTCGGCTTATTTACAAACCCCTACTTTAGTGAATAGAAAATTTGGAATTGTAGAGTCGGCTTAATTTTGGACTTCTATTTATTTCGAGTTTAAATTGTAATTTCATCAATTTAGTAATTGCATTGATAGAATCACCTTAGTACAAACTTCCACAGCATCTGGTTCCGATATCAAAAATAAAAAAATAAAAAGCGAGAAAGATGCTAAGAATTATAATGTCTGAAAATTTTATTCTTTCTTTGCTATCTTCAATGAATTAATGTTAAAATAACCGAGTAGGAAAAAAAAAAAATTCTCAAAAGGTGAAACTGGTAAAAGCAAATACTTTTCCCCAAGAATTCCCAAACATTCCTGGCAACGAAGGGAACACAGCGCAGACACAGAAAACAGTGCAGATGCACCTGTGCCAGCTTCTCGTACAGGTTCACTCTCACTATTTCTATGAAATGTAGAACACAAAACCCCAAAATTTCCAGAAATTACGAGCTGGGTTCCTCCAACAGCCGCCGCATTTTCGTCCCCTCTCATCTAATCTGGGTTTTGATCCAAGGAATCGAAAATGGAGAATGAGAATTACTCGAAAGAGCTTAATGTGGCCGTGAGAGTGGTCCACATGGCTTGTTCGCTTTGCAGGAAAGTGCAGCAACAATTGATTTCCGCGGATTCTGATCAGGTTAAGTCCAAGGATGATGATTCCCTTGTTACTGTTGCAGGTACTCTTGTTTTCTTCAATTGGGTTCTTCGTTTTTGTTGCTTTTCTGGGAAAATTTCTTCATGGGTTCTGCGATGAATGGAATATCGTGAACTGGGTTTGCTTCAATTTTGAATTTTTATTTATTTCCCCCGTAATGTGGCTGATACTCGTTCGTTTATGCATTGTTTAGCTTCTTTTTATGTCTGGAAAATTAAGGGTTTAAGTTTTGGATTGTTAGAATTATTTAATTGTTGGAATGGAATTGTGGGAAGTAGAGGCATAATGTTTAAGCATATAAAAAATTTAGTAAGAAGTACTGGATTGAAGGAATCAAATATACTATAATCGATGTGTACTGATCAGCTTTTGTTTTATTCATCCATATGATTTGACATTCTTTGTTATAGTGAAAAATGTTGTGAAAGGAAATATCAAATATGGGCAGTTGGATATAAAAATTGTGAAAGCCATCAAGAACTGGCAATCTTACCATTTATGCAAAATGAACCATTTAACTGATATACTCTGTCCACCCTCTTATTATTGAGTTATATTATACACATTTCCTCTCTCATACACCGATTCATCTTTGTTCGATAAAACTTGTTCCACCGGTTTAAGATAAATGGAATGATACTTACTTGGTTAAGATAGAATGAAATTAAGTTTATCCGCTGTTACTTCAAGTTATATTGAATTTCCACTCGATGCGTTTGCAGTTAAGGATCTAACTATTGTTAAGTAAAAAAATCATTTGTTGGTTAAAATGGAAATATTAAAATGTTCCAAAAACAATATCTTTGCATGAACAGACTGGAGTGTGCAAGCAACAGTAAGCTGGTTACTCTCACAATCTTTTGGCATCCAAAACATCTCCATTGTTGCTGAAGAAGACATTCAATCTCTATCGAAGCCTGAATTCTCTTATGTACTATCTATGGTTGTCAATGCTGTAAACAATTGCTTAGCTGAAGCCCCAAGATTCGGTCTTCAAGGCCCGAAAAAGCCATTAAGCCCTCAACAAATTCTAGATGCAATCAGCCAATGTAATTCACATGGGGGGCCTTTGGGCCGGCATTGGGTCCTCGATCCAGTTGATGGGACATTAGGGTTTGTTCGTGGGGATCAGTATGCTATTGCTCTTGCAATGATTGACAATGGGGAAGTTATAATTGGAGTTCTGGGTTGCCCTAATTACTCTGTGAAGGAAGATGGGCTAAATCGGGAAAATCCTGTCATGTCATCAAGAGCATCATCAGGGGAAGTGGGATGTGTGATGTATACTAAGAAAGGAAGTGGAAAATCTTGGATGCAGCCCTTGATTCATCTTGATAGCATTCTTAAGTGGCCGAATGGTGAAAAAATTATAAGGGTTTCTTCAATTGATGATCCTGCTCTGGCCACTTTCTGTGAACCGGTGGAGAAAACTAATTCCGATCATTCGTTTACTGCTGGAGTTGCTAACAGTGTTGGTCTAAGGTCTGGCAGTTCATGCCTATGAATTTGTAGACAGCTTCATAGTCATACTAATCTTTCTTGATATTGAAGCATTTTTTGACTTTTGATTGCAGAAAAAAACCGTTGCGGGTTTATAGCATGGTAAAATATGCAGCCATAGCGAGAGGAGAAGCTGAAATCTACATGAGGTTCGCAAGGGCAGGATATAAGGAGAAAATATGGGATCATGCAGCTGGTGTTCTCCTTGTGCAAGAAGCCGGTGGTGTGGTCACCGATGCTGGAGGCCGACCATTGAATTTTTCGAGAGGAATATATCTAGAAGGGCTCGACAGAGGCATAATTGCTTGTTCTGGATTTAAGTTACATGACAAAATCATCAGAGCTGTTTATGCTAGCTGGGAATCATCTAACTTGTGAGCGTCCGACACTTGCGAAGAAAATTGCATATGATAGTAGGACGCTATCTCCTACTTGCCGGAAGGTAATGCAACTTAGAACTGATCTATTTTGAGCTATCACTATGATCTATACCAATATCTGGCTCCATTCCCAATTTAGAAAAAAGATATGCTAAATTATTAATCGCATACCTCTTGTTTGACATAATTTTCATACGATAAAAGAATCTACGCGAGTCTGTCTTATTTAAAAGTTTAAGCTGATAGAGAAAAAAACAACTTTACTTAATATCTTTAGAAAAATGTATTCTGATATTATCTTGACAAGGCATACTAGTTGAGGTGCATGTCATCCAAAACTGAATTTCAGTTTCATTACATCATTCATTCAAAGTCCTCAACTGTTTGCATTAATGTAGCAACTTTTGACATATTTTGTGTGAATTCTTACAATTTCTTCAGGGCAAGGAAGTCATTGGAGCAAGTGATGAGTTACTAAAGATGTAAAATTACTCTGTTATTTTTCTACTACAGAGGAATCTTGGAAAGCAGAATGCTTGAAGTGAACTTGGAACTGGAAATTCTATTCAGATACAAATCCCAAGTTATGATTTCCTAATTATTAACTGTTTTGTAAAGCTCAAGTGAACCTTGGATGTAAAACTCTTCCCCATAAGTATGTGAGAATGTGACAGAATCAAATGTTGCATCTCTTTTTCATGATAACGACTTTTTAATATTCTTAATTCGTAACATTCATAATGACACCCTAAAAAAAAAAATCTTCGGAATCGTAAATTTTAATAATATTTTGAACGAATTGTATTAAAATTAACATCAGTGTCATATTGTAATTTTGTAATATATTTTTTTATGTATGAGAAATTTTTTTTAAAAATTGAGAATAGCAGATGTAATTTCTCTAAAATTAAATAATTCGATATGGTCTCGATGGAAAATTCAAACCCAGACATTATTTGGTCAGACCTAATAAATTAAAAAGACAAGTATATTACACTTGTCATTTAATTAGTTATTTTTATTAAAATTTTCACCAACCATACGACAAGTATAAAATACACGTCATTTTGTTATACTGATTTGTCCAAGTCAAATTCGAGATAGAATTACCCTGATAGAATGAGGCGCATTAGTTAGATCTTTGTGTATGGTATGGAGTTTGGGCTTCAACTATTGGATATATATGAAACATTAAATGCACACTAAGTTAGTTTTGACTTTCGAATCCTTAACAAAGCATTGCTATCTTTAGCATGACCGACCCACAATGCTCAACAGTTATAAATTATAATAACCAGTATACCTAGTATTAATTATTCCTGCTACATTTTCAGGAATATTGTAGAAATTCTATATTAAATGAAAACCGTGTTCGTAGCTGTAGCTTTTGAAAATCATGTCATATTATATTGCCTCCAACACTCATATAAAACAATTTATTTCGTTTCTAATTCATATATTTGTATTTCACTTCATGTTGATAGGTAACGAATCGGTAACGAATCGGCAGTGAACTATCGTGTGGTTATGTATTATATACGGTTGATAGAATGACTCGCATGCATGTATGTAGATGCGTATGGAATAAAACGTACGAGTGATATCGAATACAAAGTGAAATATAATTGTAATCTAAAATATTTTAAATTTGAAATTATTCGAACCATAACGTGATTTGCCCTAACTTTTTGGGTAAAAAGAATGTGATTTAATTTGTGTAGAAATAGGACAAATGGAGTAGTAGATAATCATCGATTACAGTGCAGTTGCCGAACTTGAAAGCAATGCACACAGCTTCAACACTTGGCTGCTTTTTTCCCGCGTTTTTCCCTCTCTGGCAACCACAACAATATTTCCTCCCACCTTTGAAATTTTTATGGCCTATTTTTTACACTCTTTCTGCCTTTCTTTTTTCTTCATCAAGGGCCCCAATAATTAATATCTTTCACAGTTGACCAACTAACACTTTTTTTAATTTGTTTTTCTCTTCAAATTATGTGAATCATCTACATTTTTGTTAATGGAAACAATAAAACTTTGAAAATTAAATCAAAATTTACCTATATCAGACCTATAAATTAGAAGTCATGTTCATTGTTCAATTTTTCTTAGAAACTACAAACTAAGTCGAGCTACAAGTATCCTCATCCCACAACATAAATATACTTACACCGTATGCAGTTACGGTATCCAGCCATCCGAATCTATTTGAAACTAGCTAGAATTCATTTATCCGTAGATGATGTTCTACTGGCATAAAAGCTTTTTCCTTTATGTTTGGCGGAAATCCCATGTTATACCTCATTTCCCAAACGAAATATTTGTGTTATGCTAGAAGTCTAAGTTTCAAAAAAGAGATGAGGTTGGGTCTCCTCAGATCTAAACAATCTTGTTTTTTTGAACATGAAGAAATAAAGAAGCCATTGCAATGGCCGGACATACTAGGCCTACTAAAGGCACAAAAATAGAGGGAAAATAAAAAGTTGTAATAAAATGGCTCACGAATTATATTATATCATATGCAACTGATATGATATGATAACCTAATATTATTCGAAAATCAAATCGCATTATTCGTACAATTGACTTCGTCAAAAGAATCCGTACAAAAACGTAGCATTAATCTACAAAGTCGGAGATTGGAACCAATAATTATTTGTTTTATAAAATATTTTGACTTATCAAAAAAAAAATTAGATACAAAATGGAATCATATGCTCCAAAAATAAACAAATATGTCTCACCTTGGTTCCCTGCTGACCAAAATTAGGCTTGATTAGCGGAGCCTAACGAGGGATATTGTCCAACTTTTTCATTGATAAAAGGTTGAACAATGTTATTTATTTATCTAAACTCTTTCAACATGTTATTTCCGTACTGAATATTACTTCAATTGCAACAAGGTATAGTTAATTATGATCTAACCCTATCATTAATCTCTCATCTTCTTCAATAATTGGTGAAGTTGTAACTTACGACTTATGGCCATAAAGTCACAATAATTGTTTTAGTACACAACTCTATTCCAATACATGGGGGCCCAAGCCTAATTAAGTGGAAACTTAACTAAACAATTGTACCAACTCCTCAAATTTTCAAGTTCAGCGCAATAAATAATATCCAAATGATGCAGCCTACGACTTCAATAACATTTAAATAAAAATCTTGAATGTAAGACTGTACAAACACCCTAAATGTGTATTACTTTCTTCTACCTTTAACACTTCCGCAAATAAAAAAGCAGTTGAGTTCAGTCGAGTCGAGTACGGTTTGATTTAAAATTTATAATTTTGACATTTGAATTTTCAAAAAATATTACAAAAAAATATCTGAACTATGAATTTTCTTACAAAACGACCCCTTAACTAAATCACATCAACAATGTAATCCTGTCAAAACTAACTGAACCCTAACGACGTCCAGGGGCCTCAATTGAAACAGTGTTTTTAGGGGTTAATATGAAAATTTTGAAATAAGAGGGACTGATTTGTAATTAGGACAAATTTCAGGAACCCAATTTTAATTTGCCCTAATATTTAATTAAAAATCTTGAATGTAAAACCGTACAAACACCCTAAATGTGTTATGTTTATTACTTTCTTCTACTTTAATACTTCCGCAAATCAAAATGAATAATCAATAGAGCTCAGTCAACTCAACGTCGAGTTGAGTCGAGTAGGATCTGATTTAAAATTTTCCCACCCGGTCATCCTTTCTCAATCTAGAGAAACATACACATACAAAGTAGAGGGAAAGAATTGCACAAGAAAAGGGTAATAGTATATCCATGTACCGTCAGTAGTCCACTCTAGCTAGTAAAAAGGTGATAGACAAATAGCTAGTGGAGTTAATTCCCTGGAGCATCCAATCATCCTCACCAAACAATCCACTCGCTATCTGCGTTTTTCTGCTACTCCATCACTATAAACGCGTCAGTAGGATTCCTCATATCATTTCTTGAATATCCTCTTTTTCTGCACTACTCATTCACCAAATCATTCTTTCCCAATCCCAAGAAAAATTTAATGGGAAAAGCCGGCAGAGATTGGACGCAGATCTACGCAATCTACGGCATGGATGATTGGCAGACGCCATTGTTCCTCCTCCTCAACGCCGTCGGCTTTTCCATCCTCTCCGTCCTCCTCCTCCTCTACTTCGAGCCCACTTGCCATTTCCTCCACCACTTCCTCCCCGGCCCCGCCTCCGCCCGCTTCGCCGCCGGCTTCACCGGCTCCGTCACGGCCCTCTCCGCCGTCTGTCTCTTCTCCGCCGCCGCCAACTTCTTCTACTCCGCCGTCTCCCTCCACTGGGACATCTCCCAGCGCATCGTCTCCACCGTCCCCGACTGGTCCTCCGTCAGCCGCGCCCTCGACCTCGGCTGCGGCGGCCGCGGCATCCTCCTCAACTCCGTCGCCCTCCACCTCAAGAAATCCGGGTCCCCTGGCCGGGTCGTCGGGCTGACCCTCGACCCGACCCGGACCCTGAGGACCGCCGCGCTCGAGGGCGTCCAGGAGTACGTCACGTGCCGGTCGGGCGACCCGAGGAGGCTGCCGTTCGCCGACGGGTGCTTCGACGTGGTGGTGTCGGCCGCGTTCGTGCACATGGTGGGGAGGGAGTTCGGGGCGAGGACGGCGGCGGCGGCGGCGGAGAGGATGAGGGTGGTGGGGGAGGTGGTGAGGGTGATGAAGCCTGGCGGCGTGGCGGTGGTGTGGGATATGGGGGAGGCGGCGGAGCACGTGGGGAGGCTGAATGAGATGAGGATGGAGGAGATTAGGGTGTCGGAGCGGGTGACGGCGTTCATGGCCGCCAGCCATATTGTGTCGTTCCGGAAGCCACGTCAGCATTTTGTGGGGTCCAGTGAAGTTAGACTGGATTGGAGATTCAACAATTTGGGTTGACCGAAATTATATGATATAGTTTTGTAATTTAGATATTTTAATTGTGTATGTGGAGGAAAATTGGTATTAGGGGACACGAAGTGGAACCAGATACCTTGTATGAAGCATGGAATATCGTTATCAAGCATGGCATGCATGTTGCAATTGTAAATATCATGCATAAATTAATCTACCAAAGTTATAATAATAGATTAAAGGAAGAATGATGTTTTCTATTTTGATTCAAGTTACGTTTTCAGTATTTATATGTATCAAGTGAATCATGTGTGGCATCAATTTCCCACCAAAAAAAAAATGTGTGGCATCAATGAGAATGTTGTTTTTTTTGGTCAACAAAGAAGTCGGGGCGAAACAAAACAAACGATTAATCTAAACTCGCCGGAGGCGCATCCAAAATCGCGCACTCCATATTAATCCCATGTCCCATCTTGGCCAATCCATCTGCGGCCTCATCTTTCTCTCGAAAAACATGCTTAAGCTTCAATGAGAATGTTGTTGATTATATGTTGTTTTAACGTAAAAAGGGGCAAATTTTGTAACTTAATTAACCATTTTTATGTTTGCAACTTTTGGCCACATTAGTACTAATCCCGAAAATTCTAATCTAAATCTTGTTCGTCGAACCGCAAGCAATCATGTGTCAAGAATAATACATTCTTAAGATTTTATTTTTATTTCCTACATCCAAAAGACTAGTATAAAATATGTTTAATCATTATATTGGTCATTATACTAATTTTATCAAATTAGGTTCAAGTTAAGATTATTCAATAATAACTGTCTATTAGATACAAATTTCATTATAGTAAGAAGCCTCCAGATCTGGCATATATTGAATTTATTCGGAACTATTAGAGCTAGATCCACTTTCTTAAAAATATGAGTGCAAGCAATAGTAATATTGCTAGTGAAACTTCATTTACAGAGGTTGTTTAGTAATTATAGAATGGAGCTAGGGATGTGGCATTCACCACTATTTATCTCCATATGACCATATCCATCTCTATAAGATGCAAAGTTTCCACTTCATTTTAGATGATTCTAATATTGATCCCAGACTTTGCATTAGGGTTTCTATCGAGATCGATACGAGTATTCAACATCCGATTTTTAATAAGTTAATTAAAAACAACCAAAATACTACCTGGAATGAGTGTGTGAAGAAATATAAATGGTATCACTCATAACTCATAAGTTGTCCCCAAGGCCCAAACTTATGCATGCACCAAAACATTAGATTGAATTTTTATTCATAAAACTTACATGATATACAAAAAATTTAAAATGTCAACTTATAAGTTATAAGTCGGTATTTTGTAACTCCCAAATTAAGGTAGGAACAAATACAAGAAATAAATATGTAAATACTAAAGAAAATAGTTTGGTATTTAAAAAAAGCACACCAAAAAATTTACATCGCTCTACAACTCACATAATACGTACACACCAAATCCTACCATAGTCTAATACGTAACGGCGAAAATTCGTTGGGACGACCCAAACGCCAACTACTCCGCCACAGACACGGCGGAGAACCGGCTCGGCGTGGGCCTGAAATTCCGCCACCGCAAGCTCAGCTTCTGACACGGCGGCGTCAGCGCTCTCCTCACGATCTCCTTGCTCGCCGTCTGCCTCCGCCGCAACCTATTCTCCGGCGCCGCCACCTCGTACCGGTACGCCCGTACAAATCGAGAACTAGGCGTCGTCGAAACTCTGTACACGCCGTGAGATCGCGGCTCCTCCGCCGTCGGAGAACCAAACCAGCGGTTCTTGAAATTCTTATTGATCGCGGACGCCGCCGCCTTCGACGGCGGTGGAAGCTTGCTCGATTTCCGATCCATGCAGCTGATATATGGCGACGATCTAATTTGATCTATGAAGTTTGATTAGCTTTGTTTTGGAGTGGTTTGTGACTTTGTGTTGGAGAAGTGTAAATATATATATGTGGAATGTGATGAGAATATTTGAAGAAAATTAAAGGAATGGGTTTCATGGAAATAGGTGAAATTCAGAAAGGTCGTGCTTGAAGAAGAAGAAGAAATGTTGAGTTGAGTACACACGGGGTTAGGTTGACGATTTCTACGGTCAATCGGTCAGCATTTTGCTTTTTTCTTTTTTCTTTATTTTATTTAATTGGTTTAATTAGTTTAATTAATAGGTTGGGAAATTGAGTGGTGGCTGGCTTGGTGGGGGATCCACGGCTTCTTTCTAGATATTAGTTGACCACGTAATTATTTGAGAGTTTTACTTGAATTGTCTAATTTTGAAGAACATTTTTGAGATATCATTTTTTAAAAATTGTTTCATACTCTTCTATGGTAAAAAAATTAAGAAAAAAGTATAGGGAACTGTTTTGAGAGATAGGACTAAGGATTACAATTACTGTTGTTTTTCTTTATAAGCTGTTGTATTTACTTATATATATAATCCGCTTGCTGCAACTTCAAGTGAGGAATAATAAGCTATGTTTGATTAATTCTTCAGGGATATTTGAATTGGTTATTATAATTATTATTATTACTACTTATTTTTTTTCTAGTTAGAATAGTACTATTTCGAAATATTTGACTAAGAATAAATAAATAAGACTCAACCGTATATTTTGGAACGGAGCTATACCCTCATCCCCTTAAATTTTTAAAATTTTCTATTATCATATATAAATTTTAAATATCTACTTGTAACCTTGCACACAAGTTGTATGTGCAAATAAAAAATTATTGAAATATATTAAAATTAATTTATATATTAATATATATTTAATAATTATATTTAATATAATCACTAAATTATGATAAATATATAATTAGCATAAAATAATATCATATTAGTTAAAAAAATTAAAATATAAGGAGAAAAAATTAAAAATTATATAACAAAAATGTAGTAAAGCTGAGAAAAGAAAAGTTAATAATGAAATAAATAAATAAAAAAGAAAAGTGTTTAAGAGAGAAAAAATAGTAATGAATTAAATAAATAAATAAATAGAAAAAGAGCCCAAAGAAATGAAGACAATTACTCTATAATAGTATAGATATACTTACCTTTCTAATATTATTTATAATTTTAATATTTACTATTTTGAATTTTAATCCCGTGTCTGTCATTCTGTCCATATGTATGCCACAATGCCACTTAAAACTTAAAAGTATTAGACGGTTTATTACGAGTCAACCACGACTAAATTGGTGGTCCACAAATATAAGTATTCGTGTCAATGGGTTTGCTCTACCAGCACCATTTTTTTTTTCCGTTCTCCCAACCAGCACCAAGTTAGGACAATATCTACTGTCCTAATTATTTTGATTAAATTCATTATGTTAAATTTGATAAAGTTAGTTGATTAGTTACATACATATCCTAGATTAGCTTAATAACCATTTCTTGGTGGGAAAAGAGAGATACAATGTAATTTTTTTTTAATATTACAATCTTTTTTTTGTTATTCTCGTTCTTAATCTCAATCATCTGTGTATAATTATTTGTTTTTCTTTATATCAATTGATGTTGGTAGATTTACACCACTAAAATTAAGAATTAAAAGGATTAATATTATAGATAAAAATAATTACGCGATAAAGGAAATAAAAAAGAACAATAATCGTTAATAATGATGCAAGAAATAGAGATATGAAGAAAACCGATAAATCCTTGTATTGATTGTTGAGAATAATCTTCTTCAGAGTACAAAAGAGTTGTAATTGCACTAGACGTTAATTGCTAAAGAGCTAGAGAGAAAAATGAGAGTTGGAGAGAAATTGAGATTTGCTAATGGTCTGCGTAGGTATACAACAACATGCTTTTATCCTCCTTCTAAAGTCCCACAACTTGCCAACTTTTCTCTCCTCCTTTCTGAACGTGGGAGAGACCCTAATCCACGTTGTTTTGGTTGCTGGGATACTCCTCATACTTAGGAGTGCTGTTAGGGCTTCCCTTCTTGGATCCTCCTCTTCAGCTTTAAGGGATCAGCCTGCTTTACGGGCTGCTGGACCAGAGAGCAGACTGTAAACGACCTGCTCCTGGGCTTCTGCATCGGGCTGTTGTATTAATTCTATAAGGCCTTTCGTCTGGGCCGGAAGGCAATTTTTCTCATAGCATCATCATTCCCCCTACTCTCGTAGTCGAACTTGTTCGGGTGCGGGAGTAAAAATCAAGGACTCCTTCACGTGGTCCAAGCGAGCGTATCCGATAGTTGGCCCCAGTCTTGGTATAGTGGAATTGCCTCGTTAAAAACCCCATAAGGGAAAACCGCGTGGGAAAAATCCCTATGAGTAAAAAAAGTACAACTCCCCCATTGCTGAATAAGTGATTGTCGGGTCTTCGCTTGAAGATTTCCCTAACTTGAAGCAACCCGTATTATACTCTTGCCTTCTCTTCTTCTTTGTACTTAGTATATTTTTTTTCACATTTAGCTTCTCACCACCTGCTTCTAACCTACTTCTTCTCAGGTCTTGACGGCTCCGACCATCTCTTCAAAGATGACAACCTGTTGGGAGACAGTGGGGAATGTTGATCAGCCGTGTGTGAAGGATCCTCCAACTGCTGAAGTCGTGACCCCACCTGGTGGGGTGGATCCGCCTGCTGCTGCAGGTGCTGATCAACAGGTTGTAGCAACAACAGTTGGTGATACGGATCAGCATGTCTAAGCTACAGGCTGCTTTAAGTTATCCCTCAATTCTATTTATTTTGCTAGCTTTACACGGAACAATAGCTTCCACATGCTAGTTTAACTTTATCCTTTGATTCCAGAAACTTTGTTGATGCTTTGGCCCCATTTCGCCCAGGGGGGACTCTTTCCATTTCTTCCTTAATACTTTTCCTGAACAGTTAGATATTTATATAAAGGCATTTTCATTTCGTACTTCACGTTTGCGTACCTTCTTTGAATGTTTGAGAGTGTGGGGAGGATGTTTTCATTTTTCGGTTGTCGCCACTGCATTTTGAATAAGCTCTAATTTGGGAAGTCATCATTCCACATGAGTGTTCGGGGTATTCTATCCGACCCCTTCTCCATATCTCACTTTTTCTTATTCAAATATCAGTGGGACTTCGTCTCACAAGAGTGATCACTCCAACTCTTATGACTGTGTAACAACACAGGACTGACCCAATATGCAGATATTGTCCGCTTTGCACGCCCTTAATCGAAACGGCCTCACGGATTTGCTTCTGAGCCATGACGAGATCATAGCTCAAAACGCGTCTGCAAGGATAGGTTTCCATCCCCCTTATAAGGAGGACTTCGTTTTCCTACCCAACCGATGTAGGATGTTACATCCACCCCCTCTTAGGAGGGACCAGCGTCCTCGCTGGCACACCAGCTTCTTGGCACTGGCTCTGATACCATTTGCAACAGCACAGGACAGACCCAGTATGCAGATATTGTCCACTTTGCACGCCCTTAATCAAAACGGCCTCACGGATTTGCTTCTGAGCCAAGGCGAGACCATAGCTCAAAATACGTCTGCAAGGATAGGTTTTCATCCCCCTTATAAGGAGGATTTCGTTCTCCTACCCAACCGATGTGGGATGTTACAGACTAACTGTCTCATGGAGTGGGGTGGCCAGCCCCAGCTGGTGAAGCAGCGTGAGCAGAGCTCCAAGGAGCGATCGGTTAACTCCTTCCCAAGGCATATGCGTAATCAATGCGTCTTCCCAAGAGGACTTATTTGTGTGTCTCTTCCACCCGAGTCATTTTTCAGAATCATCCCTACCATTCAAAGGTATCACGTATAGTTTTCCCTTCAACCGATCACAATTCTTGCTTCTAAGTTTTGTATTATTTGCCAAGTCCGCTCCGGGTCGAATGCAGGTAAATTAATTCGCAGGGTGCAGCCTGTGATTGGTAGACATCATGTATTAAGTATAAATGTGTACATATAATAAGTATAACCTAAAGGTATTTTCTTCCGTGCTCCTCAACGGCCTGCGGGCTGGTGAGAAAGGCCTCCTCTTGGCCTGCAGACTGGTATTGCATCAGACATAAAACTTCTTCAAGTCTATGGTGTTCCAAGGCTGGGACAATCTATTGTCTTCGGCGTCCTCCAGCTCGTACGCACCTCTTCCTACTACCCTTACCACCTTGCATGGTTCTTCTCAATTAGTGTTGAACTTCCCCACAGGCTTCAACGTATCTGTTCGCCTAAGCACCAAGTCCTCCACCTGAAAATCACGTGCTCGTACCTTCAGATTGTAAGCAGCAACTATGCGACTCTTATACCTCGCCATTCAAAACAGGGCCTGCTCCCTTTACGAATTTTTCGGATGACGTATTAACTTTCCTCGGGTGAAAGACACCTTAATAGTGGGCTCGTCATTGATTTCTTGTATAAGACTCCATGCTATATGATGAAATGGGCTGCTCTTACCTGAATATACGCTGCTTCTTCTCAATCATCGGGGAGCAGCAGGCCGTCTGTCACGAAATCCCATATTTTTCTCCTCCAATCTTGAATTTCTTGCCCAATTAAGACCTCTCCGGCTTCATTACAGGCTCATTTTGATGGTTTCCGAATCCACCAAATAAAACCTTCATTTTCCAATAGGCAATAAATAGAGTATAGCAGCAAAGGGTCGAACCCAAAAGACTAGCAATTCTTATATATTCCACACAACAAAGCAAATGATCTACGAAAAAGGTTCACAACAGGGGGAGGGGGGTTTGTGTAATTTAACAAACTACAAATTAAAGGTGTTGAAATGCAAGATAACAAGCAAAGGAAAACTGATACTTAGTGACTGAAATTAACTGATTTAGAGATCGGTTATCCTAGCCAAGTTGTTCTTATAATTCATGCCATTAATTCGATCATTAATTCAATATTCAACTTCAAATTCTTGATAGATCGGCTATAGTGGTCACAAACTCTACACACCTAATCTTTTCTTAAGTTTATAATGATCGTGAAACGCTCACTAATCATTCTCTTATCACAAAGGCAGTCTTAAAGATACGATCCTAAGATTTAACTTTGTGATAGCATTAATGATGAAAAGAATACCGATCCTAACCAACTAACTCAAAGAAACTTGGAATGTTTAAGTCATTACACATGCATCTCATCACTATCAAGTAAACATGATGGTAAACTTTCAATGATGTGTGACTCTTATACACATATACATGACAATTACGGATCAAGTACTTGTGCAGTCGAATAGAACAAGTTTCAAACCACACACTCAAGATACATGCATATATCAAGATATCAAAGTTGCATAATCTCATTTAGATCTCACAAATCCAAAGCATGAATCAAAGAAACAACTTCACTAGGATAAAAGAGGTTTAACTGGTGTACATACATGCAAAAAGATCAAATAACCAAATATTTTAGAACTGAATTTAAGCTAACAAAGATAATTTACAAAAGATTGATCAACTATCTTCACAATCTATGTATAAAGATTAACTCAAAAAGAGAAGAAAGGAAGATAAAATGCTTGTTGTTCATAACAGGGGAGAAGTCCCCTGTTTTGCTGCAGTTCTTCAGCTCCTTCAGCTGCTACGTGCTTGCCTTCTCCAAGAGAAACTGAATGATCATTTGTTTTCTCATAAACCTTGCTTATAAGCTTGGTAACCTCATCTTTGGCACGCAATTCAAGATAAATATTCTTTAGCATCCCTAAGTCTGATTATTATTTTTCTTGAGACGCAAAAATGCTGAGTAAAGCAGCTGCAAATAGCCAAAGTTGCCAAAAATAGAAGTCAGCCGCAATATTTGACTTTGATGACGTGTCTGCTATGTTACCCTTAGTTCAAGGGATGAACATAGCTTAAGTGTCATATCTCAGGTCTTTTTCTGCATTTGAAACTTCTTTTGATCCAGATTCTGCAAAATCTTTCTTTTCAAAGTATTAAGACCTGTAATGCCACATTTAAGCACAAATAAGTAGATTTTTAGTCAAATACGTGGGGAAAATTAAAGCAAATTAAGCCAAAAATACACGTTAACAAATTTCCCCACACTTGAACTATGTTTGCCCTCAAGTAGTTGCAACTAGACTTCAAAAAGAGAAAGATCATCCTCTAACCATTACAGCCCTACAATTTATCAATGAGAAAGGGTGAACAGTAAAATGAGTTTGATAACAAGTCTCCACAGCCTTTCAAAATGAAAAAGGGCAAATTCTAAGTACTTTAACTTGCTAGAGAATGTTGAGGAATTTAGAATTCATTTCATCATACAGATTTTACCAAGTAGCAATTACAACATATGATCAAAAGGTGTTCATTCGGACTGTCTAATCATCAAAAAGGTTCAAAAAGTGAAAGAGAGGGTTTAATAATTACATACATACCAAACTTCACAACGTTGTCTATTTCGGGTGTCATAATACCTCTTTGGTAATATATGACTATCCCTAGATTTTATGCATCACTCAAAGTCACCCATTTTTCAGTTTATGATTTGTATTCAGCCCTAAGTGTGACCAGCGGAGTGAAATGAGAAAAAAATGCATCAAGCAAATGGCTGTGATAGCCTTATTCAGAGATAAATGGCTTTGAAAGCCTTATTCATAAGCTAATGGCATGAAGCCTTATTCAGGACCCTCAATAACATTCATTAACATTAACATTCAGCATCATTTCCTTCTTAGTCAGTCCAAAAATTCCATACTTTTTTCACACATGAAGTTCCAATTTATAGCATGCATTTTTTTAAATTTTCAGCCATTAATCCAAATTCAGGAACATTCTCTAGCAGAGCCAAAATACTTCTAAATTTGTTCAATTCCAAAAATCAAATATGAAAATTCATGCTACTTCAACCTATTTTTGATGTTCACAGATTCTTAATTCAAAATATGTTACAAATGGTCAAATTTTAACCTCTCAGAGACTGCACAAAAACACAAAAAAAGACCTAAGGACCTAAGCAAAAAGAGCTAAAACTATACTACTAACTACTAAAACTAAATAAACTTGGCAGAAATAAAGATAGGAAACGCACAAATTCCAAGCAAAAACAGTCACTCACACAGATTCCATCATCTAAGAACCCAGCAAAAACAACATTCAGCCAAACAACATTCACAAACTCCACTAATCCCCCCACACTTGAACTACAGTGTTCTCAATGTATAATAAAAGAAAAGGTAAGAGTATGAGGACTTCCCCGAATGCAGCTCATTGAGTGCCAATTTTAAAGCCCTTCTTGATGGCCTTTATGTCTCCTTCTGCACTTGATATATGTTTAGCCATGATGTCCACGGATTTTTCCATAGCTGGGAGCTTTTCCACTAATTTTTCATATTTTTCCAGCTTGGTTTTAAGTTCCAGCATGACTGTTTCAATTCTATCTAGTTGAGCAGAGTTGGAGGTGCAAGTTGTGGCCTTAGGTTGGGCTTCAAGCCTTCAACCTACTCTTCAATTTGTACAGGAGTTGTACCTGCACCAGGAAACAACAATACTCCGTTTTTCTTTCGGAGTATCCACATATTCAGTAGAGTCTGCTCATCAAGGAAGTCAAGGGTGGAATACAAATTCAAGTTATGCTTGTCCAAATCAAGTATCCCCTCATGCAAAGCAAGATTTGTGATGATGTGTGCAAGTTTAAAGAGTGTTTTTCATTGAATGCAGTGGTGAATGTGTGTGGCAACCCAGAAACCTAAATTGACTTTGTGACTGTGCCACATGGCCTATAAAAAATACATTTTTGTCTTTGTGATAGTGTTGGACCCTTCACACCTTTGAGAGGAAAAATTAGCAATCACTCTATGCATGCAAACAATTGCTAGGTCTTTTAACTAAATGCTCTTGGCTTTGTATTCTTTAAGTCTCTTTACCCCCATCAACTCGGAAAAAGCCTTATCAACATCAAACTCTGTAGGAAAATCACCAAAACATTCAAATTAATCCTCATCTTCTTCATTTTCAGCTCTAAAACCAGTAAAGTTTAAGGCAAGACATAATTCATTAATGGAGTAGCTAAATCGTTTGCCTGAGAGTCTAAAGTTTACTATATCCTCTGCATCCCAATTATGTGCTTCTTTTTTCTCAAACTTAAAAGTGGCATAAAATTCTAATGTAAGTTCATAGAACATGTCACAGTCAATATCAAAGAATTTCTTCCACCCTATGTTATCCATCAGTTTATTCACAGGTTCCATAATTTCAAAATTTTCCAAAGTAGGAATATGTACACATTTTGCAAGAGAAATAACATAATCTTTAATTCGTTTATACCTGATTTTCTCTGCTTTGCTGAACTTCATGTTACCTCCCAAGGTAGTAAAATGTGTTGGTGGAGGCATTCTACTTTTTGGATACCTGTTTCTTCGTTTTTGTGCTGGAGCAGCAGGGGTTTTTCCTTTTGTTTTCTTACATTGTTCTTCCTGATGTTCTTCACCTGTTGGGCCATCTTTATCATCAACTTTTCTGTTTGCATTTGTACTATTTTTTCCAGTTGTCCTCTATCTTTTGTAAACCTGCTTCACAAGTGCTCTCACTGTCTGTACATCCTTCGGTGCTATTGTCTTAATTGTATCAGCTTCTTTATTGGTTGACATGATGTTCGAAATCTTCTTCTTCTTTCTTACTTTAATCAATCTAGTACCTCTCTTCTACACTGGAGCCTCTTTCTGTAAATCAGATTCTGCTTCAACTGTCCCTTGTTCAACCCTAACATCCGGTTCTCTCTCAATTTCTTCCTCGCTTTCATCTTGGAGAATTAGCTTTCGTTTTTTGGGTATTTGTCCTTGGTTCTTTTTGGAATGAATTTTCCTTTAAGGGTTTGAAGTGGTTGGGACAGATTTTGTGGAAAGTAGGGGTTGTTCTTTAGCAATTGAGGGTGCAGGGTAGTCTATGGTTGGGGGGTTACTTTGTTCAGGAGGATTTAGTCTTTCTTGGTTCTCGGTGATGGTGGGTTGAGAGTTAAGGTTTTGAATTTCAGTATTTGGGTTTTCATCAGAGGCAATAGGTGCTTCATGAGCTGACTTTTCAGTGGTGTGGTGGTTTGGATAAGATGAAGAGGATGTGTTTTTAGAAGCTGTGTGGTATGTGGATGAGGAAGGGTTTGATGTTTGAGTTACCTGAGGTGGGTTCTGTGACAGCGGAGTGTTGGTGTTTTAATCTCTGATTTGAAAATACACTTTTAAAAAATGTTTTTAACCCTCAGAGTAGCGGGACAATAGGATCAAGCTCTCGAACTGATGGTTTGGAACTCGGACGGGAGCTCATTCTCCATGATACTTTGGATAAAGGGTCCTCCATGGGGTTTGCTTGCAGCCTCCCCTCCATCTCGTCGAACCGCTGTTGTAGCCTAGCAGCCCAATCTGGTTGACATTTGGTAGGTGGTGCGGGTGCGACCTGTTGGGCCATAGCCCCACCTACTGTTTGGGTTCCATCTCTCCTCGCCTCTTGCAAGTTTACGTTGGATTGGATGTTAACTCCCCCGGTCGGCATCAGAGGGGGAGGGGAGTGGGGTTCGGAATAGCAGCGGGAGTAGTCCCAACGGCTGGCGGCGCTATCCCGCTGACTGTTGTCCCTGCTTGTGCAAGGGCCTGAACGATGCGCGGGATGGTCTCGTCCATCCTCCTACTGAATTTCTCAGGTGTAAGGTAGCTCCTGCACGGGGTGATTCTGGCCTGCCCTCCGAGGTGATTCTGGCCTCCAGGCTGGTTTTCACACCTGCTGGCCGAGGTGGGTGCTGGGCACCTACAATCTGTACCAACAAGTCCCCTAGCTCCTCCATGGTCATTGGGTTGGGGTTACGACCTCCTGATCCCACATGTGCCTCCTCTTCTGCCCTTGGGGTTCTTGTGACGGGTTGGTCATCTCGGATCTGGGCTACGAGCCTCTCCACCCGTTGTAGGGCTGGTGAAGACGTCTCCTCCAATTGAAGTGCTTCGCTAGGTGTTCGACCTTGAGGACCAACAGGTGGATCCCCTCCTGCGGGCTGCTGGTTCCGGCCCTTTGTCCCTTTTGAGCCGCTAGTTTGACCTATCCTTAAGCTGCCTCGACGGTCCTCGCTCGCATGGGGTTCCTGGCTGTTGCTTCCTGGATCGGGTCCACCAGGCGTTGCAATGGGGCGTCCTCTTCCACCACCAGGCCGTCGGTTATGGGGTTGCTCTCCTGCAGGCCACCTGAAGCCTCAGATACCAAGTTAGTAGGCTGACGGGCTGGTGTTTGAATCGTCTTGCCCTTGATTCCATTGCTGTCACCTCCAATGGAGGGTGTACGTCCTACAGTTGCAAGGGTGCTGTTCAAACCGTCCGAAGCCATTTTGGTAGATTTACAACACTAAAATTAAGAATTAAAGGGATTAATTTTAAAGATAAAAATAATTGCGCGATAAAGGAAATAACAAAGAATAATAATCATAAATAATGATGCAAGAAATGGAGATATAAAGAAAACTGATAAATCCTTGTATTGAATGCTGAAAATAATCTTCTTGAGAGTACAAAAGAGTTGGAATTGCAGTAGACGTTAATTGCTAAAGAGCTAGAGAGAAAAATGAGAGTTGGAGAGAAATTGAGAGCTGCTAATGGCCTGCTTAGGTATACATCAGCTTGCTTTTATCCTCCTTCTAGAGTCCCACCCCTTGCCAACTCTTCTTCTTCCTTTTTGAACGTGGGAGAAACCCTAATCCACGTTGTTTTGGCTGCTCGGAGTCTCCTCATACTAAGGAGGGACTGTTAGGGCTTCCCTTCTTGGGTCCTCCTCTTGGGCTTTAAGGGATCAGTCTGCTTTACAGGCTGCTGGACCAGAGAGCAGGCTGTAAACGACCTGCTCCTGGGCTTCTGCGTCGGGTTGTTATATTAACTCTATTAGGTCTTTCGTCTGGGCCGAAAGGCAATATTTCTCCTAGCATCATCAATCATATATAATACATATATATAAGGGAAAATTACATCTGACTACCCTGCATTTAGGCCTAATTACAACCTAATCCACAATTTTTAGAAAATTACGAATTAGTCCCTAACATTTGAGAATCGTTTGTGGTCCCTAGGGTTCCGTTATGTCATTCCCAAAATGCCCCTAATTTGTTGTTAAAATCATATTTTGTAGGGA
>JBBMKE010000011.1:12730079-12743338 GCA_037834125.1 Lippia alba | reverse complement strand
GATCTTTATATAAAAATGAAAGATACACACTTTAAACATATCATTATCAAAATTTATGAAGTGAATTAATTTGTTATGTGCATTTCTTATTATAATAAATATTTTAAAGTGTAAGCCTCAAAATTGAAAAAATTGACAACTTATATTATAAAATTTGAATTTGATTAGTTAATATATTAGTTTAAAAGAATTCTTGTTGAACTATATATATATTTTCTAGACTAAATGAATTTTAATTCTACTGCATGAATAGTCCTATTTTAAGTTAATAAGTTTTTTTAATAAATTATTTTTATTTAATTATATTATTTTATCAATTTCATAGCCTACTTAATATTAGAATAATTCTCTTTTACCAAGAGTCCTATTTCAAGTTAATAAGTACTATTTTAATGTATTTAAATTAATAATTTATAACATGTATTTACATAATTACCACTAACTAATAATTATTGACATAACTATTATGAGGATATTTCAGGCGATCAACATTTTGTAAGAAACTTACGTGTTTTTATAATATAGATAGATAAATAAAAATATTTTATATAAAAATAAAATTATTTTATAAGTATGATTTATGTAAAATAAAATATTTAAAAATATATGTACAATTAAAAACTAGAATAAATTTTGTTATTTCAATTTTCTCCCAAAAAATTTTTAAAAAATATTAAAAAACGCTTAAAAATTTGTCCCGTCGTGTCCTAGCTATGCCAGACACTTCATCCCGCCGTGTCTAATTTTTTTTGTTAATTTCTTTTTATTTCGGACACGTTTTAGCCGTATCCGACACGTGTCGGACACTGCACGGACACACTATTAGCCGTGTCCGTGCTTTCCTGCCGACCGGCGATTCTTCCAACTAAAAATGAAAATATAATATACAAAAATAAAGAAGTCTCACCAGTACTTAAAAGGACTATACAAAAAATTGTTACTTCGAATTATATATAAAGCTTGACAATCTTTTATACGTAGTTTTCCTTCAAATTGCCGAATTTGGCGGCTATTTCATGATCATAATTCATAACCAGTAAGCTAATTTGGATGAACATGGCTGGAGGGAGACGTTGAAATTCCCCTTTTGTCATTTCTGTAATCTTGATCTACATGTCTACGAGGATAACAAAGGTAATTAAATAGTGATCCGTCACGACGCCACAGATTTCCATAGTTTGCAAAACAAAGTTTTTTCCCGAATTTCTTCACCATCTCCTCAAACTTTGAGGCCTGATTTTGATCTTTGAAATCACTTCTCTTATCAGATTGATGATGATGACGAACTCCCTCGAGCTGCAAAATAGAAAAGAAGAACATCAGTCACAAATTTCAGATGAAATTAAACTCATATATAACCAACAAAAACATGAACCCTAACAACGGCTTTGATGCTAGATGTTTTTGGATCAATTAAACGCACCACGTCGATTTCCGGGGTGAGACTCCGCTCCTGGTTCGAAGAGACCGAACCCTCTTCCTTAATCTCTTGTAATAATTGTAGCTTGGCATGTTCTGTAACAGATACCGTGTCCAGATTGCGAATTAACTCAAGATTCACAGCATTTCCATGCAGCAGTTCAACGTTACATCTTTCAAACTTGAGGCCAAAACGCTGTCTGAATAAACATCTCATGGAATTTAACTCAGGCAATTCTCCACACCTTGAGGCACCAAATATTAAACTCGACAGTGCTTCAATTACCTCAACTGAAAGCTTACTGCATGCAGTTAGTAAAATCTTGCACTTTATTCAGAGTCAAGAATCAGATAAATCAACACACACACACAGAGATTACTGAGAAAACCCTTTCGAATATATCTTACGTTTGTTGGCTAATGTGACGAAGGTTTTCGACGATGCAATCGCAGAAAACATCCAGCTGATCATATGCATTCAACCTGCTTCGGTCTTTACAAAGTTGCTCTGAAACTAACACAATCTTAGTACATTAACGATCATATGAATTAATATGGCGAATTGCATATAAGATTCTTGAGGTTTAGTATATTTAGAATAAATGAAATGTTAGGACGTTTGCATGATTAATAATGCGTGTGGGATTATTCTGTAATTACATATCCCATGGTT
Source organism: Lippia alba (assembly GCA_037834125.1). Classification (NCBI taxonomy): domain Eukaryota; kingdom Viridiplantae; phylum Streptophyta; class Magnoliopsida; order Lamiales; family Verbenaceae; genus Lippia; species Lippia alba. The sequence continues at coordinate 12,741,246 of JBBMKE010000011.1, read as the reverse complement.
CAGGGGAACTAGGGGTAATTTACGCTAAATAATACAAGATCATATCATATAATGTATAGTTGAAGAAAATTCAAGAATGAATGGAAACTTGATAATCATATATAATTAATTAAAGTTACCCTTGAAAGAGCGAAGCCAAGCTGTCCCTTCTGAAGGAGTTGAGCGATATCAGCACGCGATTGCTTTATGACAGCCATTAATCTGCTCTTCTGGTTTGCTATACGAATCTTGAGTTGCTTCAACAAACTTTTGCTGCAAAGAATATTGTCATTTGACATCACAATCAACACTTCCTCGTGATCTCTGCCTTACGTTTGGGAATTAATGAAATATATACAAATATTTTCGTACCAATTGGAAGCTTTTCTCCACCTTGATGTGCCTTTGATCAATCCAGCAATTTCACAAAACATAGTTGACCCCATCTTTCTTTCTTCTTGCTGATCATGTCCCATTTGATGTTTTGACATTTCAAAGAAGAATTAGAACAAGAGTGACTGAGTGAAGTAGAAAAGGTGTGCTGCAAAAATCCTCCAATTTCAAAGGGAAGAGAGAGACCCAAAGAGAGTATGATCTCATTGGAAGTTAATGATATTGAGTAATTATAATAAGGATGAGTATCACGAATTTCCTTGTATGAGATCTTGACAATATAATTTCTAGTCATATGATACGAGAATTGCCAAAAATAGTATCATACATCTTCCCGTTCTTTAGAAGGAAAAAGAATGCCTATGGGAGGAAATCGTGGATGTATAAGCAAATCTCTCCCTTAATTTTCTGCGGTCAGGATATTTTAATTGTTAGGTATTTAATATTTATGATGTTTCTTTTGTCTTGAGGTTTTAGATAATTAGAATGTTGATGTTCGTTATTTCAAAATTATCGTTATATATGTAGTACTAGCAACGAAGGTTAGAAAGTGCTCAACTGTTTATTAATATTATTCGTTGACCTCATATTATGGCTACAAACGAGGTAAGCCGAGTCGAGTTTGGCTTAAAATATCAAGCTTGAGATTGAGATTGAAATTTTTTTACCTGACTCGAGATCGAGACAGTCGAGCTTGGCATTTTGCAGCTTGAACTCGGCTCGCCCCTAGTTCAGGATTGACTCGGCTCGGCTTGATAAGTCTCGACATGAAAAACTTCGGATCGAGCTTGAACTCGAACTCAGGCTCGATGCCAGAAAATGTATAAAATATATATAACACAATATCATCAATATAACCATCACTCACATTTATTAAAATATTATCATGTAAAAATATATAATATATAAGATAAGATATATTTGGTGATTTGATGCATTGTTAAAACCACATATGATATAGTATAATATTAATATATTATAATATATAGTATATTTTATACATTATCTTATTAGATAATATCATCATACAAAAGTAAATTAAATATTATCAAGATTTAGGGCAGAACGTTTATTTATCATATATGTTATCTTTCTTTCTATCAAAAAATAATATATTATGTTATGAAATAAGATGCATTATTAGTTCATATATTATTAATACACATACATATTTTATTATAATATATGATATATAATTATATAATTATCAAAATCATGTTAGTACCATAAGCCATAGCATTTAAGACACAAAGTCATAAACATATAAAATACATTATAAAAAAGATACAATATGCATTGGTAAATCATATATTTTTAAAAAATTTATATATATAGAGATAATTACATCTGACTACCCTGCATTTAGGCCTAATTACAATTTAGTCGAAGATTTTTAGAAATTTACAAATTAGTCCCTAACTTTTGAGAACCGTTTGTGGTCTCTAGGGTTCCGTTATGTCATCCCAAAAATACCCATGATTTGTCGTTAAATTCATATTTTGTAGAGATTGTTTTGTTATTTTTTTTAAACTTTAGGGATGATTTTGTAATTTTTGTCATATGTTCAATGTAATACTCATAAAACCGTCACGGGCATAAGTGTACTTTTATAAATTCTGTTAAGGGACCTCAGACCAAACAAGATTTATAAGGATTAATTTGTAATTTCATAAAAATCGTGGACTAGATTATAATTAGGCCTAAATGCAGGGTAGTTAGATGTAATTATTCCTCTCTCTATATATATGCCTAGGCACAATAGGATTAAGATTGACTTGATGGTGGACACGAGATCGTTAGAACTCGGATCGAGCTCGTCTGTCCACAATTTCAAGACGAGCTAGTATGAGATCGGCTCGCGAACCTCACAAGTTGACTCGGTTTGTTTGCAGTCCTACCTCATATGTTTATGTTTTGTTATTGTTTGTTTAAGCAAGACCTGACTAAAGGAGATCCACGTATGTGAAGGGGCGGGTTGAGAACTTAATAACTAACGATACAATAATTAATTCATCTTTAATGGTTTGAGATTTTAGATGAGATGATAATTTATAATGTCTCTTCTCACGATAAAAAATAAATATAATCTCGTCGAACATTTTTTAGGGGAAACATAATACTCTGAAAGAACTTAAATAAAATTTAATGTTGATATAATGCTAAACATAATATGGATATTATACAAAAATTAGTTGCGCACTATTTATGGGAAAATTACAAAAAAATCTCCAAATGTAGACTCAATTTTTAGTTCACTATCCAGGTCGAAATTTGTTTGAGTTCACTCCCCAATTGAGTTTTAAATTTTCATTTTACTCCCCAATTTGGGCAGCATATACGCAATGTCACGATTTAGATACGCAATCTCAAAGTCAAACTTTTTTTATACCACCGACAATATTAAATTTTCCATAATTCATCACTAATCTCTTAATATTAAGACATTATTTTATTTTATTTTTACTTTTTTAATTAAGCTGAATCTTGAAGAAATTATTTAAGAAATTCCTATGGACTTTACGTTGTTAGTTTGAAACATATAAAAAAACATTTTTAGTTGACATTTGACAATTGTTGCGTAAAAGTGGGGAAAAGCTATATCAGAAAGATTAAAAGAAAAAAATAATAAATTATATTATTTCTTTTGTACTAACTCGAATTTTCACTAATCACTTAAGGAAAATCATTTTCATTCATTAATTATACTAGTAACCCGACATACTCTCTGCGTGTGCAACTAAAATTATTATTTAAATATATTAATTTTCATATTAATATATATTTTTTATAATTATTTTTAATATAATTATTAGATTATGATAAATAAATAAATTAATAAATAGCATAAGATAATATTATATTAGTTAAAAATTTTAAAATATGAGAAAAAATATAAATATTATATTAAGAAAGAAAAGAAAAAGAATTTAAGATGAGAGAAAAGAGAAATTGAGAGAAAGTGTTGGAGTGATGATAGAAAATAAATAAATATAGAGAAAAAAAAGAATGCAAGAGAACAAATAATGAAAAAATAAATAAAAAGAAGAATAAAAGAGAGAAAAGATAAGTTAACAGAAAATTGTTAGAATGATAAAAATATAAATAAATAAAAAGAAAAAGAAGAGAAGAACGTCATAAAACTCTTAACGTTAGTGGTTACTTAAATCTAATAGAGAAAAGAGTGTATAAAAAAGTAAATAAGTAAAAAGAAAAGGGAAGAGAAGAACATTAGAAAACAAAACGCACAAAAACAATAAATAAATAAAGAAAGAGAAAAGAGAAAACTGAAAACTAAAAAGAGTCCAAGAGACAAGGCAGTTACTATCTGTCTCTCTCACTTAATAATATAGATAGATAAAATTAAATCCAAAAATATATATATGTATTTTAATGTATATCGATTATGGTAGTTTGTAACATTGGGTTGCAGGTAAATAGATAAGCTGTCATAATTTGGTGGTTAGTACTAGCTATTTTCAGTTGTTGCTCATTGCTTCTGCTTCTTCATTACTCAAGTGCATATTTTTCTATGTATATATCTCTATATCCAGAGAGAGAGAGAGATCTGGATCTGCTGGTTCACATTGTGGGAAGAACTCAAGTCTAACAATCAATGGCTTCCAAACTGTTAATGTTCACAGTCTTCATTTTCGACATAATCGCTTTCGGATTGGCTGTCGCTGCAGAACAGAGGAGAAGCACCGTATGTTTTCTGTCTACTTTTTTACTTAGAAAATCAAGATTCCAATTAGAGCCTAGAGGAGAATATTGTCTATTAGTTTGCAAATCTAAACTAGGTCTTTCATACTGCTGGTTGCAGGGTGTACCGAAGCCGGATGCAGAGAATAATTATACGTATTGTGTTTACGACTCTGACATTGCGACCGGGTATGGAGTCGGTGCGTTTTTATTCCTGATGGCAAGCCAACTGCTTATAATGTTTGCAAGCAGATGCTTTTGCTGTGGAGCTCCATTGAAGCCCGGAGGATCAAGAGCTTGTGCTGTTCTTCTTTTCATCTTCTGCTGGTACAAGTTTTAATTTTGATCATTCAAACTGTTTTGTCTGATTACACAAGATTCCCCTGAGGTCTTAGAAAAATTACACAAACCTCCCCCAAACATCATAAGGTTTGTCCTAACACATGCCATTATGAACTTATATTAACTTCAAACATTGACCAATACATGTCAAGAGAAAAATTAAATAAGGTTTTCATAAAAAATTAGAGAGAAGACATTGTAATTCTTTGATTTAGATATAAAGTAAATTCTTTGAAATTTTGTAATTTTTGAAACCTGAGGGGTAATTAGGCTAATTCTCAGGGTGTGCAAGTTTAATCATCGCAATTGTTTATTATATTCTGTAAAATGATCCAATCTCATTCTGACTCTTTCTCTATACAGGGTGACATTTTTCATTGCTGAGGTTTGCTTGCTGGCTGGTTCAGTGAGAAACGGTTATCACACGAAGTACAGGGCGAACTTTTTTGAGAACCCGCCTTCTTGCGAGAGTGTGAGAAAGGGTGTTTTCGCAGCAGGTGCGGCTTTTGTTTTCTTTACAGGGATAATTTCTCAGTTCTATTACGTTTGTTATTCCAATGCAAGGGGAAGTTTTGGTGGTTATGGAGGAGGAGAAGCAGGGGTTGGCATGGCAGCATATAAATGAATCTGATGGAAATAAATTTCTGGAAACTTTTCTTATTTTTGTTCCTAAACTCTTGTATTGCTATAGAGGTCTGGTTTTAAGAAATAATGACGTGGGATTAAAAAAAAGACAAATGTTTTTCTATACATTAGTTTGAATTGGATGTTCTTGAACGTTTCTACTTGTTATTTTAGAGCAAAAGAAATGAGATTTAAACGTTAATATGGAACAAAATAGACTATAGCCGCTAAACAAATATTGAAATTTCAGGGAAGTATTTGTCGGAAACCCGTCGAATGGACCTCAATTATATAACTAATCGAGTTTGACCAAGCTAGGTTTTCCTTGAAAATTTCAAGTTATGCAAGTTTTTTCACCAAATTAAGAAACAATAAACAATTGCAGTATTCAAACAGAAATGACCTTATTTATAAGCACGCGTTACTGTACCAGCAACAACTTTAGGTAAAGGTTCATATATAATGTTGAAATCAAAACAAAATTGAAAAGAATTTAGAGGGAGTGAACTAATAAAGAATCCTTGGCGTGCATGAAATGTAGTTAGGAATCTTGATATGGACTTCTCCACCCAAAGTCGTGTTAATATTAGGACACGATAATTGTGGTAAACAAAAACGAAAATTTAATTTGAAAGGGTCGGACCGTCAGGTTATTGTAGTATTGCAATACGTTTCTTAAGGTTTAATGAACTTATGCGGGAAACCAGACCCGACTCGACACCCACTCAATTATACTGGTAAGTGTATTATATTTATCACTCTCCTAAAATTTTGCACCAACTGAACAACAAATATATAACACTCGTCACTTGTTATATATATATATATATATATGTTAAATTCCAGGAGAAGCTAGCTTAGTGTAATTCCCGCAAAAAGTCAAATACTACGTAGAAACCGGCAATAAGTAAATGGTAATGGATCAATTTGTCAACTGATTTGTTGAGCAGGAAAAGTTAAGCCTTTCAATTTGTGTTAAGAAGCAATTGTCATGCCTCAAATTCAATTTGGGACGCAAGTATTTTGATCATTCCGCACAGTCTCAAGCCTTACAAGGCACGGAATGCATATATCGCCTCATTATGTAATGGAAGAGTCATGCATCGTCTCTTCATCTCACTACTTCCATCATCTTTAGAGCCAATTTTTCACTTTTATATTGTTTTATTTTAAGAGAGAGGAAAAGGAAGCTAATTTCGAGAAAATTTGCTACAATGCATAACACTCCTAAAAGCATCATTTATATTGTTTTGTCATATTATGTCCGACACGAACACGAGATGACTTTAAGAGTTCCGCGTCCATATATACTAGTTGTTGGTATTAACTATTAAGTGATTGCTCTTAAATAAGTGATTGTTGGTATTTTAAAGAAAATTTGCTTTTTTATTTGGACAGAAAAATAATGAGCTTTAAAAATAAAGATGATTTAATTTTATTTGAACAAACATATGATAGATAATTGGTTTTTGTACATATTAATATAAAAAATTCCAACAAGTAATTTCGTGTTGGTAAAATTTCAACGAATCTCTTACGACCACGTACAGCCAATACGCCATCGTCATACACCATCAGCAAGCATGCTTTCAAACTAAATCTGAAAATTAAAGTCCACACCTATCTTTATTCTCTATAAATCTCAACTTAATTTCTCTTCTCCCATATAATCCATGGAATCTGCCACGTCCAGAACTACAGAGAATGATCACCCCGTCGGGCCTCCGAGGAAGAAAACCCGATATCCAGGCCCTGGAAATTCCAATCAGACAAACCCGTCAGGTTCCAAACCATTTTTCCCCTTCGCCCTGGACGATCATGATCCCTCAAATTCCCCCGTCAGGTTTCCAGTACATAACAATCCAAACATGATGATTTCTTTCACGCATCAGCCTGAAATTGCTTTTGATAGTCATCACCAAATGCCTGAAACAGCTCCTAAGGTTTACAGGGGAGTCAGGCAACGCCACTGGGGCAAATGGGTGGCGGAGATCAGACTGCCCCGCAACCGGAGCCGCCTCTGGTTGGGCACTTTCAAGACTGCTGAGGAGGCGGCGCTGGCCTACGACCGCCAGGCTTTCAGGCTCAGGGGCGAAGATGCAAAATTGAATTTCCCACATCTCTTCATTTCTGGTAATTACAAAAACCAGGTTCCCGATATTTCTCCAATTTCCAGGAACTTTTCTGATAAATCACAAGAATCGGGTAGAGAATCCTTTCAGCAGATGAGCTTAGACGGGTTTGGCGATTTAGGATCATCGTTAGAATCATGTCAATGGAGAAATATTGTTGGAGATGTTAATACTTTGAATGCATTGGAAATGGATTTCCTTCCGGATCAGTGTTGGAAATGGCAGAATGGTGTGAGTGCGGATTTGTTGAACCTGTCTGATGTTAGCATTCCAGGATCCGCTGATGAGATCATAAACTCCATAGATGCAGAGATGCTACAGGAGATCAACTTGGGTTCTGATTTAAATCCCTGGAAAAATGACGGCTAGTGGCTAATGATTTATAGTCTTGGAATTTAAGAAAAAATAAGCTCATACCCATAAATTAGTAATTTAGTCTATGATCGTTTAAATTTCAGTATTTGGGTCATGTATGCGTTTCAATTTGAATTCTTTACTAGCTTTTCTATTTTATGTTTTAGGAAAAATTGCATTTTGATCCCCCTATAATTATAATTACACATATTTATAACTCTTTTAAATTTTAGAAATTACAAATTTCACTCATTTTGATTTTTTTTTTATTAATGAATTACAATCTCTCATATGTGATGTGATTGTAGATATGGATTTAAATGTGTTTCCTGTAGAAATTAATATGTAATACAAATAATTTATTAAATTGAACCATCAACATTATTAATGGAGTCTCATATTGATACTTATGTAAAATTATCAATATCATTGAAAATTTTCAAAATAATTCGTATAGACAGTTCAATCTTATTAAAATTAATTTTAAATTTATGTAATTATTGGAAGATGTCCAACTTACTATAATGATAATGGTGAAGTAATTTTGGTACTACATATGTATCAAAATATTGATGAAAATTTAGTTTTTCCTAACAAATTCTAACAAATAAGATACTTGTAATCTATTTTTGAATCATAATGGGTGAAATTGTAATTTTTGGAACTAGAAGTGGTTAAAGTAAATACAATTAACTACAGGAGAGGTAGCCGAGGTAATTTAACTTGTGTTTTATTATACAATAATTAGTATGTATGCAAAATTTGCGAATGTTTTTAAAGTTACAAAGGGAAGATCAAAAAACGGCTAACATCTTTCATCAAACAAGTAAAAATAGAATCAGGACGCGTAAAGTTTCCATCAATTTCTATCATCTAAAGCCAAGTGTGCCAGAATATGTCACTTTATTGCCTTCACGGCAAACAAAAGCAAAAGAGGCATCCGGGATGAGCCACAGAATCTCCTGAATATCCCTCGATCGATTAGATTGAGCTTTTCTAACAAATGAAACCGTATTTCATCCATTAGAAAAGCTCAATTCTAATTCTTATTAGATGCATTGAAAAGGAATAATGCATCAACCCTTAAAAGTACCAAAATGTAAGAATCCCGCTAAACTCCATACATAAACCCTGAGGAATGAAACTTCTCTTTAGTAAGTGCATCAACACGCTCGATAGCCTTATCGTCGAGGTAATTCTTGTGATCCCCGACAGCCCCTTTTCTGAAGAAAGAATTATACGGCAATTGGAACCACGCCGGAGACTCCTCAGACTTATTCACTTCATGATTGCTCAGTTCTTGAAAGCTACAGCATTTCACCACCTCCCGAACTTGCTCGTTTCCGTCTTCTCCTTCAAAGGGACACCCCAAGAACTCAGCCAATCTCCTGACATGAGTTTCGGGATCATTCATGAGCTCCTCGTAAGTTATGAAGAACAAATGTTCCGGCCTCTCCAGGCTCAACTTCCTGTACCCCATCACATGGTCGTAATAAGGCCCGCAAGGAATGAGCCCGCGGCAGAAGTTGTCGACAGCCGCTTCGAGCGGCCACGGCTCCTCCTTGGCCTTGTTCCACTTGTTCACGAAATGCCATGTCGAAACCAAGGTGTCCTTGGGGTTCCTGGTGATGTAAATAACCCGACTTTCGGACGAAGCCAGTGTTCCTACCAGGAGTTGGCAGGGAATGTGCGTGCTGAATATCTGACGGTTGAGATTAGGAGAGGGACTGGTGTTGGATACGAGAGGTTGGCTAATATCGGAGTCGAACAGAGCAACTTGAACTTCGAGAATGGGAACCAATTCGTGGGGATGTTCGTTGGCCAAACGATGCTTGGAGGAACGATGGACGATGGAGAAAACGAGGGATTTGAGCCATGTGGTGCCGGTTTTCGGAAAAGAAGCCAAGATTATGTCTGTGGGTAGTGGCTTGAAACGGTGAACAACCCTGTCTATGGAGTGGATGAACTGAGGCAAAAGCCAGAAGCCACCAACTTGGTAGAGACAATCGTCACCCCACCACTTTTGCTTTGAGAGGGACGACAACTCCATCTCTAAACAAATGGAGTTATCTTCCATTTAAGGATTAATGGAGATAGGTTGAGGCTACTTAATCCAAAGTTTGATGAAAGAAAAAGTTATTGTAGGTGAATATTAAGCCAATGCAGCTTCCTTTTTGTAGAGCCAAAAGATTAAGTTGACTTGAGGGATACTTATATGCATGAAGATGTAAGAAAAGAATCTTGAGTTATAAAAGCTCAAGTGATGATGGGGTTCTCATATTGAGTTTTCATCTTATGTTTCATTTACGTATTTGAGTCTTCATCTTCTATTTTATTTACATATATTAGTTTGGAGATTACTCCATTTCCATCTTCTATTTTTAATTTAATTTCAACCGAGTTTTAATATTATTCTGTATATGTGAGTCAAATAAAAAATGAAATGTATAATCGAAAAGTGGAATCAACTTGGGAAGGTGGTATATACATTAGCTGTATGCACATGCATGGTTACCTGAACTACGGACTACGAAGCCACATAAACAAGGTACAATTATTGTCTTATATTTATAAACAATTGAATTAACGGGAGAAGAGGGATTGGAAAGAAAGAAACGCCTTCCCTTTTAGTATATTCGAGACAAGAAACCTAGGACTTAGATATGTGTGCACAAGAAAATACAATTTGATATATATTTAAACTAGTGTATGCTTCGTTGGATGCACGGTATTAGTATACGATATAATTTATAATATTTGTATGAAATTTATAAATTAAAATAATTTTAAAGTTAATAATTAAATTATATAGAATGAAAATAATATATGCAATACATATTTTTTTATAAATAATAAATGAATTACTATTAAAATTAAATTATATTACTTTAATATACTTAATTATAAATTGTATACTACGTTACGTGTTTTCTTATTATAAATAGTAAATAAATAAAACACATGTGAATATCATATTCTAATTAATCAGATAGGTTAAACTATGTGGAAAATAAATAAATAAATTTAGATATTAAAATAGTGTATATATTAAAATTTTATTCCGATATTAAAATTATATATATATATATATATTAAAATAATAAAAAGACTAATACATATTTAAGTACTAAAAATTTTAAAATAGAAAAGCAATGAGCAAATAATACGTTAAAAATAAAGTAAAATCAATTAAAAAAACACAAAAGTATAAAATTTATTTAAAAGTTAAATTATATTATATGAAATGATTGAGGAAATTATATTATGAATGAATCTCAATATAAAAATTAGAAGAAAGAAAAAAAATCGAATATTTTATGTACAAAAGTGGTACCATAATTTTAGATTTTAAATTTTTTAAAGTTTGAATTTAATTGAAGAAATCAAGAGCCATTAATGGAGTTTAATTTTTTAAAGTTTGAATTTAGGAAAAATATTTTATATTTAAAGCAAAACAACTATTTATTAATTAAAAAAATTCAAATTTTAAGAATTAGAATTTTTATTATAATTAAACATTCATAAATATTTAATATATATGACAAAAACAACTCTAAGTTATCGAGTTTTAATGCATTAGATAAAAAAAACTCAAAATTGAATTTACATATTTGAATAAAAATTGAGAAAACCTAATATATATA
>JBBMKE010000011.1:12719080-12729979 GCA_037834125.1 Lippia alba | reverse complement strand
TGATATTTTAAAAATAATTAATTCAAAATATAAGATTAAATTAATGTAATTAAAATTTGAATTAATCCAATTATTACATGCCCATATTTTTAAAATCTCAAATATGATAATTTACAAAAACAAAAACAACTCTTACCTTAAGAGATTGAATCAAGAACCTCAAAAATCTTTTAAACTTTTCAAAGATTTCAAACTTCAACAGTTTCACCAAAAAATCAAATTATTATTTAACATTCTAAAAATTTTATTTTTATTTTTTTATAACTCCCTTTAACCGAAATTAATAATAGTATTGAATATCACTCATAATTAGGGTGGATGTTGTGATATGTAAAAGCTAGCAATTCAATATTTCTTAACTTAAATCTCATTAATTAAGGGTGCAACGCGTGTGAACTCATCCGTAATAATCCAATTACTAACATTTATTTATATTAATAATATTATGTATAACTTTAAAAGAAATTCATAGGTGGAAAATATATTATGAATATTGTAAAAACTATATATTTTAGTTAGTAATATTTATTTTTATAATGAAATAATATATAAAATAATAAATTTTATTTTACTTTTTCTTTATCAATTTCTTCAACCCTAATTAATAATAGTACTAAATATCACCTCAATTATGGGGTGGATGTCTTAATATATAAGTTATCAACTCAATCTTTCTTAACTTAAATCTCATTAATTATGGCATTTATATATACTATTAAAAATATGTATAATTAAAAAAAAGATCATACATCAAAGTATATTACAAATATTTCCAAAGATAATTATTTTTCTTAGTTACTATTTATTTTTATAGTAAAATAATATATAAAGTAAAGATTAGCCAATCACGTGTTTTCTATTTAATTACAAATCTAAAAAACCCCGCAAAATTTCACATTATTAAAATGCACAAAAAAATCAAAAAGTTAAACATTGTTTTCAAATATAATAGTATAGATAGATAGATTTTGATACCAAAATCAATTACTATATTTTACAGTCATCATATAACTGATTATAGATAACAAAAGCCTGATGTTTTATTGAGAAGTTTTATGATTAAAAATTTAAGAATTGATGGGTTGAATGAATATAGAGGAAATAAAAGTGGAAATTTTCACCTTTAGTGGTTTCTCTTGTTTTGTCGGACAAGGTATATCTGGATAATTGTAGTTCGAATCTAATTTGATGAAATAGTGTTGTGAAAGGACAAATATATTATATTTGTCATATAATTGATGATAATTAAATTGTAATTTACTGTCTAATAAAATATTGTATTCTTATTTAAACCCCGGCCCTAATATAAATATTTTATATAATGTATGGTTAATATAAATACAAAAATAGAATATATATTAGGATAATAATTATATATATCTTATAAATATAAAGAAATAACTAAAAAATCATTAATTAAGAAAATATATATATATAATTAGTGATGGTGAATGCAGATAAAATATATGTTTAATAACTAAATACAATAACGAAAAAAAAAAGAAAGAAAGAAAATCGTTGGAAGAGGAGGAGGCGCAGGTCAGGCGGAGGGGCTGGCCGGGGGTATACGTGGAGGTGGAGGAACGGGACCGTGGCGGAGGAACGGATATCAATTTAATAGAAATATCATTTGGTTGAAATAAAATAAAATATTAGTATAATAAAAATATTTTAATTGAATAAATAAATATTATATACATATATATTTCGTTTCAACACCAAAAACAGAGCCGTTTGGAGCAACAATTAGGGCAAAATTCAAACAATAGACAAACGTTATCCTATAATTTATTTCTCCAAAATGGAAGCCCATAACTCTGCATAATAAACCTAAAATTTTTCCACATTAGTGCATTACCAACCCCATCTTGCCTTTGCCTTTATTGATGTAAAATATCAGAGGAAATCTCATTACAAAATTTGATTGGTCTTCCAATCCTAAGTGGCATATACTTCCACAGAATATTATCTTATCCTTGTCATATTTCATATCATGAATATCTTCAAATCCTTTTGTCAAATATCAGCCAAAATTCTTAGTATATATAGTAGTTACACATACAGCAGCAAAAGTGTCAAGTGCTACTTAGATTTGTGGCCAAAAAAATCTAATAATATCAAACCAATTTAAGGTCTCTTTCCAATAATGGCTCTACAGGCTGCTGCTCTACTCCCCTCAGCGTTTTCCCTTCACAAAGAGGTCTTTCTTCTGCTCTCATTCTTTACTGCATTGTTCAAATTGTCTTCATTGTATTATGTTTATAATAGGGATAATTACGAACAACCCCCAACGGTATAATCTGATTACGGAAAGAGTAAAGACACCTTGATAGTTGTCGAGAAATTACAAACAACACCCTCCTCTTAGGGTGCTATATGTAATTTCCCCAGTGTTTTTCGTAACTATTGTTCAAACCCGAAGGTGTTTTTCGTAATTTTTCCAACTAAATGTGAAATTAGCGTATTATTAAATGCAACACAATATTATTGTTTTCCTGGATGCAGGGGAAAGCTAGTGCATCATTGAAGGAGAACTCCACCTTCCTTGGAGTTCCATTCTCAGACCATGCCAAATCCAGCTCTATCAAGGTACACATACCAGATAAAATATTGGCAATCAAATTAATCTGTTCAAATAAGAATTGTCATTAAAACCATGCACGTTCATTGCATTCCATGCAGAGAGAATTCAGTTCAAAGAAATTACCCGCCATAAGAGTTCAAGCAGTGGCCACTACACCAACATTCACCCCTGCCACAGTCCAAGGCAAGAAAACGCTACGAAAAGGGACCGTGATAGTAACCGGCGCCTCCTCCGGTTTGGGCCTCGCCACGGCCAAGGCCTTAGCCAAAACCGGGAAATGGCACGTGATTATGGCGTGCAGAGACTTTCTCAAGGCCGAAAAGGCTGCAAAATCGATTGGAATGGCTAAGGAGAGTTACTCCGTCATGCATTTGGACTTAGCTTCTCTTGACAGTGTGAGGCAGTTTGTGGACAACTTCAAAAGGTCGGGGCGCCCTCTCGATGTCTTGGTCTGCAATGCTGCTGTCTACCAACCGACTGCGAGGGAGCCTTCTTTCACAGCTGATGGATTTGAACTTAGTGTGGGAACCAACCATTTGGGACACTTTCTTTTGTCAAGATTGCTGCTTGATGATATGACGAAATCCGATTACCCTTCGAAAAGGCTTATTATCGTCGGCTCAATCACAGGTAAAGCACAGGGACAAACTAAGGCATTTATTAGAAAATTAGAGGTGGTATCATCTAAATGAATATCAACAAACTACTGCGAAACTAATCTTTTATATTTCAGGTAATACAAACACATTGGCTGGAAATGTACCTCCAAAGGCCAATCTTGGAGATTTGAGGGGCCTACAAGGAGGATTGACCGGCGTCAATACATCTGCAATGATCGACGGTGGAGATTTTGATGGGGCGAAAGCGTACAAGGACAGTAAGGTGTGCAACATGCTGACGATGCAGGAATTCCACCGGCGTTACCATGAGGACACCGGCATCACATTCGCTTCCCTTTACCCCGGCTGCATTGCAGAAACCGGACTTTTCAGGGAACACATTCCTCTCTTCAGACTCCTTTTCCCTCCCTTCCAAAAATTCATCACAAAGGGCTACGTCTCTCAGGAGGAAGCCGGAAAAAGACTTGCACAGGTATACTGATATTATGTCAAGAATACAATCTAAATAAAAAGGTTAATATTTAGTTATGGCATATTGGTGATGAAAATATACTCAACTGTTTGTTGATGCAGGTTGTGAGTGATCCAAGCTTGACAAAATCAGGTGTTTACTGGAGCTGGAACAAGGACTCATCCTCATTTGAGAACAAATTGTCAGTAGAAGCCAGTGACGTTGAAAAGGCGCGAAAAGTGTGGGAAGTTAGCGAGAAACTCGTCGGTTTGGCCGACTAATTTTGATTATGAAACTGTAATCACGGCCGCATATATTCAGGAATGAGCAAATCACATGTAAAAATCATTTGCAATTCAACTTAATAAAAGGATCATGCTGCTGAAGCTTTCTGAAGCAATCAGCTATCTGAATTTTCTGTATTTTACAGTTTAAAATTTTCATCATATTGAACCAGAGAGAATTTGTGCTTTCATGAAGGATCATCTCATAAAAATGACACTGCATTTAAACAACACCAGAAATCAAACAGAAGAAACCTAGAACGAACAAATGACAATCTGCTCAAATTGCACGGAAAAACTTAACCATGTCATAGTAATGTAATAATGTTGCTAGTTCTTACAATAATCTTCTATATTGGAAGAGTACTATGATTTCAAACAATACAAACTTTTGTTAATATTATTAGAAGCCCATCAACATGCTTTCATCCATCGGCACACTATCCAAATATTGAAGATCACTCCCCCATATTTGTCCAAAACTTGTACACAAATTATCATCGAACTTGAAATCTGCTTCCGAATCAATTGCAGCCGTTGATTCCACAGCCCTTCGCTTCTAGCTAGCAACCACTTTGATCGTCTTGGGGTACTTCCATCGGCCACCTAACTTGTCCAAATCTTGGTCTTTCGGCCACCTGAACTTGTCCAAATCTTGGTCTTGGGGCCACCTAAATATACTCAGTGATGACTAATCTCTCAGTGGGATTGAATCGGTAACCAGCTGGAGGAATCATCATACTCCTATTCATCATTCTTTCCTGATGAGAGAACATTAACTCTGATATTGGAAAGTATATAACTTTTGTGACACTTTGATCGTACGTCAATCAATTTATAAAGGCTTATGAAAACAAGGGTTTAATCTTGGAACTGAGTCACTGACATTCAAAGATAATATGAAGAAATACATGCCTTACCACTTAACAGTGTTGGCCTTCCAAGGAAAGTTTTAACTGTTTTTTGAATTTTGGGATGGATTTTAATGAGAGACGATAGGGCCGCGACTAATACTAATAATAATAATTGGGGTCAAATGTCAGTATTAAAGAGCCCTAACCCCTTGTTAACCTTATCTGATTAACAAAAAACATTATTATACATAAAAGATTTGGAAGTGGAAGCGTTGTACTCGTGCATTCTTTTATATTTTATTTCACAAATTTAAACATTTCATGTACATATACAGAGGTGCTAGCTCAGAAACATAACAAGATCGAATAACGAACAAAACTAGCCCAGAAACACAACAAGATCAAACGAAATTTGTAACTCAGCTTCGAAAAAAGAAAAAGAACAGTTATTCTCATACATCAGATTAGGAATTAGGATTGATGCGATTTCCAATCAACCCAATTGGTTTCACTTCCAACTCGTGGAATGCTGTTAACTCTCGAGTACAAATCAACCTTGAAATTAGCCCCACACATCACTCCTTCACTGTCCACCCTCGGCATCGGCCTAAGCCGATTCATCGGATGCTCGAAGCTCATCAGCCCCGTCTCGCTATGGAACAGGCACCCTGCCCACGTACACATCACACAATCAATCAATCAAGAACAACAAATTTCAACACATTCTCGAATTATGCAACATGAAGTCATCCGAAAGTTACCAGAGGGAAATGGGGCGAACGACTTCGCGCAGCCGGCTTTAATAACCTCTAAATCATCGGAAATTACCACAGAGCCATCGGCCGCAATGCCCCAGTACAGCTTAACCCCACCATCAGAGCCCTGAGAAGAAGAACAAACAAATAATGCCTAAGCAAATAGTGTTTTAGCATGAAAATCGGAATGGCAGGACAGGGGAAGACGATGCATATACATACAAGTGCAGCAAAAACAGTTCCAACTTTGCTGTCATAGACAACAAAGGCAAAGCTCCCTTCAAGATCCTTAATAACTTGGTCGGCCGGATACGGGCCGCGGTCCCGGAGCGTCCTGTAAGCCTCAATCACAAGCATAGCCTCGTTTGAGTTCCTGGATAATCCATACTGCTTGATTTGTGCACACAGATTGTTCAAGCTCCCCATGAACAGACAGTATATGTTGTCATACCCACAAAACAACCTGTAATAACACACCACAATACCAAAATTACTTCAATTCTACCTTCAGAAAAACGGCAGAACATACATCTTTCTATAAGAAAATTCTAGCCCATACTTGACTTGGCCGGACCCAACCAATCAAAAAAGCAGGTGTACTTGTCATTTGATTGATCACTCTCCCAAATTTTCCATCAACCACACGGTAAATGCAAAACACTCGCACCTTGTTATACCGATTTGGCCCAACCAGACTCGGGCTAGAATTACCCTTTCCATATCTATTAAAAATTCAATCTTGCAGGTTTCATATACAGCTATTCTATTTGAAGATTCAATTTTTTTCTATATTCATCACCCAAAATCAAAATCTGGGCCAATTTTAACAGCCTAAAATTCCAACACACTCATTTCAGGAACCAACAAACAATATAAGCCCCAAATATCGAAGCAAAGCAGGATATTTAAGCATATATTTCAAGAAAACATTTTTAGATTTTACCTCTGATTACGAAGTTGAAAAGAGCGATTGTCGGGGCGGACATAGGCAAGAACAGCAGCATCACTGAAGCTCATAGAGGAAACATTGTTGGGATGCGCAGCGAGGAATTCTCTTAGGGTTTCCTCGGGCAGCTTTGGCTGTTTGGAAGTCTTATGAGAAGCAGGGCTGTTGAGTTCTTCAGGGGGATGAGCAAAAGCTTTGTGAAATATTGCCAACATTCTTCTTTCTTCCTTTGTTGTAAATATAAATAATTATGGAAAATGTAGTGAAATGGATACACAGAATGATATTTTCTTTGATATCTGGAGCTGAATATATATATATATAATGAGATGAAGAGGGTGGTAGAAGATAAATTAATTGCTGGTTTTTTGTGCTTTAATGCTCTTTGGATTGGCATGATGTTAGGATAAGGTTTGTTTATTGATTTCTCGTACTTCGATGTCGTTATCCTTTTGCGGACTTTTCTTTCCTTGGGATAATTATACACGTATTTGTAATTTTGCAGTTTCAGGCGTAGTTTATGTAATTTTTTAGATATTATGTATTATAATTATTGTGAAAAAAGTTAACTTTCTCTGTGCATTAAATTATAACTTTCTAACACAAGTAATAATAACATAGCATGTAATCTGATTTTATTATGCTCCATGAATAATAAAAAGGAATTTAAAGAAAAATAGAGAAATGATTAAAAGTGTAAAAGTTGGAGAATTTGGGCAAGTAGGTACCTTTATCCAACAGTTACATCCCCGAGATGTCTGAAAAACAAAAGTAAAGAAAATTATCTTATCCAAAGTTTGAAAGTGCGAGTACATGACATGGATCCGAATCATATATATACATGGTTTTAAGAACCAAACCTACGTGCTTCGCATTGTCTGTGGGCACTTCTAACTCCTCCTTTTTTTTTTTCCAATTTTTATTGCGTTTTTTAGTTTTAATTTTTCAATATATATATTATTACTTTTTTATTGGTGAAATATATATTATCTATACTATATTATTAAGTCTCTATTAAGTGAGATGTGGTCTCTTGATGCCCTCTTTTTTTTTTAATTATTTATTTTTTATCCGTCTGTTTTTTTCTTTTACGATTTTTTCTCTTCTTTTCTATTTATTTATCTCATTGGTTTTCTTCTCTTACATTTTTTTATCTTTTCTTTTCTATCACCTTATTTCAATTTTTTTTCTTTTAAATTTTTTTAAAGATAGTATTATTTTATATTTTATACTTTTATGTTATTAGTGTGCCAAAATTACTAGATACATATGAGGTGGTATAAATAAATACCTACTTGGCTACATTACAATGAAATATATTATGATATATAAACGAGTGAGTCTCGCAATAAATCATATAGCTCGCTTTAACCTTTAGACGGATAGCTATAGCTGATGGTGCAGAAAACCAGGAAGGGAAATCAAACACCAAACACTTTAGAATTTGTTTAGAAAGGGAATATCATCACAGGCGTTCAAGCCTCAGGAACTGGGTTTCCTATGATGCGTGGGTTCTTCGAGGTAGGATAACACCAAATATGCAGTAATGGAGTTTATGTATAATAGGAAGGCCTGAGGAAGAAGATGCAGTAAGGAATGTAAAAATGCTCAGTTCAGTGTGTCTTGTGCGTGAAAGAATGCTTGGAGAGTATGTATGCAATCCTCATATTTATAGGTTGAGGGTGTGGACTATTTAGTAACTCTGACCGTGTGGTCCCAAAATAGTGTTGTCTTAGACACGTGGCAACGTGTGAGGGTCTGAGAGTGACATCCCTGATATACACCTAGTAATAGGTGGTTATGTGGGTTAGAGATGAGTGCACTGCATGGGTGTATGTCAACGGCAGTAAAGGGAGGAATTTCCCTGAGCGCTATGACGTTCGGGGATGAGTTCCCTAGCGAAACTATTCTAAGCGTCGTACATCGAACGTACTGAGCACGAGCGGTGGTGTCCTCGTGGGGAGCTTCCCTAGTGTAGAAGGGGTACTCCCTAGGTAGAGGGTATACCGTGGGCTGGTTGTACGAGCGTTAAGTAGGCCTAGCGAGTATGTCTCTTTAGTAATAAGGATGAAGGGATGGGTTGGATCTCACTCGCGAGCCCATAATTACGAGCGTCAAAGCTCCAATATCTCCAGGCAACACAGATGAACTTTCCGGATCACGACACATGTACGATGTGGGTATGAGCGTGATTTGGGCCCATCAATAGTTTTCATCATTACAAATCAACAATCATATATCCTTAATTATTATACCACTTAAGTATGTAGCACCCGCATCGATATGTACCACATTCCCCGCACTACTCGCTCAATTCACACATGAAATTAATTTTCATATATAAACCAAGCTTATAGCGAACGGGTGACAAAAGAAAACCTCAACTAGCTAAGCGGGGCTAACCCTTAAACCAATCAAAATCGATGCAATAACAATATAGCGGAAGCATAACATAATTACACATAGTGGAGAACGTCTCCAAAATATATACATCCATACGAAAGGCGAACATCTCCCAATTTAAAAGCGTAACAAAAGGCCGGCAAGGCCATAATACCAACACAAGGCTACAAGCCCAAAGTAAATACAAATCAAGAGTAATTCATAATATAAGTCATAATAAAGTAACATAAGTATCTCAAGGAATGCTGATATGCTAGACTCGAAATAAAGACGACTGACTCGACCTTATTTCCCGCCTAGCAAGCCTGCAAAAGTACCTAAAAACAACGTGGGGTTCAGTCCAAGGACTGAGTGAGGGGCATAATAGATATATCATATGCACATGCAATTCATAACTCCGAGTAAAGTTTTAGAAATAACCAAGTGGTTAATTTAGAAAAAGTCATTGCTCGGAATTACGAATATTCATTTAAATCATTAATATCCATAATCGTTACGTGACCCGACGAGTGGGTAATTCTCCAACCTGACTCCTTTAGTGTGTGTGTAAAACATTTTGAGTGACCATGCATACATAATCTTGATCATAATCATAACGTATTAGCTAAAACATTTTCCATCTTTCTTCCCCTGGTTTTGGTGAACCGGTTTGCAAGGCCCGGACTCCACGTTGGTCCATCTTGAGTCGGGAGTTCATGAATCCTACCTGTTCCTTCGATGGTAAAACCACCGGCTCAAGAATACCCCACCTTCCGGCCACCCAAGTCGCATTAAGGTATTCTCAAATGGTACTATGTGTAAGAAAGGCTACAAAATGGCCCATCACCATTCCGAACCCATCCACACATTTCCCCGGTGCCCAATAATACATGAATAATCTCGCCAAAATATTTTTGTGAAAATATTTGAAAAATTGAAACCGTTTTGGAAATAATACGTATAAGAGTACATTTTGGCTAAATTCAAGTCACATGATGTATTACGGGACAAATAATAGAAATAAAATCTCACCTTGACAAAAGGGAGCAAAAGAAGGAAGCTAAGGACCCGGTTCCACGTGCTTGGGATCGACCTCTGTGAAAATTCAATAGTGTATGCAAGACTTAGACTCAGATGAACCAATTACGATGCTCGGTAAATGTTACGTATGCATGAGATGCAATACATGCTCAAAACGATTCAATTTAATCACATAAAAACACCAAAATACAAGTTCATGCATTTAAGTATCATATAATAAAACTAAAACTTAGAAGTGACAAATTAACATGCATAAAGGACATATAAAAGCATTTAAGGAGCAAATGAATCGAACCGGAAAAGTCAAAAAATTATTTTTCTCATAGTGGCCCAGTAAACGGCCGTTTGGGTTTTTAATTAAATTTCCAAACGGCCGTGTGAAAACCGTCTGTAATGAAATTTCACTTCCCAAACTCCCGTTTGAGATTTTAGTTAAAACTCCAAACGGGAGTGTAGAAAGCTACTGCCTGAAAAATTAACCTTTCAAACGCCCGTTTGAACTTAGTTCAAACTCCAAACAGGCGTTCAAAAAGCTACTACCACAATTTTTCACATCCCAAACAGGTATTTGCAAAACATGAAAAAAGTCCAAACGCTCGTTCAAAATTCTAATACATCTGGTCTGGGACTCCAAACAGGTGTTTACAAAAACAAAGTAAAATCTAAACGCCCGTTTGCAAGACACAATTTTGAAAATACCGCGCAGCCAAACGGCTGTTTCCAAAATACACATAAAACTGAAACCGGTCGTTTCGCCTGCGAAAACTGCTCAAATTCGAGCAAAAACAGGGCAGCCGAATCTTTCCTCCCAAACACCAAAATATGATCATTTACACTCCAAAAATCATATAAAGAACAACAGATAAATATCATATGAACATTAAACCAACAAGAAATCATGCATAAAAAGCCCAACTAAACAAACCCAACTCAAACTTCAATCATCAATCCATATATGCTCATATATATTAAATTCTCCAAC
>JBBMKE010000011.1:12703341-12715009 GCA_037834125.1 Lippia alba | reverse complement strand
AAATGATATGTTGTTGTAATTATTGAATTGTAATATTATGAAATCCTAATCTTAGATAAAAATATATAACATATCATTTATTTAGTACTACTAAATTATTTTAATGTAGATTAATTTATATATATAAGCTTGCGAGCCGGCTTGCAAGCCGCGAGTCTCAAAGAAATAGGTTTGAGTTTGGCTTGATACACAACTCGAGCTCGATTAAGCTTGACATCGTCCGATCCCGAGTCAAGCAGGCTTGAGCTCGGCTTGTGCGGCTCACAAGCCGGCTCGGCTCAAAGTACACCCCTATAGTTCACAATACCAACGGGCAGTTAGTTTAAGTGGATAGGGGCTTAATTTCACTTAAATAAAGTTTCGAATTCGAATCTTGTGAATATAAAAAACTACGTTGTAAGAGGTCCCAAAAATAAACGTTTTCAGTCTTTCACTCAATTAAATGCAAAAAAAAAATGGTTCACAATTCTTAACGGGTCCAATGACCCCAATATATGTGAATATCAATTATAACTCGTTATAACCTCGATTAATTCACTTGATACAAATCCCAGCTCCGTCTCTTTGAACGAGACAAGTGATATCGGCCTAACACCAAAAGATGCAAAGCCGTGAAATCAGAAAAATCGGATAAAGAAGCCCGTAAGAGGAAAGTAGATAAGCTATTGCACATCTCCGGAAACAATTTTGTCCCCGTATTATATTTCTCAACAATTTTATTCACTATATATACTAAGGCATGTATAATTATTTGTGGCATGTGAAACGTACGGATTCCGACAACTCACCAACTGACTCGTGCCCGAATCGGACATCATGTGCTTCTTCCCTAAATAAACAATACATCGAATACTTATGGAAATTCCATGACCTATGTAATGACCTGATCAGCATTATTGTATTAAGACATTTTCTTTTAAATATTTTTACTAAAATTGTATATTTTGTATAAATGACGCATTTCACATTTTAATTCCAGCTATTGCTGATTAAAAATGTGAAATTTATAGCCATAGCAAAGCCCATCAAATCAACATTTTATTCACTCGGGCTATAAGGTTTTATGATGACAAGGTAGATGATGTTACGAGTATGATACAAAGTTTTAAATTTCTAACACTCTAATTAAAATTATCAAATCAAATTTGAATTAGAATTTTTTCATGTACGTGACCTACTTAGTCCATAAAGCAAAATTTGTGACAGGAAATATAAATTAATTTAAGAAATGGAAAGTCCAAAATTGGGAGCAGTACAATAAGCTACAATGAAGGTGACCATGACATAATTACATGATTAAATATAAAATTTTATTAGGAGTTTCCTATGGTGCAGGTAAGAGTTTTGAAATTTGTACTGCGTCTTACGTCTTTTTGAAATTATATATTTATTTATAATTAATCGAAATTAAATTTTGCTTTCAAGATACGTTAATTTATAAATTCAATTTGAGTTTCTTGTACTTCACCCTCAATCAATTCAATTAAAAAGCCATAATTGCACACAGCTTGATGTGGCTGAGATATCGTTTCATTTTCACCCAAGTTAAAGTTAATTTAATTTGAGCCACTTGGTTAATTAACTTTTTCACCACTTGAAACATTTATTAATTATTTATTAAAGAGCTCGGTTTGGAAAAAAAAATCAGTTCAGTTACTGTTTCTAATTATAATTTGAGTTCATAATTTCACATCTTATGGTTTTGCACATAACTTAAATGTCTAAATCGTTATTATTTTCGTGTTATATAATTTAATTAGTATAAGTGTAAATATATGGCCAAATCACGATTTAAATCGGAAAAAAGAACAGCAAAATATAATTTCAGATGATTTTGATAACAAGCATAGTGTTATCACGATAGGAAGAATTGATTATATGTGTGAACTGTAAAGAGAATCTTGTTTCCTTCCCATAATTTTTAGAAGCAATGGTCAAAGAAACAGGCCTTTATCTAACTATTTGAGATTGTGTCGCGATCACAACTTGCAGCCCATATGCAACTCGCATTCCACGACAAAATTTCCGCAATATATATATTTGTGATATATTTAACATCTAACTATGATATGATATGATATGATATGATATGATGCGAATATATTAAACAAATACGTATATATTATATTATTAGTGTTGTTTTAAAATTTTAGCATAAAACATATTCGATACTGTTGGATTAAATAATAAGTAGTAGGGTTTAGGTGAAAGTGTAATTAATTACTTTATATTCTCTATATAATATTAAATTCTCTTAATTGTTATGCAATATCATTATTCCCCATGGTATCTAAAAGTTTGAAAACTTGAAATGCCAGTCAATAGCTGCATCTACCAACTCCCTTGATTCTCTTCCTATGGAGTTAAAATTATTCTTTGTCAAAAATTTTACTCAATATTCATTTAAATATTTTGTTATTTATATTATATATTTTGTTATTTATATCTAACATATCTGCTTAGCGTTTTCACACGAGGATATGTTGATAACTCTCTTCAACCACCATCATCGACCATTACAACTCCAATCACTGCTGACAAGCCACCTTCGCCGCAGCTGACAAAGCAACATTCATTGTCGTCACTACTTCATTATATAAACTCTAGTAAATTATTGATGCACCTTACGTCACAAGTGTTCAAGGCAATGCGACACATATATAATTTTATTTATTTTTTTAAGAGTGTCACATGAAAGTTTAACATATGCGAGTATTTATCAATCAATTTTATTGGAAGATATTTTAATTTTTTTCCCCTACTTTATTTCTTGTTCTTTGTCATGAAATATGGAATCAAAATAAGAAGGAAAAATGCAATAAATTGTTACATAAATAGACCAAGCGTGAAGATAAGAGCCAAAAGCTTTGATGTCAGAATATATATAACTGGCATTTGATGTTATGTAACGCTGTAATTTGCAAAAAAATAAGTCAAACAAAGTACTATTAATGAAAAATAAACGTTTCATTCAAATGGAAATATCTCCAATTAATGGTGCCATGGCAATTGACATCTATTGTTAAATCCTTTTCTCAGTGACTTGGTATTAATGTAATAACAAACTTTATTGATTAATTCGTTTTGAAATTAAAATAATATAATCCCATCAATAATAAATTACATGCAAAATAAATAGCAACCGTAAAAGGTATAAATGAAATTAAATAAAAATAATAGTTGTCGCAATTAATTGTTAACTTGGATGGGTCCCGCCGCTGCTACCGTGACCACGGCACATGGATGTGGAACAATCATTAACGCACAGGCATGTGCTAATTGCTGCACATATATTGACCACACAAAAAAAAATTATGTCATAATTTATTAATTCTAAGCTATAATTTTTGGCTTAAGGTTAAGTATTTGATCCTAATATTTTTCTTAGGCACAGTAAGAAAGTGTTTGGTATGGTTATTAGGTTATATACATATTAGTTGTAGAGCTTAGTATGTTGTTTAGTATGGCGTATTAGCTCTATCGGGCTTGTAAGAGTTAGTAGGCGGTCCGCCACTATTCACTTAAAAAGGGGGTAATTCTCATAGCCGAGAAAAGTCATTACTAGCTCTATAAGGCATATTACATGACAATGAATTGATCGTAAAATAAACCAAACATGAAATTAGCTAAATTGTTATAAGACGTAATAAAAGTTAATGAGCCCGAATTGTATTAGCCCATATTAATTGAGAAATGATACCAAACACTTTCTAATAATATTATATCTTTTGAAATAAAAGGAAAAAGAAAAAGATACGTGCTGATTTATTATAAAAATAAGACTGTTAAATGTTAATGCATGTTTGATCATACCAATAGCATACGAATATATGTAAGAATTAAGAATAAAAAATCTTTATTGTTATGTAATAAATTGTTTTGGTTATATTCGAATAGCATAATCAATAGTGAAGATGGAACCCTGAAATGAGAGAGATCATTTTTGAAATTATGAGAAATTGAATACGTATGCAAATATTCTTGATAACTGCGACTAGTTGGTCGCTGAAAATAATGGTACTTTTAATTATTATTTTGTTTAAGAAAGAAATCAACCTAATAATATCTACTATCATGGAAATATATGGTCTCATTTACAAGAAATGCTGAAGTACATTTGGTTTATTTGCTTGTGTTGATATTTCATAACTAAATTCATTAGCTTGTGACCCAAAATTTCAATTATTTTAAAAACTAAAAATCATTACATAATGTAACTTATGTACATGTTCAACGAGGATTTTCATTAATTGACCACTAAATCATATTAAATTGGTACGACTGCACCACCAAACATTGCTGACTCATTAAATTATATATCCCACCATTGAACTTTTATGAAAACGTACGTCCCAAAGCTATGCAAAATATCTTGCCCTTTTAGCTACTCAAAAAATATATATGACCTTGTCTTTTAACTCATACATTAATTTTCTCTAAATTTGACGGGTAACCTTGAATTATTAATTTAGTCATTACACTAAATTAATTACTAGTAATTCTGTACACTCTACGTGTGTGCAAATAAAAAATTTAGATTCTAAGTATAAAAAGATAAAATTAGGATTTTAAATTTAAGGAGATGATGAATATCCATAAATATGTGAAAAAGATTAAGATTAAATTTCTAAGCAATGAATAAAAATTCTAAACAAATAAATGAGAAGAAAAAAATAAAATTTATACGTAAAAAAAAAGAAAAAATAATTAAAACGAGGTGAATGAAAAGAAAAGTTATGAAGATATTGGAGTGGTAAATAAACAAACATATAATAGAAAAAGGAAAGAAGGTAAGAGAATATAACAGATAAAAAAAATAAATAAATAAATAAGAAAAAAAAAGAGTCCAAAAGTCCAAGAGACCAAACGGTTACTATCAACCTCTCTCGCTTAATATAATAGTATAGATAAGACACGGTCACCACGACAATTATTCGAGACAAAGAAATAACATTATAGGTGAACTTCCCTATGTATGAAACTTGGGGGCATCACCATCATCACAACGAAGATTTGAAACTTTGAAACGGATTAAAGATTGTATGCAAGTGACGTTATAAAATAATTGAAGTGGAGTACGACTTAAAAATTGTGATTGATCTTGTGAAATTGGCCGATACTGCTGACCATCCTTTGGGTATGATTGTGGACGATTATTGTAAGTTATTATAGGTATTTTAAAAAATAATTTAAAACACATCAAAAATTGGGGCATGGACAGACGAATGCTTTGGTTAGGATGGGACAACGTAGGAAAAAGATAAAAATATCTAAAATTATCAACCAGAGAGCCTCGAGGTTGAGGGGGGTTGAGAAAGATCTTCTCGATAATTAGTTTCTATCCGTTTATATTGTTCAAAAAAATTATACGACAAATATGTTACAAGTTATGTAATTAATTACTTCTCGCAAGATATATATCGATTAGCACTAAGTAATCCTTACCCGGTTAATTATTTAGATTTTCGATGAAATTGAAAATTTTCTAAATAATAATCTGTATGTATTATACATGATATTCGCAAATATATGCGTCGGTTTCATACGCAATAGTCCAAAATTGAATTAAGTAGAAAGAATATTTACTTTTAGGGCAAATTACATTCAGGTACCCTGAGATTTTTTCTAATTATAAATCAGTCCCTCTTCTTTCGATAATTACATATTAATTCCTAAAAATACTGTTTCAATTACATATTAACCCCTGGAGAATGATTGATTTGTAATTGAAACAGTATATTTAGAGATTAATATGTAATTATCAAAAGAAGAGGAACTGATTTGTAATTAGGACAAATCTCAGGGTACCTGAATGCGATTTTCTATTACTTTTATTTTGTTATATTCTCATAAATGATTTTGCCTCCTAGGGCTAAAGCAGGCGTTAGTTACCAGGTTCCATCAAAACGTCAGGATCACGGTTTTTGCTAACTCCACGCGGCACCCAAGCCGAGACGTGCCTCACTTGCTTACAAGATATTTCTGGCTACATCAATTTTGTACTGGAAGGACAAAAGGTCTGCAGATGGACCCCACGTCTGCCATAGAATTGTCGTACTCGTATATGTTACAACAAACGTGAACCCCCACCGCACCTCCCACCTCTCCTCACCGTACCCCTCATTAATATACGTACAAATACTCCTACCTTCAACATTATTAAAATTTAATTTAAACTAATTTTGTACTGAATACGAGAAAATCCGTCTCACATCCGACTTGGTCGAACCCCATCGAGAACATATGTTGCACGGATATGGACACGGTGATATGGACACGACACGGATACGGGGATACAGATTTTTTTGTGAATTTTTCACGTGATAAGTGTCAGACACGGTGTCCGACACGACACGATACGGCAAAATAATATTTTTAGAAGTATCGACACATTAGAGTCGAGAACCTAACCAATTATATAAAAATTAAAATACATTAAACCGCTATTTAACTGGTCAATTTTTTATAAAATTATACAATTCTAATGTAATAATATTTTTAAAAAGATTATTTTATTATTTCAGATATTTTTCAAATTGAAAATTTAAACAAAAATACTTGTATGATCTTATTTTTTTTTTCATATTTTATATAATATTTATATTCATACTGCATAATTTTAATGTGATTATAGGACTAATATAAAAAGTCTACATCCCGTACTATCGCAGTTTTTGAACTCTACATTCCAAACTAAAAAAAGTCTGTATTTGCATCCTCAACTATTGGTTTGTGATAAATTACAACCTCGTTCCAATGGACATGTGACACGTACCCCAAATTCTTCTACGTGTCACATAAAGAGTGGAATCAGATTGCAATTTATCACAAAATAATAGTTAATGATGCAAAAGTAATTTTTTTTTAGTTTGGAATGCAAAGTCCAAAAATCGCAATAGTACAACTTTGATCCAAATAGGTTTAGAAGAATGCAATATTCCGTCACACATTTATAACTTCTAGAGATTAGTTCTTCATTCGATTAAATGAAAATCTGAGACATAAAAAAAAAAAATTGATTAATTATGTTAATCTACATTTTTCCTTAATTTATTTTGACAGCAATATTTGACTGTCTCCCTCTTGGTGTAAGCTCACCTTACTTCCACAGCACCACCCTATTAAATACTCCACTCCACACTCCCATTAACTCCATTCTTCTCCTCTGTTTTCTCAGCTCACAAACTCTCTACAAAAAAAACCTTACAATTCTCATCTCCGTTCTTGCATGGCAGTTCGCTTATTGGCTTATGAGGTGGCTGACCTCTGCCTAGGCAAGCCGCCGCTCCGCTCCCTCTCTGCCTCCGCCACCGTCGCCGACGCCCTCGCCGTCATCAAATCCTCCGACGACAACTTCGTCAGCGTCTGGAGCTGCGACCACCGCTCGCCTAAGCGGAATCCGGACTGCATGTGTGTGGGGAAAGTGTGTATGGTGGACATAATTTGCTATCTTTGCCGGGAAGAGAATCGGGCCTCGCCGGGTTTGGCTTTGAAGGCTTCCGTCTCTGTTTTGCTCTCAAACGCTGAGGGCCGTGTGAGGCACGTGGAACCCTCTTGCAGGTATGCTCTGTTTTCGATAACTGTGCAACTCTGTTTTTTTTTTTACTTTTATGGTATTTTCTCTCTCATCACGTTCATGGAATTCTGTAGAAGAAATTCCTATTTTGCTTAATTTTGTGAATTAATTGCGGTAATTCGATCCTGGGTTTTGAGGGTTTTTTTAATTTGTGGACGGATCTCAAAAGTTTTTATGGGTTTTCTTGAATTTTAACTGAATATATCAGTTTCGGAATGTTTGCTCTGTTTTGATCTGTGCTCTGTTTTTCATTTAGCACATTGAGATGATGTTTGGATTATAATCAGAATTTTTCAAATTAGTTTAGAGGTTATAAATCTAATCTTTTGGAAATTACGGGGCTAATTTTTTAAAATTCATGTTTTTCTGTCCCGCAGCTTGCTGGACGCCATTGATATGATCCTCGAAGGTGCTCAAAACCTTGTAGTCCCGATAAAAAGCAGTAATTCAAAGAGAAAACAGCTCCCAAAACCTTCGTCATCAATCTCTCCGACCAATCACAACGGCCTCGAATTCTGCTGGCTTACGCAGGAAGATGTCATCAGATTCCTCCTTAGCTCAATCGGCCTCTTCTCCCCAATCCCCACCCTCTCCATCGAAACCCTAGACATCATTAGCCACCACTACCCTTCCGTCGACTACGACTCCCCTGCCGCGTTGGCGCTCGGCCCAATCTCCCGTGCCCACACGGATCAAACTTCCGTAGTCGTGGTCGATGATGGAGGAATTTTGATCGGTGAGATTTCCCCTTTTACCCTCGCCTCGTGCGATGAGACTGTGGTGCCTGCGATAATGACTCTATCTGCGGGCGACCTGATGTCCTACATTGACTGTGGGGGCCCGCCGGAGGATATGATGAAGGTGGTGGAGGAGAGGCTGAAGGAGAAGAAGCTCGAGGGGATGCTGGAGGAGTTGTTCTACGGTGGTGGTAATAGCTCGTTGTCTTCGGATGAAGAATTGGCGTCTCCCACCACGCCATTGGGCCGGGCAGGGTTTCTGGCCAGGCACAATAGCTATTCGGGCCGGATGGGCAGATGGGCTGAGGCTATCGTCTGCCATCCAGGAAGCTCGTTGGTGGCGGTGATGATACAGGCGATTGCGCACCGTGTGAACTGCGTTTGGGTGGTTGAGGAGGATTTCACTGTGGTCGGGATTGTGACTTTTGCTAACATGTTGGAAGTTTTTAGGGATCATTTGGAAGATATGATGTGAGGAGTGTAGTTAGGGTTTCTTTTTGAGGTCATCAAGGAGGAGGAACATATTGTGGATATGAGCCTGTAACTTTGTCCTTTTTTTGTGTGTGTATTTTGTGCATGAGTTTTGGTTATTATGGATGTGGTTGTTTTGCTTTTCTTGTTTGATGGGAATTTCAAATGGTTTCTTTTTACATCAAGGCTTTTTTGGTTGTTGATAATTGGTTGAGTGGAAAAACCGTGCATGGGCAGGTTTACTCGGTGTTAGTTTATAGTCCGACTCACTTATTAATACGATACAATTCTTGTAGAATTTAGATACAAATACATCAATTTAGATATGAATATGACATCATACTCGTATAACATCATAAATGATGATCAAAGTTTGCTTACCCTTGTTTCTCTGTAATATAATTCTATATCTCGTTAGTTGAGATCGAGAACTAGACTCATGCTTCTCTTCCATCTCTTCAGAAATAATAGGTATTAAATATAACTATATAAGCGCCAAAAAGTGAAAAGTAAATTTGATTATTGGCAAGTCATCTATTCAATTCCTTAGTATATTATATTACTTGCCAACATTGACGAGATAAAAAAAGGGAGCAAGGGCAAAAAAGTATACCAAATGTTCCCCACATTATCTTGCAACTAATTTGGACAATCAACCTAATCTCGTGATAGCATCATAATCAGTAGTTAATCTGGTTACATTAAATTTTAAATTTTACTTCCCCGAAAGGTCATATATCTATTTAGTCCTATTTAATTATCGGCAAGTTTTTAATCATCTCTTAATGCCCCTCACCGGCCTCTAAGAGTCGGTTTACATTTTATATTTTGAGGGTTTTGTTAAGCTTTTTCTTTTAATAGCTTATATGCTCTTTTGCATAATGTGTTACAATGTTAAGAGAAGCTGGTTTTCCCCAACTTATTTTAAAGAAGCTTACAGAGCTCCTAAGAGCTTATTATAAAATCGTATACGTCCATTTTATGAGCTTTTGTAAGCTTCTGCACAATTTATTATTTGTTTTGAAGAACTTATAAGCTCAGCGCTTATAAACTATGATGAACGAAAATTTTTAAAAGTATCATTTTGTCGTGTCGTATCAATCTTTTATATTCGATATTGTGTCCGGCATTCTTCATGCGGGAAATTTAAAAAAAAAAATTGTATCGTCATATCAATATTGTGCAGTCTCTCCGTGTCACTATATCTATATCCGTAACGCATAACTAATAGGTAAAGTGTAAGCTACTTTTAGCTTATTGGCTTCAACTTGATTTGAAATGGCGTTTCAATTAAACTTTGCATCTCTGAGTAAAAATCACTTGGATGATATATTTTAGTCGCTTTCAAACAGAATAGTAGTGATGATGTTGAAGGCCTTTCCCATACAGTAGTTGGTTGGTATAGTTTAGTAAATATTTTGTTTCCACGAAAGATGACCCTTTTTGCTGTTGTTATGATTCTTTTGGTATTTTTTTATCTATAAAAACTTACAATTATTTTCGAAGTAAAAGTGTTTAATTTGCAAATGCTCCCAAAACTATATCCTACCATTGTCCGACACGTCTCCTGTTATAGTGTTACTGTTATCAACACTGATCAATCAATAATCACTTTCTAGCTATTAACTTAGTGGGTTAAACAGTGTTTAATCACTATGATTAAGCAAATTAAATATTTGGTTAGGCTGAGGCTGATGTCACGTGGCTAGAATCGAAATGGCGATTCTGGAAGATGCAACATGTGATGTGAATCTGTATGGCAGAACTATTAAGAATTCGTAGTCAGGATTTGCATAACAGATTATATATAATACTAGTTGCATCAAATTTCGCATCCCATTTACTGTCGCGAGGAAAAGAGTGATTAATTTGGTTAAATAATGAGGATTAGAACAAGGATTATCTGTTGATTTTCCATCACTCATTTTCCACCTCTTAATATTAGTGTTCCTCTTCTGGTGAAGGCTTCACCGCAGGTGGGATTTTGTGTACTTAAAAAGAGCCACACAAAGAAAGCTCATAGTCATTGGTAACTAGATCTTCGAATTTGGATTTCTCAGCTATTGGTAACTAGGTAGCGGATATTCGTTTCTGCTGACTCATTTTTTGTTTTTTGTGTTTGTTTTTTCGAACGGGATACTAATTGTGTAGTTTATCGTCTTACCGGAACTCGATTTCATAGACTTCTATGTACCGTGATTCTATTTTTTCTTTAGCGACTGTTTTAAGGGTTCTTTTGATGTGGGATCCCCCCTTTTGTTTAATAATTCACACTATGGAAAAAATTGAAATTTAAATAGGAAATCCCTACCCCGCTTCAGGACAAACCCGTATTTAATGCCTCTTGTCTTTCATAATTCATACAATTTTTAGTCAAAAATAGAATTAAAATCTGACAATTTTCACATATAATAACTCAACATTTGACATCTGTCCTTCGTAGTTCCAAATGTACAACATTTCATGATATAGATTTGTTCCAGCAGCTGAGTTGAGACATACTCCCAGTGACAGACAATTATCTTCCCAATGTCACTAAAACAAAATGAAAACTGAAGATTTTAACTTCATCCCCCAGTTCTTTTGCAGGTAAAATGACACCAAAACTTAGCCAAAATTTTAAAGATTCACAAAAAACACATTACAAAAGAACAAACTTCTAAAAAAGCAACCATGGTAGAATACAAGGAGGGTAAGTCATGTTTTGTCACAAATACATAACTAGATAGTAAGTAATGAGCATTTGCTATAAACAAATTTGAATAATAAATACCGGAACTCACATGATCGAACTGTTTAGGGTGCCATCGATGAGGATTTCAGTCGGTTTCAGACAACCTCGGAGTGTGTCGTGCCCGAGCTGTGCTCTTTCGTTGTCTCCAAA
>JBBMKE010000011.1:12651975-12662631 GCA_037834125.1 Lippia alba | reverse complement strand
AACTTTTGATCACGAGGAGAAAGAGAAAAGGTTGTTATGCATGAATATGATCAACAATTTCGAGGATTCCCTGTCAGGCAAGAAAAGATCGATAGAATCACTCCAAGAAGATCAAAGTGGCTGCAAGAAGCAAAAGAACGTGGAATTGACGGATGTGAGTATTGATCTGGAAGTAGTTTTGGAGTCGGACGATGATAATTTTTGTGCAAGTATCGAAGAAATGTTGGAGTTGGCCGATGGAGGTGATGATGTTCAAGATTTGGACAAGTTGAGCGGACCGATGGAAGTACTCCAAGAAAATCAAAGTGGTTGCGACAAGCAAAAGACTGTGATTGATCCAGAAGTAGTTTTGGAGTTAGATGGTAATAATTTGTGTGCAAGTATGGAAGAATTGTTGGGGTCGGTCAATAGAGGTGGTGTTCAAGATTTGGACGAGTTGGGCTGGATGATTAATGAAGCACTCAAAGAATTTGATCAAAGTGGTTGCAATGCAATTGATCCGGAAGCAGATTTCAAGTTTGATGATAATTTGTGTACAAGTATTGAAGAGATGTTGGAGTTGGTCAATGGAGATAATGTTCAAGATTTGGACAATTTGAGTAGTGGGCCGAAGGAAGTACTCCAAGAAGATCAAAATGATTGCAAGAATCAAAAGACTGTGGAATCAACTGCTGCAATTGATCCGGAAGCAGATTTCAAGTTTGATGATGATTTGTGTAAAAGCTTGGAAGAAACATGGTGGAATGATCTTCCGTCTTTGGACAGTGCGCGGATGGATGAAAGCATGTTGATGGACTTCTAATATTATCCGGAGACCTAGGGAGCTGAAGGAGAGCAAACTTGGGATGCGCAACACTTGAAGAAGTTTTATGTGTAGGTTGACGCCGCTGCACTCTTTTTCCCTTACAAGGCATTTTTGTCCCACACTGGGTTTTTTTGTCTTGTGAGGGTTTTTTAACGAGGCAGCATCGGGCGGAGTAGGTTATCACAATCTGCCTATGGAAGGAGGCATGTTGAAGGGCTTGTAATATATTTCCTTCTTTTTTCAACTTTGTCAGGTTTAAAACCAAAGTTTGTATTCTTTGTGATTGTATTCTTCGAAATCACAGTATTGTTGGAACAGAGAAGATTACTATACGATCATTATTACGTTGAATTGGTTAAGTTTTTCCATGCAATTGGAGCATATTATCCTTTGTTCTGGTTTTATTCTGTTTAATTTCTGGAGTGTTTAAATAAAAAATGCAGAGAACATGAAAATATCACTTTTATGAGATTATCTTTCATGAAAACAGAAGCTCTCTGGTTGAATATAATGAAAATTTTAAACTATAAAAGAACATAACATAATTTATAGGTCATTTCTAAACCAGGCATTCTTTCAATCTCATTTCATATATATACAATCAGGGATTATATGGTGTTCTGGGGTTGGGTGCAGAGAAAAAGGTTAGTGAAAACAAGAATTGAGTTCTGCAACATAAACTCAAGTGTCATTTAAACCAATGTAAACAAATAAATGATCCCAAAATGCTCATTGTGTCAGTCTTTGCGTCTCGTTTTGGTCGCTGAGAGTTTCTATCAGCAGAGGAGGAGCGTATTGAGCTGTTCCTTGGTGTTCATCCGAGTCTTGACAAAAAGAAAGGATGATTGTATCAATAGACATTTCCACAACTCCGAAGAACAGAGTAGCAACAATGTAGCCAAATCCCCAGCAAACCTGTACAGCGATATCCATTGTTATCAGCAATAGAATCAGAAATTTGCATTTGATTTTAATAAAGGGATAGTTGGTTACACTGACATACCCTTGATGTTTAATATAGTTACACAAACTTTCCCTGAGTTTTTGAGAAATTAAAAAATAATTCTCACCTGTCAAAGAACTTAGATTACAATTGTATGCTCACTGATTAATTTTTACCTTTCATGACTATAATAGTATGTGTTGAGGCCAAATCTCAGAGTATGTTGGGGAAAGTTTTAGTGATGTCTCAAATTTCAGGCGAAGTTTTGTGTAATTATGCCAGACCTCAGGGTATGTCAATGTAACCATTCTTTTGATTAAATATAGAATTCTCGTGAATGCAATTTTGAATATTGTAAAGAAACATATAACAATATAGTTTTGGTAAGATGGCATACCAGCACTGGAAACAACGGGGAGGAGATCTTATTGTGCGCAGATTTATACTTGTGCGTGTCCAACATAAGAAATGCAAAAAGCGCACTTGTAAGACTGACACAGAGCTTCCCAAGAAAGAGAATCACATCTCCGATCACATTCACCTTTCCAATACGAAGGATGTTACTCATGATCAATTCTGTCGCAATCTCCGAAGCCTTAAAGAAACCTTTTCCTGTTATCGCAATCTGGAAAAAATAGACATCATATCAGACACAGAGAGCCTGGAGAACTTCTAATCATTTTTATTAGTTTTTTGTTTTTGACCACTTCCAATTATCTTGAAAATTAAGCACTTCACTCAACTTACCATAATGTAAGCATTGCGGTTGACAGATCTGATAATGCACCCAATGCACCTTAAGGAAAATTGTGAAGTGTGATATATGGCCTTTCCAAACCAGTTTGCAGGCATAGAATTAACATGTTTAAGCCTACGGCGAAGAGCTTCAAGTATGAATCGGATTGATTCAACAAATGACACGATTAGAGAACCAATGGCAACGGATCCTAGGCTGTATCGTGCAAGACGCTTCATTGAAGCGAAAACCGGAAGGAATGGAATTTCAGGCTGCATTGAGAATCCAAGAAAATTTATTAATAAAAAATACTAAAGCAAAGTTTAAAAATTGAAGAAACTTAATCACTGGCTTTCTTCTTATAATCATTTCAATGCAGATGATTTTTAACATAGTATAACTACACAAATTTCACCTCTTAGTTCCAAAATAATAGCCACAGTGCTGTAACCAGAACTTGGAACAAATTTAATAATGAACTCCGGACATGCAAGAACTAATTGAAACATGTAACTGTATGTCAAAATCAACAGAAGGGTAACTTCAAAGTTGAAATAAGTTTAAAGGGAGATTCATGTAATTCCAAAACCAAGATGCAAGATTTATATAACAGAATATACTTACAAGGGAGGACATCCTAATTAATACTTTAATAAAGTAATTAAAGCGAGGTGTCCTACCGATGTTACCCCTCGAGCCCAATAGTACGAAGCAACAGACCCCGCAATTACTGTTGAAGAACATGCTTTGAAAAATTGGGTTGCCCAATAGCCACCAATCAAGTGGAAAAGTATAGCAGCACCAATATGAGAAGTGTAGTGGACAGTATAGCCACAGCAGCTATTACAGCTCAATCTCTTTGCTTTGAGATCATAAGCACAGCAATTAGCGGTACAATCATTTTGTACAACACTTCCAGAGCTGAAGAGATAAAAAGCAGCCGATAACCAGAACATATAAAAGATTGCTAGCATGGTATACGGTATAACGGGAAAGATTATCAGCGCCTGGACTTCTCCAATGACCTTAGCAGCAACCTAGAATTTAGAAACGAATAGATTAGAAAATATCAAAATATGTTAATTCAAACATATTTATTTTTTATGATAAATGCAATTCTGTAGCTCTACTTGCCTTGAGAACAGATGTTGCCATGATAATACGGCGGACTATAGCAATAGAAGATAAGAAAGCAACAATCATCAGAGATGTCATGAAAACAGCAGCAGCATGGAGATGATTTAGCTCCTGAAAAGTTTGAGAATCCATGAATCCCAACTCCAATAATCCAAGCAAGGCATTATGTAAAACCATCAAGAATTTAAATCATACCCTTGAAGATACATGATAATATGGGTCATGCTCGCCAATTATCGGTGAGATGGCATCATTTCCAATCCATCCAGCTGACGAGATTGAGAAAAAAACAATAACATTTCAATTGAGTTGCTTTACACATAGGCATAAAGACAGAATTCAAAATGGTCCATAAATAATAATGATTTTCAGCTTAACAGAGTGCAACAGAGTGTAGTATCGTTGCCGTAAAAATACAAGAAAATAAACTTGCAAAAAGTACGAAAGTCCAGTATGATTTCCCAAATCAAATAGCCCTTAAGCAAATGGGCATAGAAAATAATACCAACCTTTCAAATAGTAAAACATTGTCACTGATACAATGAGAACATTGAAAACAATGACAGTAACCCATGGCATTCCAGCAACAAAATGACGGATCATGAGAAGCCATATTATCGATAGGAAAAGCGGCACAATTCCTCCACAAACGAGCAGCACCGGCCAAGATTTTCCAATATCAGCCACATATCTCTGCACAGAGAAAGGTATATTTGTAAATTTACCAAACATATCCCTTGAATATTTCATACCAGATATTTGCACAAATAAAGGGAACCTTTAGCACTGCTGAACGAGAGTTGATTGATTTGTGGATTGCTCTATCAATAGCAATGTCCTCTATAACTTTAACTCCACCCATCTGTTCCCAATGCTTCAAAGATGCATTTGATGCGCGCGCAATAAACTGGCACGTCCAATAAACTAACAACAAAAGTTGGAAAAGAAAAAAGCTCCAATATAAAATCTTCAAAAATAATGAGATGGGATACTCAGGAATTGCAAAAAGATCAAAACTTTTTAACATATTTTACCATTAACACTAGGAAATATAACCGGATAGCAAGGACCCTGAAGCTGAAGAGAATTGTTCCTCAGATCAGGAGTAAGGTCAGCAAAATAATCATAATTTCTATCAATCCAGTCATCGATTGATATGCGGATATCGCCTTCTGGATAATCACAGACCCAATTAAGCCCATCTTCAGCAGGGATTGGACAATCCATCAAGCAAATACTTCTAGCATTGGAAAGCTTGAATTTAGTGTCTTTCAAACCAGCCTGATAAACCTGGTTAGGGTTTAACCAGTATTTAAGTTCCAACTCGGAAAGATCCCGATCACCATGTCTGTCACCACACACATTCCCTTTATAGTCCAGCCCATAGTTTAACCTACCAAACCAAAACACAGATAAAGAAACTAAATGGGAATCAAGGAACAAAGCAATTAATACATGTATAAATCCTTCTCTAGCCGGATGAAGTTTCTTTCTCTTTAGCTTCTAAGCTCCCTAATAGCTTTTAAAAAACTTAACAAGTTTTTTTTCTTGGGTCCGGAAAAACTTAACAATTTCAGACAGAAGAAATACCAATGAAGAACCTGCAAATGGGAAACAGTCCCATTCTAACCTAGATTTCGGCAAGATTCACACACTTAGGATACAACTAGGCCACCCAAAATTTATGAAAACGTAGCAAGGACAACACAAGCCCAAAGTAACACCAGCAAATTGACCAAAACCCATGAAATGTGAACTCAACATCCAGAAACAAAAGAAACATAAAAGAAATTAGAGTCCAAACAAACCCAAGCACGCAAAAAAAACCCCGAAACATAAAGATCCAATTTTTACTCAAGTAGAGGGAAAAAGACAACATTTTTCAAACAATAATGACTTTAAAAATAAAAACAGATCAGGTCTTAGAAAGGTAAAGCAAACCCATAATCTGCATCAACAAAATGGCGAAAAAGCAAGCATCTTTACCTCAATGGGTTTCCCTGGTTGAAACCAAAGCTGGAGTTAACAATCATTGCAACCCAGAAGGCAATGAATATGACAAGAAACACCACATCTCTGCATTTTCTGTTGTGTTTTATGATATCATTGTTTCCATTCCCCATTCCACCATTCCCATCACTGGATGATGGGTATTTTCCTATCACTGGCCCCAATGGCCCTCTCATCTTCCTTTACAATCTATGAATGTGTATATCTCAACTGCAACAATTCTAGAGAGATATTTGTTGGAAGGGAAAGAGAAAGTGTAGGGGACAGTGGAGAGGAAAGTAGCAAAGAGGGAGTGTGAAAGCCGAAAGGGACGAGTCCAAGAACAGGGGTTTATGGGCATAATTTCTATTTTTTTCTACTAATTATTTAAGTAATGCATTTTTACTGAAAAGCAGCTTCGTTAGTGTCAGGATTAAGACAAAAATATTAGTATTTCAATATGTTTGAGATTTATGCTGTCTTGAAAAAGTTAACGAATCCAATACTCGGTGCTCAGGTTCATTCCGGCTAGTTTCATCTTTGTTCACTGTATGTAATAACGGCTTGATCAGTTTTAATTCGATTCAAAAAAATTCGGGGAATTCCCGAAAAATTCTTAATTGTGATTCAAATTTTTATTTACTCTATATTTTCAAAATTATTCATATTCACTCCCCATACGAAAATTATAATTTTCGTTTATTTCCTATTTTATAAAACACATACAACATATTGCGGTTTAAGTACAAGATATTGCGATCTGAGTACGCGATTCTTAAGTTTTGATACTACGTATAAAAATTCAGGAATCATGTACTTAAATTGTAATATCGCGTACTTAAATCACAATATGTTGCATGTGTTGTACAAAATGAGAGTAAAGAAAAATTATGATTTTCATTTTGGAAGTGAAGAGGAATAATTTTTAAAAACGAAAAGCAAACAAAAAAAATTTCAAACTCATGAAGAGTTTTCAAAAAAGACACCAAAATTTTTTAAGTAACATAGGAGATGAATTAAAATTCAAATAATTAGTTGAATTGAGTATGAAAAATTAATTTAGTTTTACTGTTTTAATTCAATGAGCTGTGTTTTGCCTCCACTCTCCATAATTAATTAGTGTAGTTACTTGATTTCTAAATTTGCTCCAGGATTTTCATATTTCTCCTATCTTATATTAATTCTGTAAATTAATCAAATTAATAGACTATTAAATCAAGATTATAAAAACTTGATTAATATTATTACATATTTATCATACTCCATAAATCATAATTAATGTGTTGGACCGCCAGAGTAGATAATAATTATGGAATATTAACTAATATTAGTATTAATTTTCACCCAACAAAAATAATATTAGTATTAATTATCTAAAAACAATCTAACAGCGTGCTGGAAAAAGAGAGCAGCCCCCATGGACTATTGGTTCTTTTTAATTGTCTATATGCAGATAAAGATTGCACTTTGGGAGGCGTTATTCGTTTTTTTTTTTTTTTTGTATTTTGTCTATTATTTTGGACCATTAGCATATCACTTTTCTCAAATTCAAAGACATGACGACGACTTACCAAAATTAATAAATAATAAATAAATGATAGGGCAAGAAAATAATAAAAGGAAGTTCATGTTGTCAAATTGCAGCTCGCAGTGGGCCTTGTGGTCTTTTAGATTAAAAAATTTTAAAATTCTCTATTTCCTTATTTTTCATGATTAGATCTACTTATAAATACGTAACACGTATATAATTATTTAATAAATAAAATGAGGGATTTTACTTTCAAGATTAAATAGGATTAGTTGGTTCTAATGTTTAAGTGCATATTAAATAAAAATTCACTCGAAAAGATACGAAAATACAACAATGTGAACGAAATGCCATAATAATTTGGCCCTACAAAGACAAAATGCAAAATAGCAGATCCAAGACATGTGCGGGGTGGGGGCTTATTAAAAAAGAACAAAGACTACTAATAAAGTATGAAAATTTTAAAAAGTAGTAAGCCTATTTTTCTAACATTAATATTTGTATTTATAATATATTATAATATAAATTTTTTAATAGTTTAATTAAAAGATAATTGATATGTATACATAACTTTTTTTATCTTTCAAAGTTTCCTCTCAACCCAATTGAGTGAAAGATTAATTTTTCCCGAATAGCTGAAGATGCTTATTGTGGGGATCCCTCCCAACGTAATTTTTTACATTCACAAGGTTTGAATCCGAGACTTTGCTTAAGTGAACTCAAACCACTGATATATCACTTGCAATACTAACATGTAGGAATTTTATATTGTTAATAATTTCTTTATGGAGTTATTTTTATAACTTTATGATTTACAATATGAATATAGCGAATATAGTTAAATATAGTAAAATTACACATAAGCTGTTGGTAATATAAATGGACAACGAGCCAACACCGAACAATAAACAAAGTAATAATATATATATTTTATTCCTTTTTTTTTTTACACCGACTTAGTTCAAAGACTGGTTACTGTTGCCTATTTAAAAGTTATTTGATCTGAAAATTTAGTAGATAAAATTTCTCCATTTTATGTTTGATTTGAAATTTAATATTATCAATGTGTTAGACTTAAAATGCTCTCTATTTTTTATTATATAAAAAGTTACTTTCCATATGGAGAAATAACTATAAAATATTTTTAAAAATTACAATAATATAGAAAATATACTTGAAATCTAAAATAATTTGTATATGTCACATACATGAGGAAAATCGAAAATTACAACATACTCTAAAAATTTTTTATGAACAAAATTTTACAATTGAACCGAATTGACTTTATTGCCGTCAAATATATTCTTAGGAATGGACAAGTATTACAAATTGTCAAAATAGAATATTTTGTTTTTTATTCATTTGAGTAGAGGGTGTCTTTATATATTCATATTCAAGCATCTGATCGTGGTAGATTGCAAAGATGTTCGATGTTGTCGCATATCCATAGCTACGTTAGAACAATTGTGAGTTTACTAAAAATGGAATATTTGACTGAACAACAAATTGCAGGCTGTTATCTTAATAATTTATTATTCAGAAATATATTTATCGAGACTTCCTTAATCAAACCTATAATCTATGTTCGCTAACAGATCAAATTTCTTGGCGAGTTTCATAATGCGGAGTTTATGATTTTAACTACGAATTGTGAAGGGGTGCATACTATATCTTATAGTAAAAAGAATAGTACTGTTGGACTAAAATATAGTTCAATCTAAATGGTTGATTTCATTGTAGCTGGTTGCTAATTGCTTTATGCCAAAACAAAAGTCTCCTCCTATTTATTTATAGTGTTCAACTTAATAAAAATTTACCGATTAAGATCTATTTAATCTAATGATTAAAATTAACATTTTAAACTATTCTAACACTTTAGAATATTCTCAACACAACTTAAGCATATGATCACGTAAAAGATTGAGACTTCGTCCACGTTTATCATTACAGGAAGCAGACCCCCTAAAGCGCCTTAGCTTATCCTTTATATGCATGCATGCAGA
This sequence comes from Lippia alba, assembly GCA_037834125.1. Classification (NCBI taxonomy): domain Eukaryota; kingdom Viridiplantae; phylum Streptophyta; class Magnoliopsida; order Lamiales; family Verbenaceae; genus Lippia; species Lippia alba. The sequence continues at coordinate 12,653,490 of JBBMKE010000011.1, read as the reverse complement.
GCATATATGGTAAGCTTCATGGTGACTTTCTATTTCTCATTCAATTTTTATTTTCTAGTGACACAATTTAAAAAAAAATCGCATAATTTTACCTACTTTGAGATTATAAAAAGAAATTTTCCTCCATTGTAACTGGGGCAAATTAGTGCATAGTAGTTCCCCCCCCCCCCCCCCAATAATAAGATTAATGCTTCGTCACCGGAGAATGAGACAATATGTTATGTATGTATTTGGTTTTGAATGAATGAATAGCTTCAATTTTACTATAAATAAATGATCACAAATAAAATTATATGAATTTGATCAATTATTTATAAAATACCTTATATCATTTCAAGTTTCAACATTGGCTTCTTTATTATTAATTTCACATTTTGAAATTGACTGTTGAATATCATAAAGCTTTTTTAGTAATGGTCGGTGAAAACTGTGTCTTATCCCACTTTCACGTTGAATAAACGGATGTTTCTTGTTTAAAAAGGACACATTATTAATATCTTAACCCTGAATATACCTCTCCATTTTGTTGCATGGCCATAATAGAAGAATACACAAGCAGAAAAGTGAATTTACCTAGGTTATTTTTATTTTATCTTTTTTATCAGAGGATATTTTATTGGGAATTCCATCCAAAAAAAAGAAAATTAGTAATAACAAAACAGAATGTCCTCTCCTATATGTATATATATATATATATATAATTAGATTCAAAACATTAGATTCAAGCTTGAGATATTATTCTAAAAGATAATCACTTGTACTCCTGGGACCAGAATCCCGTCTTCTAGTTTGATTGTGGTAGTCTTCCAAAATATTTCCCTCAAAACTTTTACCCCAATTTCCAGCAAATAATTCCCGCCGTCTAGGTCACTCATTTCGATGATTATATATACTTGCCAGACCAAAAAAAAAGGGGTATGTATAAAGTATATAACTCATCGAGTCGGCTCTGTTCAGACCACAATTAGCTATACAAGGAACACTAGTTGAGCAAGACTCCAATTCGCAACAAACTTGAATCCCTCTGGTTCCTATTTTTTTTAAAAAAAAAATTCTGTTTTTCGAAATTATTTACAGCATACCTCTTCCTGACAGGTGTCGAATCCGTCAAATAAATATAAATAATACAATGCAACTAATACGAGTATAGTGCAACGAGTCGATCCACAGAGATTGGTCAAATTAAATTCAATTACTCACAAGACAATCGTATAATAAACTAGCAAACTAAATTAAAAAGGGGGGTTTTGATTGAATTATTACTAACTATCTAAGAAAAACAATTAAATTAAACTAAACTAGAGAAAAATAATTAATTAGTTGAAAATCGGTTTTAATCAATCAGGTGGAAACAATACCTAGCTAGGAATTACAATTCAGCTTAAGACATCAATCATGGACTCAATAATAAATTCGAATTATTCGAGTAGATTAGCTGTAGCAGATAGAGACACTCGACTCCGCCTCGTTTTCTCTTAGATTTTAGAATAACCTAGAGACACTCGACAGTTATTC
>JBBMKE010000011.1:12639314-12651875 GCA_037834125.1 Lippia alba | reverse complement strand
TGACAAAGTTTATGTGTCAAACACTTAAAATTATACAACATTTTGATTCTTTTTAAAAAAAATATTGGATTCACGACATAATTTGAATCATCAATTGATATGTAAAGTAAAACACCACACTAATATAAAATAATTTCATTTATCAATAACAATGACACGATGGACACAATACTGTTTACTCATGATCCCGATTGAATCCACATTATTGTACCTTTATAAAATGGAACCAAAAGTACTTAATTATTCATTTCCAAATTACATTGATTTTTCTCCAAAACTTGAGAAAAATATTAAACATATTTATGCTTCAACGAGCATTTACCCACGAACATCAAAAAATTACTTGTTCATGGAAATGCATTAAGGTTATATTATATTCGAGTCCAATTAATTAATATATATAATTAAATTGGGAATCAATCAATTAATTAAGAGAAGAACTGTCTCCGGGAAGTGAAAGTCTGTCCGAACCTCCACGAAGAAGGAACGACGTTGAGGAATTCGAGCGTCTTGCCGTCGGTCAAGGTGATCCTAAACGAGAGCGTTTGGCCTCTGACGTCATACCTGGTCTGCCAATTGGCGCCCCAGTTCCGGTGCAGTGGGGTCCATGTTTTTGTCCTGGAACCGCGGATCCATGCGCTCTTGATGTCGCCGCTTCCGCCCACGTTGGTCATCATCACCATGTTGAAATTGGGCTGCCCCTTCAATGTGAACCGAACCCCTCCTCTTCTCTTGCATGGAACCCTATATATATATATATGATGGTTAGAAATTTAAATAAATGAGTTATAAGAGATTAATGTGATGAATGAGATGCTATTTGTGCAATAATATACTTGATGTAATTCTTCAAAATTATGATAACCATAAAGTTAGCATCTCATTTATGGCAAGATCATGTTCTTGTCTTGTCAAAGTTAATTCCATGAAGTTAGATATTTGCAAGTTCGATCTTGATAAAGAGACTAAAAGTTGTTGTTAGTGTCCCGCATAGTAATTTTAGTCTGAATAGATCAATAAAATGAACGGATGAGTATCTTATATTGTCGTGTAATTGATGGTCATTTAATAAAAGTGAATCAATTAAATAATTAGTATAATTGGTTCGGGTTTAACAAAGACAGATCTAGAATAGATTTTTCCTATCCGACATGGATTAATTATATTAGAATGCTTTCTATAGTATAATGTTTTGGGTTCATGGCAAAAACTTACCTCGTCAACCATTTTTTTCGATTGAACAAGTTAGCTCAAATACTTATTAATTAAGTGTTGCATAAAATTATTAAACCTGGGTGAAGAAGATTGAAAGAAAAAAAATATATATTTTTCTTCCAAAGCTATTTATTTTTCAAGCATTGATATCAAGATTGATGTTTGGATTAAAACAAATGAAATGAAATCATGTTTTGATGAAAGAATTATTGAATGAAATATACTTTGTTGATTTTTGCTGGTGAGGAGGGAGCAGAAGTCAATGCACTAACGTGTATGTGTACGTAGTCATTTTTAATATAGAAAAAATATTCTAATTATATATCAAAGGACAATGAAACAAATTAAAGACCCATGCATGTGTTGCCCAACGTTAATAATTTAATCCAGATTAATTATTTCGGATATCAATTAAGTTAATTTTATAAAATATATTACATGCAACGTTAATATTACCCATGTTAGTAATCATTCACCTTCTGTAAATTACGGGAACAACGCCTTCATCGCCGCGCCGTGCAATGCGGAAGAACGCCGGCATAGACATGTCGAAGTGGTGGCGGGGCGGATCGCACCACCCTCCTTGGTTGTTTGAAGGGCAAAAATTGGTGGCCGTCACAATGACTGACCGGTGGCGGATGCACCATTTCCGGTCGAGATTGCTGTTGCATTTCACCTGATAGCATGCACCGCACGACTCCCCGCCTCGATATAGTGCGCCGCTCAACGCCGCCGTGTGTACGCCGAAACCGGCATGGTAGCTATTGTCGTAACCACAAGCTCCGCCTAAAAATAAATTTATCATTGTTTAGAGGATCGTTACTAGTTCTCCAACTACTCTTTTCTACGACACCACATTAATTTAGAAAGCTGAGAAAAGCCAATCTTACCAAGGGTGCTGGGATTTTGATTCCCACCATAGAAAGTGGCACGAGCATTAATCCAACCCTGCGCATTAATCCCCTCCAAAGCCACACAAATAATCACTAAAACAAAAACCCAATAGTTACCCATTTTTCTTCTTAATTTCTGCAAATTCAAATGATAAACTTTGATGATCGATGTGAAACAACGTAAACAAGGGGTTGTATTTATAGAATATATTTCCCAGCATGCATGACGATAGTACGCGTTTGCCTGTCGGTGATTAATGTTTACTATATTCCCACTACTCTTCATTATGAAAACATTAAATCAACTTCTTTACGGTTCGTTCTTTTTTGTTTTAGAAGCGCGTTTTTGCATGTACTCAAGAAAGTACGTACGGAAAGCGGTACGTATTTTGGATAGATTAATAATCAGTTCGGAGACAATAAGAAAGCAGGAGCATGTGAGGGTCAGTTGATCTATCTGTTTCGGATTTTCAGAATTTATTTTGTCGGTGAGACGATTCTTAAGTTCCATTTGTTCAGAAAAGATATTTTTAAAGTCGTAAGTCGTGGTTTGAGAAGAATGGAAAGCGCATTTATATACTTTAGAAGAATTGCTACCGTGTGTGAAAGATGATGTGCATTTGAAGAATTTTAAGGCTAATTATTTGAGGCGGTGACTTGATAAATATGTGAGAATTATGCTTGTCTGCTCAGCTAGTTAACGGCATTCATTCATGAATCATGATCATGGTTTAATTTAGTGATATTTTTCCTTTATTTTAATTATATGTTCATTTGAATTTAGTAAAAGTGGCAAGCTTTTATTTATTTTGTGAGGGAAGATTCGAATATATATATTTAAACTTATGAATTATTAAAAGTGGCAGCCATGGACTGATGCACTTGTTATTCATTTTGTGCTATTGTAATAAGAAATTGGCTTGGGCTCAAGGAGAAAATTAAAGAATAAGCAAATGCTCTATACTCCAATTATTGAGATTTTGTCAATTTGCTCCTTAAGCAAGATTTAAATTCTATTATTGAGATTTTGTCAACTTGCTCCTTAAGCAGGATGTAAATTCTAATGATTTAAATTCTGTTATTGAGGTTTTGTCAACTTGCTCCTTAAGAATTTGTATCCGATGATAGTTGTAATTGAATTGAGAAGGTCGTCCCTAAGAACTACTCCAACAGTTCTCGAGCCCAAAGAAAAGAAAAGTAGGTGGCCAAAAGAAGATCAAAAAAAAAGAAAAGAAAAGAAAAGGAAAGAAGTCCCATTATAGCAATTGAAGTGTGAATTGTACTGACATTGGATCATTTTCGATCAGCTGAATTCCATGAATTGATTGGTATTTGAATATAATTCTTTCAAAAGAAAAACAAAAATCAACATTTTTGCATCTTAAAAAGATATTCTTATATTGCTAAAATTCCATTTCAAAATCTCTTTAACTGTGCAGTAAATGTTGTGCATAGAATCCAAAGCAACACCATACTGCAAAAGAATATCATGTACACTACAGGAGAAAAGCTCATCCCAAGGGAATCATTGATTTCACAACATTAGAGAACTCTTAAAAAAACAAAAGAGATCTACACTAGAGCCAGACTGCTTTTCACCATCTATACACAGCTATACAACAAGATGCAGCAACTGCAAAAGTCTAGAACAGGATAAGGCACAAAACTATGCAGCAGAAAAGAAAAATCGACACTCTATTAAGCGACTCATCCACCTGCCTTTCTTGCCTTCTCAACCTCCACCCACCCCCATTTCCCGGAAACAAGTAAGAATTTGAATACGGATATGCAAGCAAGTTTGTGTCCAAGCTCCCAAACATTCTAGCAAATACCATTTCACCAACCGTAGGAGACGCCCAAGAAGTATAACTGTATTGTTGTTGATGAAATCCATGGTTTAGTGTCTGTGATGGGATTCTTTGATGATTTTGCTGGTTAGAATTAGAAGTCGTTGATGTTGCCGTAGCTAACAATGCATTCATTCCAAGAGCCCGAGGCCTTTGGGGTACAGTCAAATCCAATTGGAGTTTCTTGGATTCAGAATCTGATGCGCCACGACCGTATAGAGGAACGAGTGATGAAGTAGAGATGTGGGCTTTACAAACAGGGCATTTGGGCCCCTCATCGGACTCCAGTGAAGAGTTTTGAACTTGGATCCATTTGTAAATGCATGGCCAACAGTATAGGTGACCACAAAGGGTGACAACCGGATCATGAGATGAGTCTAAGCAAATATTGCAATCGAAGCATCCATTTAAATTTTCTGATATTGTTGCTGGTTGTGATATTGAACTCCATTTTTGTTTATGCGGGATGTCTCCTGCTGATTCGAAATTCATTGGATGGGAGCCAAAGTTTTGCTGGAAAGCCATTATAACTGCAGAAAAGAAGAAATAAAACTGTTCATTTGCACGATGAGATTATTATGCTTTAAATAGGAATAATGATGAAGTATAGAGCAGTGACATACTGGGATACATGAAAATTTAGTAGGATATTATCACCCGAAAATAATATGTTAAGGATCATAATATCAAAGACAGAATCAAGCACATCTCAACTTTATATAACATTGTCAAGGGAAAAGAAAGCAATATTATGTCCAAGATTTTCTAATAAAGTGCTAATGATCAGGAAGCAGAAGAGACATGAGACATGAAACATCAAGAGGGGTTGACAAATACTAAATAGTGGAAATTACTTTATGGCCAAGGAAGGCATTGTGGATAGATCAACTATCAGCCTGCCTTATCTCTCTTGCAAGGTTAGAATAGTCAAAGTCTGAAAGGATCTAGAATAATCAACAATTCAAGCAAGATATTAATACTTGAGCACCTATTTTGACACTCATCAAGGTTCAATTCCATATATAATATCCATCAGTATCAAGAATAATTTTCTAATAAGAATATTTATAATTGTTTATTTAGACAAGCAAACACCATCATTTGAAAGAATCGCAATCATAATCAGATCGGGTGAAGAGATTTTGATGCTTTATATTATTGCTTATAAAATTCTAAACCATGTAAAACTTTTGGAAGCCAGTTTTAGGCTTTTAGCCATCCACTTGTTAGATAAAGAACAAACAATAAGATGATCCATATCTGTCCTGATTTCAAAATGCACAGTGAAAGAATAAACGAGCACAAAATTGAGAGAACTATACAACAAGAGAAGAATCCAAACTATACAAGCAACCTTTTAAGATTAATCATAGTTTTCAATAGTTCTATTTTATCTAACCTCAAAAAATATTATTTTGATTTTTCAAGACAGCCAAGTTCCCAATCAACTATACCATTTAACCAGTAGGAAACCAAATGCTACTGAAGCTGCCAAACTTGATGATGTCAATGACAATCTCTTATATGGACATTTCCAATATATTTGTTTCTTTAAAATTTAAAGCCAAGAATGCCTAATCAGATTAGCTCGCACGGCAAAATCACAGCAAACAGCTGGTTTTAAGATGGAAAGAACAGGAAAAGGAGAAACAATTTCAGGTTATCCTTGATAATTAACCAAACACCAAGATCCAAGAAGGTTAAACATTCGTCCCCGAACCAATCCAAAGGATGACGAATAAAAAGAGACAACCTTCAATGTCCTAATTGGTACAGCTACCCGGAAAAAGAAGAATACTTGCACATAAGTGCACCGCCAAATTAATGTTATTCGAGAAACCCAGTACCCCCATTCCCAAACACGAACCTAGGGGGAACGACGACTTGAAGCTCTATGATTCATGTCTAATGGAGTGATTCTTCAAAAATTTAGCTTGTTTTCCTTGTTTCTTTTGAAACGAAACAACAAAATGCAACAAAACCTAATGCCCTACCACCCACACGGCCCACCACAAAACAATGACAGAAACGGAAGAAAACTATCAGCTGAAACAAGCGTAATCAAACAAAACAGGAAATTCAAATTCCTTTTCTCATCATCAACACACAACATTCGGTCCCTCCCCCCAAAAAAACCCTTAAAAATTGAATATCAAGACAAAGATGGAATGCCAGAGATCTAGAACCATGAAACGACGCACCACAACAGATCAATCACAAACGAGTACTCCACCACAAACATTCAACAGAAATCTTAACAAAAGTAGTAAATACGCATAATTAGGAAGAACTTACCAGCAAAATCAAGGAGAGGAGAGCAAAAAATAGAAACCGCAATGAGGAAACTTCAATTTAGAAGTTTTAGAGAGAGAGAAAGATTGTTGAGAGTTGAGAGCAAAGCGAGGAAAAAACACGAAGTATGAGTTAGAACGACTGGATAAACTCAATATATATACAGGGGAAAGAGAGGACCCAAGGGTTTAGCTGCACCGCGCCGCAGAGGATAAGGAACTTTTTTTTTTGTTTTTTTTTCCTACAGGCCTGAGGTATTCGGGTTTTTACCATCGAGAAAGAATCCTCAAAATACTTGGCCAACCTGTTGGCTAGAGGATAAGAAACTTAATTTGGGAGACTACGCGACTTTTGAGTCACCCAAACGGTCCTTTAAGTGCAAATTAATTATTATCATTATATCAACTAATGGTGTAATACCCATCTAACACTGGTTTATTTCATCATAAGTTTTGTTTTTGGATTTTTTTTAAGTATGCATATTTTGATAATCTGATTTGCTTTGAATTTATATAATAATTTATTATAATGTAAGGTACCTAATCTGATCGGATTTAATATATGCACTGCCATGATACGTGTACTTTTTAAATATATTATGTAAAAAATATTTGTTACGATATTTATATCGTATAAAATGAAATTTTTATAAATATTCTTGTATTATAGATACCCACACTCAGTTATATCGGCAGGAAATGCATAATTTTATATCCATGCTTACTTGATGGTCACATTCATTAAACTCGAATGTAAATTGTTTACTTTATGAAATCCTTTTCTTATTGAAAAGTTAAAATTTTCAATTTTCGGTAGAAAATAGAATAAAAAAGTATAGTGTTAAAAGGGAAATAAATTATTTGTATAATGACAATTTGACCGTCGAGAAGAGTGTGACTAATAGCTTGTAACTAATAATGATTAATGTGTTTTACTACAGGGTGCGTGCAATGTGTGGCAATTAACAAAACTTTGACATATTCGAAGCCAACAGATAATATATAGATCACAACGTTGTTGAACAACCATCAAGAAAATTTTCCCCGGCTGAAAATATTAAAAATTATAATTAGTATAGATTTAATTCGCAGGTCATCCAATTTTGGGGTTAAACAACTTTTAGGTTAGTAGTTGCGAATTCGGATATTTATACAGAAATTAATATATAGCATCGAATTTTGCTAATTATACTACGTGTGATACTTATATTTGTTAATTTTGATTTCATTGTTCATTTAATTGGGTTTGAGATGGGCAACAATTAAAATTATTTTCAAATTATCTTTTTTAATAATAAGTGGATTTCCAAAATCTATTAATTAAAAAATGAGGTAAATAAATTAGCTATTTAATTAATGGATAAATGATGTCCATGTCTCATTAAACAATAACGTAGGAAAGAAACAATTCAGTGCTGGCAGATTAACTCAAAAACTAAGACATGACCAAATTGTCAAAACGCCTATAATTGATCAAATCCTAAACCCTAAATCCTAATCACATCAAATAACGTCGTACGCGAGACTATCGGAAATTAAACAAATGGATAAATACTTGAATAGATAAGACTGAATAAGATGAAAGGGATTAATCCTACTAATGTAGCCACCTCACACACCTGGTGTTAGTCTTCGTTTTTATTCTAGAATTTTGACCACAGCTCACGTATTTCATGAATCATGATACGAAGAAATATAGTGAAAACGTTATTGTTTCTTCTAAAATAAATAGAGAGGGTTTAAGAAATTCATATTGGAAAATAATAAATATATCTTGACATATTATCGTTAAATTCCGCAAATGAATGGGAGAGATTTGAACGTAAGACATTCTTTTTAACCTTTGCTTTGATATGAACTAATAATTATATTAGAGATTGTTTGGTAGTATTCCAGATTTAATTTCATTTAATACCATTCGGAATATTATAATTTCTTCTTCAGATCTATGTGGGCTAATAATACTTAATAACAGTATCAAACGCCTTACATGATTGTATTATATATCATGCATACCACAAAAATAAGGTTATGTATACATATGAAACTTTTTCAAAAAATTTGAAATGTGAGAAGCATTCGACAATATACTTCTGTATGCATCATATATGAAATCATTCATCATGAAAATTTTAATATATCTTAGTTCTTGTAATTAAATTGACGTAATATAACACTTTTTGAGTGTAAACTCCTCGAAAAAGCCGGCCGAAATAGACACAAAGAGAAGACAGCAAACAAAATTAAAAGGACAATGAAACTTTGAAGTAACTTTAATAATAATAAAAGAAGATAAAATTATTATCTCATGGTCTAATTCTGATTAGGTTAGGCGTTACTCTTATCTCTTGTTAAATGCTTTTCAGTATGAAATCATTGAAATCGGCACTAACTTTTTCTTTTTTTACAAAATGAAATGGACATAACTTAAAGTACGAAATTAATAATAGAGAAGATCGGAGGTTCCAATGCAATTTCGTCAAGGAATCAACTTTGTAAGGTTTTCTGGGGGCTTGTCCTTTGGCCGGGAATGAGATGCGACATGGTTGATGAATGATGACAAATATAATTATTTATGTATTATAGTGATTGTGTTATTTAAATCACCACATATCGGACGAATATTGATTTAAAATTCGGTCGGTAAAATAGTTTATTAACATAGGACGCGTGCTTAATTTATTAACATTTGGCAATTATCAAAATGTCCCTATGTGGTCCCCGGCGAAATGTACGCGATTTTTTTGAATAATGAGAGAATTAATGTTCTACGAGTTTTGTATAATACATTTATCTTTTTATTTAGTTTAAATTATAAAATTTTCATTCTTTTTGTGTGTATCTAAATCAAAAAATTCGCAAATCTAAGTGATTAATTCTCCTATTTGGTAAACAATTAGGTATCACGTATGCAGTAAGTCGTAATATTCTGAAACCTTTGCTAGGCAAAAGAATGATGTAAAGAGACAAGTCAACCGAACACAGAAAGTATAGCAAACAACGGGCACAGTAAACATGTGTTGCAAATTCAACTATAGAAATATCTTCGTGTAGAGGAGTAACATCCAAGAAACTATTGAATATTTCAAAATTTCAACTAAGGCATGCGTCTAAAGCCCGTTAATGAAAATTGGGTGAAGTAAATAATGCTATGTTGACAACTGAACAATGCAAACCATTGGCCATCTATAGTTGGTACAAATTCTGTAACCACCTGCGCGAATAACGTAGTCTACGACAAGCAAAAAACGAGTAAAAGTCTCACGGGTAAACAATAGTATAATACGACTTAAAACAATAGAGCACGCGCGGGCGTACACACACAAAGACACTGCATCTGAAATTCGAAGCCCGGTGACAAAAATAGAGAAGAAAACATGAATTTCCACTGATTTGAAAGAGAACAGAACGGAAATGTTCTTGCCAAATTTAAGTTATGTTCAAGTAAAAGGAGTTCCCACACAAAAATGCACAAATCATCAGCTTGTGACAACAAGAACATGCAAATCATACAATGTACAGAGGATAATAATAGCAAAAATAGAGGTACGGGTGATTTGATAACTAAGATTATCAGGAAAACAATAAGTACAGTGGCATCACCTATACACAAGCTTATAAGGTTTATCGAAGCCATTTTTGTAATGCCATGGGGTAGAAGGTAAGAAACAAGAGAGTTTGTTTCCGGGGAAACATTGTGTTACTTACCAATCTACAAAAATTTTTCTATGCTGGTTACTAATGTTGATTCTGGAACCGCACCAATGACGGCATCTTTCTTCTCCCCGTTCTTAAAGATTATGACGGTTGGAATGCTTCTGATCCCATATTGAGTAGCAATTGAAGGGCTCTCATCGGTGTTGACCTTGTAGCATTTAAGTTTTCCAGTGTATTGCTTAGCCAGCTTATCAATGACGGGGTGGATCATGCGGCATGGCCCGCACCAAGGTGCCCAAAATTCAACCAACACAGGTGAATCAGATTCGAGAACAAGTGACTTCCAGGATGAATCATTAACAGGAGCCACTGCAATTTTTATGGAAATAATGAACCATTGTCATGATCTATTCCACAATATTATATTACCAAAAACAAACTGTATCAACTCGAAACATTTGCAAAAAACATCTAGATTAAAATCACTAGTCAACAAAGATGTTTAAGCTCCACTACCAAACTTTGATCAGGAATAAAGGGAACTTTGAAAGCACAATATGCACCCAATGAATTACCAATTAGAGGAGAGAAACAGATGCAGCATTACATGTGTGTCAACATCGAATAACAAGCTGCACACCACCACCAGACAACTACTGTATGGGGTCATACCTCTCCATATATTAAGGACAATCAATCACCGAAACCTAGGCAATATAATTGTAGTGCAGAAGGAGGAAGAAGATAGCAAAAGCGGGAAAAACAATGAGAAGGTCATGGAGGGCTAAAATACGAATGGGCATAAACATATACATATGATTGAGCTCATCCATGGACATCCTTGAACCTGTTTCGACCTTCAAAACCGACAAACAAATCGAATTGCTTAACCTTCACAAACAATTCACATTTAGCAATATTCAGTATATTCTGAAGGTGACCTCGCACTCAAAAGGTTTTTTACCCACAATTTCCCCAACACCTCCACTCCCACTACTAACTTCTATGATTGTTACCAAACTACTCAAAATTATATGATCATCCGTCAGAATTAAACTCCAGCTAGCTGTATATAAAATATAGACTTAAAGTCTCTGAACTCCAAAATTCCAGTACTTCAATGACCAATCAATTTTGCCAATACATTTCACAAAACCGACACCTCACAAATACACCACAAGCACAGCGGACGCTAATTTCATCCCGGCGGAAGGAAACAGTACCATATCCAGTCCTCTTCAATGCAATTCAAACAAAATGAAAAATAAAACATAAATTAACTAAACCACGAGATTCATCCCTCTTTCAACACGTTCCAGCTAAAATTAAACCAATAGAACGCTTCGTTCCTAACAACTAAACTTCAGCAGACTCGGAATAACAGCCAAACAAACGCACAACAAGCAGAATTCACAGAAGAAACACTAAACACACTATTTTTAGTAGAAAATAGAGAACCTTCTACAGCGGTGTCTTGAGCCTCGCATACGATTCGACTACCACGGCGACTGACTCCGGACACGGAGCTCCTCGCCGCCGTGGAACGGACAGGCTGGATCCTAACGCCTCTGAACTCCGAGAACCTAACGGAGCTCCGGCGAGCCACGGAGGATCCGGCGGCCGAGGCCGACGCGAAAGCGGAGGCGCGTGGGACAGTTAAGGTCTCCAGCACAGCAGCCATTGGATCGAAAAAATGGAGATATTCACAGAGTGGAGTGTGTGTTTGTGGATAAATAGAAAGCAGTTGTGGTGGAGTGAAGTTTGTTTGTTTGCTTTTGAGGATTTTTTTTCTTCTAATTTTTTCAGGATGAATGAATGGATGAGGAGATGTTGCATCACGTGCCGCTCACGTGTGTCTAAGTGGATTTGGGCCAGTACTTTGATCTTGGGCTTCTTTTGGCCCATTAAGAAATAGGCTGAAAACGTCGAACCCACAATATTTTGGTTGTTTCCTTTTTCTAATTAAATTGTGGTCCGAAATCAACTATTTCAATTTTTCACGTTTATAAAATCACTAGTTTGTCGCTCAATAATACAATAGTTACTCACGTTTATAAAATCACTAGTTTTATGTGTACTATCTATATGCAGCAAATTGATCCAGGAATCGCTTCATTACCTCACGGGAAATGAAACCAGAGCTTTTACTCTCCATTCCTATGTGCAGCAGTGCGTTATTATAGTGGACCATCTCGTCCCCCTTGTTTTGTCTGAATTGGAGACCATTAATGCACAAAGCTTGTGCCACAAACTGCACCTTTGTGCTGACAAATATGATGCTCATCATTATCAGTTTATTCACACTTTAGTCCCGAGTCTGACTGAGCTCATTGAAGAGGAGAAGCTGGCAAGCGTTTGATTGAAATATATATATATATTTTTTTTGAAACTGTGAAAAAGTGTATCTCAAAGGTTTATAAAATCCAAAGGTATTTAAATTTGAATCTCAGAGATATAGGGGTTAAAATCCAACAAAACATAGTGCATCTAAATTAAATCCAACAAAGATAACTCTACTCCAAAGCCTCCAATCATGCATATAACGCCAAGCTTGTGGCAATTCCTTCTTCTAGAAGTGAACACGCGTTTAGTTTCGGACAGCCTCAAGGCGACTTCATTGTCGGAAACCACCCCACACTTGCTGCACTCCACCTTAAA
>JBBMKE010000011.1:12616529-12632651 GCA_037834125.1 Lippia alba | reverse complement strand
TGTTTTGGTATGCAAAACCTATTCCCGGATTCATAACCTTTCTCTTTAATGTGCTTTGCTCTATATATGTATAGTGTATGGGTGTGCGTTAGCCCCCTCACTCAGTCGAGCTGTTAGACTAACCCCTCTCCTTTTTCCACCTTTAGTTTACAGGTTTTGGTGCACGAGCTAATGGAGAAGTGGGTCGTTCGAGTCTCACTTTTGGGTTTAGGTCGTGCTAGGTACATTGCATATGTCATTTTGGATTTATACTTATGAATTGTAAATGTTATGAATCTTGTTTTGTCTTGACCTTGTAATCTTTATGTATATTTGATGTATATGAATTTTATGTTTTTTGAGATTCCTTTGTTTCCGCTATCTGTTTATATGTTGCGCGCTCTGATTTTGTTTTAGCTCCGCCTAGCCTAGCGAGTGTGTGGTCTCCGTTCGCTTAGACTTTGGCTCATGTATGGACTTCCCGCTCGCAGCTCGGATGTCACACAAAAGACAAGATTTTCTGTGCGATATTTAAAAAAAACTGGAGCAGGAATTATATTTTACCATTACTCGTATGTTGGACCATATTCGCGCTTCTCAAGATGAACGTCAGATGGTTTTGCGAGAGATTAATCAAATCCAACTTATAATATGCAAAAGACATGATTGAAAAATTATAAGTTACAACATTCAAAAGACAACATTTTTTGTGCAATATTTACAAAAAACTGGAGCATAAATTATATTTGACCGTTACCCGACCGTCACGCTTCTCAAGATGAACGTCGGATGTTTTTGTGAGAGATTGGAATATATCTCCGAATCAAAATTATATTTCAACATTACCCGTATAGAGTCAAAAAGATATTAAAAAGTGTTTGTGCTTCTCAAGATGAATGTTAGATGGCTTCGCTAGAGATCGGAATACATTTCCGAAACAAAAAACAAAAGAATGGGAAATCTTCATCTTGAACACCAACAAATAAAGAAAAAACTCACAAAAAATTGAGAATTAACAATCAAAAAATCAAAACCCATATTTAAATTCCAAACAAAATATGCAAACATAAAAAATTCTTCAATTACCTTGTATTCATCTTGGAGTAGAACCATAAAATTTATCGAACCCATGAAGTCATTTCTAAAAAGTCTTATATAATTTGCAAATTTCCTTGATCGATAAGAATTACGGATGAAGGGCTAAAATAAAGAGTCGGTCAGGACGTACACCATCAAGAACTTTACGAAGAAAACGAAGTTGAGACATCTGTGAAACACGGTGAAGGTGCTGAGAAGATTGTTGCAGACATCTGTTGCCATGGAGATGCAGGATGTTGTGAAGAAGAAAAGTTGGGACGCGTTGAATTGAGAAAAAGAGACACATTGAGGGCAAAACGACGTCGTTTTGTTTGGAAGATAAGTAATCACCTACATTGCTTTTTTTCCGCACCTGGACGACGAAAACCAAAATCCGTTCTTATATATATGGTAATTATATTTTATATAGATCTTGCGAAGGTGAATAATATTAGACAATGCTCTTCCCTCTTGCTATACTTCATTAATTTGTAAATCTACAAATTTTTAGCCATTTATATTGACGTGATTTCACATAACCTCGTGGTAGCAAATTTTATCATATGATCGATCAGCTCAAGTTAACATACTCGATCAACCTGGTCAACAATCGACCTACATATCACTATTCGGGTTACAGGTTAACGATCGACCTGCTTAACTCAACATCGAGCTACAAGTCTTACTCGATCCCGCCAACTCCACTCGACCTACAGGTCGAACATCGAATTATCGTGGCAAGTGGCCCACTAATCTCTGATAACAAGTGAGGCACCGTAGGTCGTGCACCACCCTTCCAAGATTCAGGGGTATAAATACCCCTCATTTGTTCTCTTGTTCTCATAAATACATTACTCGCCTTCCCAGCTCGAATCTCTATCTCAAAATCGAGACACTGACTTGAGCGTCGAAATGCCGACCTGGGTCAACCCCCCGCGTACCTTAACCTAGCCTTTAGCTCATGTTTGCTCCTTTCTTTTCAGACAAACTTTCAGCTTGAAACTTTGCCCTCAATATAAATACTTGAATGATCTATTGTCTGCGGACCGAGCACAAACAACCAAATTTTGGCACAATCTGATATAAAAAATAAGTAGAGATGACTCTTATTTACTGATTCGGATATATGATATAATAACATTTTTTTATTTATCATGTGATAATTATCTTTTTTTGGTAGAAATGTGATAATTATCTGACTCTGACTAAAAAAAACATAAAAATTGAGAAGCATTTGTGCGTAAAAGAAAATAGCCATTTTTCAAAAGAAAAAATAACCTCTAAAGCATGCGTTCATTTTTCTAAATCCACTTTACAAGTATGACTGATTTATTAATCTGCCTCATTTTTCTTGCTCATCAAAGTCAAAAATTCAAAGCCCTCTTCCTCCAACCACTCCATCTCTGTATTTATACAGGGTGAGACAGACACAGAAGACAAGTACTAATTTCAAACCTCTTCGTTCAACATTCTATTTCCCCACACCACACCAGTCAAAACTTTCAACTCCCTTCCTATTTCCGTCTCCTCTCTTCTGCAACAACCCATGATTTCAACGGAGGAGATCGCGCGAAATCACTGCAAAAACAAGCAGATAGCGATCACGCAACCGCCGCGGCGGAAGCCCCACAACAACGCCGCCGCCGGTGATGTCGAAAAAAACAACAACAAACTCATCACCCGAATCAACAGCGGGAGATCCGTTGATGGGCTAAAACTAGCTGAGGAGATGAAGCTTGCAGCGCTGGCAATGAGCTTCAACATACGGCTGAGATCCGCCGACATGCCCTCCGCCATGCAAGAACGTGCCCTCCGCCACACACGCGCCGTCCTCGACTCCGCCGCCGCCGACCACCGCCGCCCCAACCTCACCATCCTCGCCCGCTCCCTCAAGAAAGTAAGTACATACACATATACGTACATATACATATATATACTTACTCTGGTTTCTTGAAATTTTCATGGGAATTTTATTAATTAATTCTGTTCAATGTTGTGGTGGTGGTTAGGAATTTGACTCGGTATATGGGCCGGCATGGCACTGTGTGGTGGGTAAGAGCTTCGGATCGTATGTGACTCACTCGCGGGGTGGGTTTGTCTACTTCTCAGTTGACTCGCTTTCTTTTCTTCTTTTCAAGACTGAAGTTCATGTTGTTATACCCCAAAAGATCACCAAATAATTTTGATATATTTACAGATTGATTCTGAGATGCTTTTATTTATTGCATACAATTCTGGTTTTGTTTTGTCTTTCTTTGGTAGCTAGGACTTAGGATAGACATCAATCTTCTGTTGCCTCTGCTTTCTGCTTTTTTCCTTTTCAAAATGAAATCTGGGATTTGAAATTGAAGAAGTTCGTAAAATTTTGAACTTAAGTTTTGTGTACTTATCATCACGGCCAGCTTCCAATGATTCTTGATAGCACGCCAACATTTGGTTCTTGATGTTGCCTGAAAGCGTGGGAAAGGAGCAAAAAGATTTTCTTTTTTTCTATTTTGTGGATGTACACAAATGGGGTTTGGAGGAAACAAGAAAAAGTGTAGGGTGCACTGAAATTGTGGAAAAAGGGTCTTTTTTTGGGTGTTTCACTTTAACCGAAAAGGGTAGAAGACAAATTATAGGGCTGCAAAAGAGTTGAAGTTCAAGTTTGAATGGCAGAGAAGTTGTTGTCATAATAGGTTTAGGCAGAAGTTTGATTGACACTACATATTTCTAATTTTTACCACTGTTCCATCAATATTTGCATACACGCAAGCGCTTTGACAGCAGTCCTGAAATGGGCTTGACTGGTTTTAATCAGTGTTTTTTTCATTAATTCCAAGATGGTTTTCTTGGGACTATTTGTAACAGTAATAATTGTCACAACAGCGATACTCAATAGTAACAATGCAAGTTTTTAATTGTTATTTCCAATTAAAAGATTCCTATGCATTTATTCAATAAAAAAGAATCCCTGGTCTGTTGGGACAAATCATTAAATCAATATACTGTCATGTATCTTACATGTAACAGTAGAGCTTGCAAATCTACGAAAGTGACTTTCCACGCTTATAAAATGAATTACAGGACAATATACACAACGCAGGTCCAAAATATAAGAAGAAAAGCAATAAAAAAGGAGCATACATTTTCAATCTAGACAAACAATGAAGCGAAATTTGTAACTCAGACAACATTGGAAAAAATACACAATAAATGAATACACCAATTCCTGTACTTGTACCGAAACTCGCCTTGTATATGTACGACTGTATACGGCCTACTGCAGGTTCCTTTCTCGCATGTAATTCTCTACTTTCTCTACATCTTCAGGGACATCAACACCGTGAGACTCATGATCTACTTTTATAACCTGCACCAGAGAGGCATTTTTATTCAACCAAGCACATTGTTTTGCTGTAGTTATACTAGTAATATGGTATTATAACCGACACACACCCTCAAAGAAATACTGGGATTTGCCAAGGTAGATGGTGGGAAAATTGTGTAATGATACTCAAATCTTAAGTAAGATGAAAAAGGATGGAACGGAAACAGAATTAACATGGTAACAAATTCATATCAAACCTTCATCTTGTATCCATTTTCAAGGACTTTGAGTTGTTCAAGATCTTCTTCAAGTTGAAGTGGAGTAGGCGGCAGCTCTGGATATATCTTTAGAAACTTTGAATCAAAGCTCTGTGAATATAAAAAAGAAATTGTAGCGTTAGAGCTTGATGTACAATTGATTTTGAACTGTTATGATTTTGTTTTGGTACCTGAATTCCCAGATGTAGTAAATATGGAAACTGAGGATTGACCTTTCCAGACCTGCATTCATTAAATTTGAGTCAATTTTCACATATGATCATGTAGCCACTAGAGTACAGTATTGCACACCGGATATGAGTAGTGGACTAACTTGTTAAATGGTATAAGTCCTCGTGAGAAGTAGATTGCATAGCCACGATTATCCAACACACATTTGACACGATTTGGATCAAATGCATCTTCAGGTTTCAAAGCAGTAACTGCAGTGCTAAAGACTGCATCTGGAGCAGCCTGCACAAGCCACAGTTTCAATAAGGATTCCATTCAGTTATCCTGACACAATGTGATTGTGCTCAACCAGAAAAATTATGTTACTCATGTTAAACCTTTTATCAACTAGATATTTTGTCTTGGATGCCTCAAAGCTTACAGAATTACAGAAAATCAATAAATGAACAATGTGCAGATTCATATATCATCCAAAAATAAAAATTAAGCATATGCTTTTGCTTGTTTCCGTTTCTGGAGTTAATAATAGCAGTTTCAGTGATGCCTAAACACCCAAGTACCGACAACTAAAGCTCCATACTTAACTGCTTATGACCATGTTAATTAACCTATCTATACCCTTAAATAATGTATATTCCCCTCAAAACATGCTGCATACCAAGTTCAATTGCTCCCCATTCGATACTATATTGACTGGCGCACAACCGTTACAATTATTTAGAATGGGCTCCCTAATTCTCATTCTTCAGGATAGTTACTTGCATACATTATTCAATACTTTGTTCCTATTATCTTACAGGTTTGCAATAAGCTAATTCTCATATTTCAATTCGAATTCGTGAATGAAGCTACTTACCTGCAGCGCTTTGACAATTCCATCTATAATTTCAGGTTCTATGAGCGGTTCATCCCCCTGAATGTTGACAACAACATCGTATTTCTTGCCAAGCTTTTGAAGTGCTTCATTACAGCGTTCGGTGCCTACAAAAAATTCCAATAGAAAGAAACTATAAACGATAATCTGTCAATAGGCTACAATTTGAAGCACGAAAAATGGAGCTGATTATACCATTTCTACATGATTCCGATGTCATTACCACATCGGCACCAAATCCTTTACAACATTCAGCAATCTTATCATCATCTGTCGCCACAACTACAACAAATAGCAGATCGACATATCAGCCACCACAACGACTAAAAGTTCATCCAACAGGAACAATTTTCTGCAAATCAATACGCAGTAAAACAGAACAAGGTGAGATAGAGCTATACCAACGTGATCCAATGACGTCGCCATTTTTGCTCTTTCCCATGTTCTCTGCAATCAACCATCCAACAGGGAAAGAAATCACAAATTATAAGTTAATTTGTCCTTCTCATGGTTTTCACATGCAAAATTGAGCAGCATAACACCGAATTACCCCTAAAAATCCAACCAATCTCCTAAGATCCATTAAAGAATCGAGGAATAACAGACGAATCCTAATGAAAACAAAAAACGAACAGAAAAACCGAAAATCACCTGAATCATAGGTTTGCCGAGGATTGGAACGAGAGGTTTACCCTCGAATCGAGAGGAAGCATAGCGGGCGGGTATAATTCCGATAACTCGGCTTCGGAAGCCGCCGGATCGGCGGTAGTAGAAGTGGCGGTAGAAGAAGTAGGCATGGGCACCAATCGCCGCCGCCCCGACGGCGAGGCCGTGAAGGATCCAGGTCTTGGTGGAGCTAGAGCTCGAAGATGATTCCGAAGAAGATGGATTGCAGATTGGCATTTTCCCGCTAGAGTTACCACCTTTGCTCTACTGTCTACTCTTGATTGGGGTCTTATTCTCCAGTCCAGATCCCAACCCCGATTTCTTCTCCTCCCTAAATTTGACTGCAATCATTATTATATGATGAATTGTAAACAAAAAAACAGATTATTATATGATGAATAATATGTGCTATTGACATATGTTTTACTAATTTTGACAGATTATTTGAAAAACACTCGAGCAAATTAGGATAAAACACATATTATTAATTTATTATAGTCTATAGATTAGATAAAAATATAAAGCACTCGATCATTTAAAAAATTAGGATAAATTTAAGAAAAACAACTAAAATATTGTTCGATCCGATTCTTTAAACAAAATCTCGATAATTAAGAAATTATAAAAAAGCATTTCAAGCAAATAGGTATACAAATCTAAGGTATTCATAATCGGGGAATTCCAGAAAAATTTCAATCGTAGACTCAAATTTTCATTTGCTCTCCATTTTCAAAATTATTCATTTTCACTCCCCAAATGAGAATCATAATTTTCGTTTACTTTTAATTTTGTACAGCACATACAACATATTGCGATTTAAGTACGCAATATTGCGATCTGAACATGCGATTCAAGTATGCGATATTGTGATCTGAATATGCGATTCTTGAGTTTTGATACTACGTATAAAAACTCAAGAATCGAGTTGATGAGCCCGAAAATACGCTCACACCTCCACCATTCACGTGGCATGATCACAGAAAACTCCATTCGTGGCCCAGTGGTAGGCTTAATGGAACGCTCTGATATCCTGGACTCGCTGTTCGTGCCCAGCCACAATCCTCATGGAATCCTTTGGAAAGTTATTCCTTGCAAAATCTCACCCTCGCCTGAGTCAACCCTCGAGCCTCCAACGCTCGACAGTCAGGTGCTCCAACGCCCTTTCTCAAGGAACCCATCTTCGAGCGTCCCTACGCTCGTCCATTGGCACGAGCGTCTCCTCGCTTGGGAGAACGATCCTCTAACTGTCGCTGACACAACAGTCTGACATAACCGCCTAAAAGGTAACAGTGACGCACGCCCATCACTTTTAGACCCTCACGTCACGCCACGTGTCTAAGGCAACACTATTCCCGGACCACACGGATAAAATCCCCAAATACCCCTTGTCCTCAGACTATGAATAGAGGAATTTCACTGCATTTTTCTCAAGCAATCTTCGTCTGCTACATCACCTTTCTTCACTCACAAGAAACACACACTGAACTGGAAAAAATCCCATTGCTGCATATTTTCAAACTTCCTACTGCTTCACCTTCTTCCTGGGTGTTATCCTAACTAGTAGAATCCACGCTCAACGGGAATCCAGTTCCTGAGGCCCTCATGCCTGTGATGGTCTTCCCCTATTCATAAATAGAAAGTATTTGGTGTTAATTTATCCCTCACCGATTCCGACACCATCACGCGTATTTAAATCGCAATATGTGTTATACAAAATGAAGAGTAAATGAAAATTATAATTCTCATGTGCAGAATTAAAAGAAATAATTTTGAAAATAAAGAGCAAATAAAAAAAAATTCAACTCATTGGAACTTTTCAAAAAAAAAAAGCCCCATTGGTAATTTCTCAGTTACAGAATTTTCTCACGTAATGATACCTTAAAATTTTCTGATAAATACGTGCTCCAATAAAATGTGCAATTTAATTGACGACTTACTAAGGTGCTATTAACTTAGGGTACAAACAATAGGGTACAGTCCGAAATCCGAATAAGTATAAAATTGTACACATTGAAGACGTCAATCCTCCAGACTAGTTCACCTCGTATACATATTTAGTACCTGTTGTACATGCCCAAAAATTTCACCATCACACCATGCTAAACTCTAACTATGGCCCACAAGGTAAAGAAAATTGAAAATGAGAACTCCTAACCATCAGCGGGAGGCCGGGAGCGACTTGGCGTAGACGAGCCAGCGCCGTAATGGTTGTATCTGTTGCCATCGTCACCATTTTGGCGATGCCTCCATCTCGACTTCTTCTCACTCCTCTCCTTCACCGAACCATTTTCATGACCTTTAGCTTTCTTACTTGATTTGTTCTCCTTAGAACCCTTCCTTTTCTTTCCTGGGGATTTTGCTTCGGAATCGACGGTGATTCCATTTCCACGCGGCAGTGGTTCTTCATCTTCATCGCCCATTGGCCAATTACAGTAAATCTCCTGCTGCTCGTTGAATGGCTGTTCAGAATCCGGGAACAAGTTGTTGAATGTTACTTTTCCAGAGGACCCTCCTTTTCGCTCCACTAGGACTGCATCAGGCCTGATTATGGCACTGAGGATACTCTTGTCTGGGCCGAAACGCATTATGGACTTTGCGTTGGTTAATGTAGTGAATGCCATTGCAAAAGCAGACTTCGCCTGTGGAAACATAAAGGAATCTTATAGCTCAAGGGAAAGTTTACAGAATCAAAACAACATAAATTCTAACCTATATGTAGTAATAATTACACTGGCATATGTGATCTTTGGCCTAATTACCCAAAACATTACTAAGTTTGAGAAACAACAAAAACTTCTCCAAATTACAAAAATTTCTCTTGGCATACCTGAGGTTCGGCCAAATGCTTGTTATTATAGTCACAAAGTAAATCCAAATAGCGATCATTAAGTGTCGGGCAAAACAGGGCATTCGTAGAAATTTAAAGTTGATATCATGAAAATTAATTGAGCCAAATGTAAATGTAAATTTCTTAAACTTCAAATGAAGTTTGAGTAATTAGGCCAAATATCAGGATATGTGAGTTTAATTATCCCAATATATTAAAATAAGCAAGTCACATAAATGTTGAAACTTGAAACAATGTTTGTATCCACGATGAAACCAGATTACACATTTGAATGGTGACACGATTAAACCATTTTTTACCATTGCTATGCTATTCACCCAAAATATTACCAAGTGCTCTTTTTTATCCATTTGAACGGGCAAATAACAATGTCTTCTGTGAAGGACAATTCATAAGGTGACATATTAGCCAAGAATAGCTTCAACAAAAATGTTGAGTTTCGCCATCATCTTTAAAAACACTCATAGTCCACATTTGTATGATTTATTAGTGGTCACTGAAGCAAGTCAAGGAAATCGAGCCAACATAAGATGTTTAAGAAAATTTTACCTGATAATAGTTGAAGGAGTTCTTTCCTATGTCATTTTCAGGAGCCTGTTTTCACAGAAAAAATTATGGGTAAGTTACAAAATGCTATTGTTAGTTTGTTACTCATTGGGATAAGTGTCACTTTCTATTTCTCATCCAGTGGGAGGTATAGAGATTCTCAACCACTTATTATAAATATAATAGTAATAATAACAAAGAAGACATCATGATTTAAACAAGTAATCTGATTGCCTGTGAATTTCTTGGCCATTAGTAGTAAAAGGCCGAACAAATAAAAACTCAAAGATTAACCTGTGGGTCCTCAATAGCAATAAGGGACGGCCGGCCATCAACTGAAAATCTGATCAAATGACAAACATACAGATTCCGTGTTTAAATAATGCGAACTCAATTAGAAAAGGCAGCTCCAAATCTCCAATAACCATCCAAAAGAAAATTACCCTTTACTTCTTTTTGGGAAGAAAGTGCCTCCTCCATTGCAAGATACACCAACATCAACTGTATTCAATTTGCACCCATACAAGTCAAAAAAGTTCACCTGCATTTAACAAGAAATTCATAACTCCATGAAAAATTTAATATAGAAGCTACACAAAAATCTCATCATACTTTGACAGAGCAGCCAAAAGGCTTCATCAGATACAAAAGATGTAAATAAAGAATATCCATCCTATTCAAAATGATACACATAAATATTCAGGAAAATATCAATATACCAGTAACACTCCCAGGTTATGCTCTGGTGAAGCTTGGTGATCTTGCTGATTCTGTCAAAGAGGGGAAAGAAAGAGAATGATACAAAAAAGAGAGGCTCCTAGTACCAGCATCTTTTGAACAAAGAGCATAACAATCTTGAAACCAGACTGGGCCGCCTGGATCAACAGATTCAAGCGGCAGTTATGATTTTTATTTCTCTTCCCTATGGGTTATATCCTGTATCATAACCTATTTTGGGGCAGATGATACTAAAATATCCGGTTTTTAGGTAGCATTCAAAGGCCAACGAGCTCGATAGAAATAAAAAGGCAAGACATTCCCATGATTTTTTGTTATAGTACTGCACTTCATGCACTAGATTTTGCAGTTGGACCCCGTAACAAGTGTGGCTGTGTATGTGCCCATACTGACTGTGTAATGCGCCCATACCAACAACCAGCACCTGCTAGTTGGCACCTATTGCCACTAGATGGCTATTTGCCATAAAAACAAACAAATATTTGCAAGATACAGCTAGCAAGCTTTTTTAGAATAGATACAAAGGTATAAATAATTTATAACAGCAGCGCATCGGTAAATTACCCGCAACATTGCTATAAGCATAGAGAGAAGCGCATAAGAGCCAATTCCTCCTGTATACACCTATAGGAGATCAGCAAGTTAGAGTAAGTAGCAATGGGATAGTAGAGCAATGAATTAAAAAAAATGTTGAATACCACCTCATTTAACTCTCTTTGCTGCAGGAAGACTTTCAAAATCAGACACAATGGTTTGATTGGTGGCCATTTAGATACAGCATCCTGCACCCATTGGAAACAACTTTAAGATGACGTTAAATTTGTTTTTTGGTTAAGATGACGTTAAATATAACCAAATAACTACATTAATCAAAGGGGCAGAAAGGCAATACCCTTATAAACTGAGAAGCCTTTGGTCCATTATGAACATCGAAACTGTTATCAAGCAGTGTGTCAAACAGAATAACAGCAAATGATGAAGAATACCAATAGCAAAATAACATAAATTTGAAATAATGATTCGAAGGGTTATTGTAGGTAATATAGTATATGTTCTTTGGTGAAGATACACAGAACACACGCTCACAGGTTTCAGCACAAATTAATCATAGAGCTTGCGTAAGAAAAATATAAAGTGGAAAATCTGCAACATAAAGTAGTAAACTATTCCAGCAGCCCCTGCTTCATCTGCTAAAACAATTAAGGAGGTATACGATTTATCCTACAGAGTGTTGTGTCTTCAGATAAACTTCCTTGTAAAACAAAACTGGTTGATTTAAAAGTAAGCAATAGAAAATTCAATTTTGAACGAATGAATCATATGATATTCTCAGAGATCAACTAGTATCCCACAATAGACAGAAGCAAGATGAGATGCTTCATTGTTACATATATATGTACAGGAATAGGAGGCCAAGAGAAAATTTTCTGTCACCAACCATTTGATTGAGAGAACTGTCAAATCTAATTCTAAAGAAGAAATCTAACAGTCTAACCTTATATCAAATGCAACACCACTTTTCTTCTCCACAAACTTAATTATTGGTACTCGCGCCTTTGCAATAACCTAATATTGAAAATGGAGAAAACATTGAAAAAACATTGACACATAAATCTTGCAGGAGTGAGAATGGAACACTGAAGGATACCTGTATCTTTTTCGCGATTCCTCTTTGAGATAGTGCTCTAGAGAGAGCCTGAAGACCTATTTGTGGACTTCTTACATTTGAATCCAATATCACAACCTGCCCAGCATTTATTTTTCAAGTTATTTTTCATATTGCACAGCATAGCCCCAAATTATGTATGAACATAAAAATAAAGTATGCAGACCCAGAGAGCAAATCTGTCCAGTTAAAACAAACCAACATAAAGTAACTAGGAAACATTTCAATAACATATGGAAACTTACAATGGAATTAAAGTTCGAACGATCTAATAATTACCAGAACTATCCTATAAAACCTTCAACATAATACATTAATATTCTATAAAAAGTCATGAAAGTGGTGATGCTATGACCATATATTTATCTAAAAGTAAATTAATGTTAATACAGTAACAGAAGTCCCAATACCTTATATGCACACATGAAAAGAAGAAAAAGTCACTTAATAGAATTAGAACTCCTACTGAGGCTTTGACAGTTATCAAATGTTTTGGAAGTAAGTCACCTTATTTCATAATCTACTATACTTCCATGAAATTTGTCACAAGCAAACAAATGTCCACAATCCAGAGGAATTTAACCATCAGATAACTTGTCCCAGTAGGTTCATGGACTCAACCAATTACACATCGAACTCCAGGTAAATCCACCACGACCAGTTAAATGAGAATTGAAAGCTTTACATTTGGTACTTAATATCCCTTTGTCAGAAGGTACTGAGGAAATATTAACTGTGCAATCAATCTTAACATGTTTCAAGCAAATTGTGCCTTCAACGCACAAGGTAACTAAATATTAATCGTCAAGCAAATCATAGTAATCAGTAAACCATCATCAACAGAATTTAATATAGAACTGACAAACTTACATCAATGTCACTAGACGGAAGGTAAAGCCCTGTCTTAAACGATCCAAAGACTTCAGCCTGCACGGTAACGTTTGTTGTAATCAGTCATCACTCAAACCAAAAGCTCTATGCACGCAGAAAGCTATGCATATGCTTTCATTCATATCGATTCGAGCATACCTCAGCATCAGGCCAGATATATTTGATAACATCAAACACTGATTTTACAGCAGCATTTCTGGATTCTTGCTCTTCAGGCGTTGGAGATAGAAAATCACAAAAATCAACTATCTCTGCACATATCCAATTGCAAAAGTTAAAAACTCTGCATATCCAATGTTGGGAAGCTTAACACCATGTTACCAGCTAAGGGGGCTTGATACTATAATTGAATTCCACAGCATAACATGCTAAGTTCTAGACACTGATTAAGAAATAACAATAACTCAAAATTTATATACATTACTCAAATTACATTAACTACGACAAATAGAGGCAGCAAAGAGTCGAAACCTTTGTGGAGCCGAAGCATGGGGCTTTTGAAGCGCGAATTGGCGCGAAACCAGTTTCCCTCGAGAGTCCTCTCTGCCACCGGAGTGGAAGTTTCCGGCGGCTCAGGCGGAGTAAGAGGAGTTGCTAATACTGGAGTTTCATTTTCTTCTGGTTCGTTGACGTCGAGAGAGAAGAAATCAGGTGCGGCGGATTCCACAGAAGGATACTCAGCACTAGAAAGAGGTACCTGGTTGCGAAAGACAACATAGGGCTCGAGTTCGGAAGAAGGCGATGGAGGCGGCGGAGAAGTGGCGGTGGCGCCGCCCAGAGGGGTTAGGGTTTCGTACAGGATTTCCTGCGGTTCCTCCATTTGGACGTACGGCCACTGCCGCTCACAGGGTCGCGGTTTCTTTTCTAGTGGACCAAATTGATCTTATTTTTTTGGGTTAAACCTAAAGTCTATATAATTGTATTAGGAAATATTTCTTTCATTATAGTTTAAAAAAAAATTTATATTAGCAATTTCGTCTTTCCGAAAATTATGAAAAAATCTCCAAGTGTGGATTTAGTTTGCTTCCTAAGTCGGTTTTTTTTTAAGTTCACTCCCCATATGAGAATCAAATTTGACTTTACTCCCCAATTTTGGCAGCAAATACGACATATTGCGATTTAGATAGGTGATATCATAATTTAAATACGCGATTCCTGAGTTTTGATAAAATTCAGGAATTGCATATTCAAATCATAATTAAACGTTTCTCCAAAAGTTTTCCATGTGCTTACGAGGTGAAACTAACATCCAAAATTAGAGGGAGCTGTTAGAATTATATTCTATCTTATGTGGTAATTTCAACTTATATTTTATCTCCAAAATTACGTGTTACTTTCAATAGGCTATTTGTAATTTCAACTTATATTTTATCTTATGTGCTTACCGTATGAGCTTAATGACCTGTCTGTCAACCCCCCGCCCGATGAGCCTATTTGTAATTTCAACTTATATTTTATCTTATGTGCATACGGTATGAGATTATTTGCAATTTCAACTTATATTTTATCTTATGTGGCTATTTGTAATTTCAACTTATATTTTATCTTATGTGCTTACCATATGAGCCTAGTGACCTGTTGGTTCCCATGAGTGGATCCAAAACTATATATTATCACTAATAGGTTGTTTGTAATTTCAACTTAAATGAATGGACCACACATCGGGCCCAACAATACCAAAAAGAGGACCACATAAAAAAAATAAAAAAAAGGAAAAGGAAAATTCATAATATTTTATTTAATTTTTATTTCTAAATTTACTACATTCAATTCAAAATAAAAATAGAAAATATTATTAAAAACTTATTTTTTTTTTGCCACAAATTTTATATTACGATGTTTCATGTATTTATCAAAGAAAAAGAGAAAAAAGTAAAAGAAAGAAGAAAAAAAAGGGTAAAAGGAGCCGAATTTGGGATCCAAAACCTGCTCATAGAAATAATTTTCCCTGATTCAGAGTGAAGTCAGTCAATTTGGGGATGTTGTATAGGAAATTTAGATGAATTTTATAGCAAATTAATATTTTCCAACAAGAAGCAGAACATTGAAGCTTGAGTTCAATTTCAAGGACTTGAATACCGAGCAACAAATTTGATTTCACAATTCAATTTTCTCCATGGATAGATAGGAACATGAACGCTAAGAAATTTGGAAATACTGAGTATTGTCGATTTTGATTCATCTTCAATCCTCCGCTATTGAGAACTTCTTCAGTTCTAGTTCCTACGGCTACGCGTACGAGTCTGAGGTTCCTCGTCCACATCGCAGAATTCATCACCATCGTCATCGTCAAATTCCGATCCATTGTAATCATCGATGTCGCTATCATCGTCGTCTTCGTCGTCATCGTCGAAATCCTCATATTCACCGTCCTTGGGGGCGGAGGGTACATAGGTCCTCGCCGCCTCAATTCGCGTCGCCAATGGCCGTTGCAAATCGAGCACGAAATCATACGCCTGGAGATTCAAATTCCTCGTGTCTGAAGAACTGTCAGGTGAATCGATCCTGTCATTCTCCGATCGAAATAGGTTTGATGATTGGGCAACATGAAAGGTGGAGCTAGTGGCGGCAGCAGCGGCGGATGGGTGGATGAGATGGCGGCGGACAAGGTTCTGAAGAGCCGGATTCCGGAGATTTAGAAGCTTTGATGCTGCAATTGAAGCTGATGAAGCTGCCATTTCTACCACTGATCAGGTATGTGTTGTGTGCTGCAAATAGAATCGCTGTGTATTTAAATTCACATTTAGGATTGGAAGAAAGACTTGAAATATATAAATGACGGCTTAGGGTTTTAGGAGGGTTTTGAGGGGTTCAAGGTTCCAGAGAGTTCCAAGGTCAATGGTAATCCGTTTTGCTAATTGGATCCGGGTATCTTTGGCCCAAGTTTGCTTTTTTACGATTAGGCTCCGTTTACTTCACATTTAGGTTAGTCTTTCGCTACAGTAAGCAAAGTTGGATTAATTTCATTTCTTATGGTCATTTTACTTGATTGAGCTATTTTACCATCTCTTTACTTTATAATTTAAACCAAATAGATTATGGCAAAAGTACTCTTCTACCCTCAATATATATAATACA
>JBBMKE010000011.1:12585516-12606057 GCA_037834125.1 Lippia alba | reverse complement strand
TAAGCGCGCGCACTCGTCATTCCAACTCTGGGCATCCAAAATCGTGGCTCGCTTAGATAGCAATTGACTTCGTGCCTTGCGGTTGAATTCGTTCCGCCTGACAAGATGATAGAGTCAGACAGAGGCCTGTAACTACAATAAAGAACGTATTAGAAAAGGAAAATAAGGAGAACATCTTACTTAAAAGAGAACAAGAGGGAATCTGGGTCACTTACCGCCGTATGAAGTCCAGTCGCGTTCCAAACCAACGTGGCATCATCCTCCTTGGCTAACTCTGCGTGATCCGCCGAAGTTTGCAAGGCGTAGTAGCATGCCGACAGCGCATCCAGGTCGACTGGGTCGGTCGCAATCCTCCTTTCTTCACCCTCCAGATTTCGCTCGGAAATATCAAAAGGATACCTCACGCCCTCAAACTGGGGGAGGTTGACTATCGCGTCGTACCATCCGGATGCATTTCAAACTCTGGGAGGACCGCAGTTCGATATGCTGAAACCTTCAGCTTAGCCCGACGACCCCCATCCCTCTGGGTCGCGGTCGCGGGCCGACCCGCTCCTTGGTCCTCCGCTATCTTCTCTGTTCCTCTCTCCCGTCCGGAGGCCTTCTTCGAGGTGGCCCCTCCCTGCTCCTCCGCTTTTCTCTTGCTTGTTTGCTTGGCTCGAGGCACGTTCTCGGAAAGTGGGTCTATCGCTGGGTCGTCCTCCAACTCAGGAGCCCCAGCGATCTCCGCGATCGTTCCTTTCTCCAGCTGCTCTTGCGAGCCACCCCCCGTGCCAACGACCGTCTCATCCCGCTGCGCGGTCGGTGATATGATACAGTCCTATTGTTCACCAGCGACTTGGCTCAGTTCTTTCACGCGGGTGAGAGTGTGAGCCTCCGACAGCCCCTCGTGGAGCGCGACCTAGTCCGCCTTGAGCACCTCAACTTCCTCTCCCGCCGCAAACTTCTTCTTCAATTTTTTCTCTCTCTGTTGGACTTTGTGCTTAGCAGCTTTGTCTCTTGCAAGCGTCATGATCGTACCTGCACAAGAAGAGTGGGTCAGACCTGGGAAAGAGCGAGTCAGCAATGGAAATTAAAAAGAAATAAGTGCGATTGTGAAAACGTGTTTGGCTTGGAAAGATCCACTGTGTCATCACCAATCTTAATCTTCCCGTGCCTCACTATCCCTGGAGCCAATCCCAAACTTTGGAGCAAGTTGGAGTTGGTGAACATATCCCTCTCCAGGGGAGCTACTCGTTTCAAAGCTGTCATCAGCTAGTTGGTCCAGGTCACTCGCCCACTCTCCAACCCTGTCACTTCCACATTGTTCCAGGTGGTGTGCTCCAAACCGTCCCAGCCTCTCGGGTACCTGAGAAACACCCATTTGGTTTTCCAATCGACCCCGTGTGAAGTCTTGGGCGAGTCGAATAGCTTACACCCCGCCCAGGATTGGAATTTCACAAACCACCTACGGTCAGGAGAAGCAACAGCATCGATCGAGGCTGAGAATAATTCGGTGAAATGCTCTACACTTTCAGCCTGGCCCAAGAACTTCATCAGCACCCGGAAGGCCGTCAACATGGCGTGCCCGGTGGGAAGTAGTTGCACCGGGCTTATCTGTAGGGTGTTGAACAATTCAACTTGGAATGGCGACATCAGCAACCGGAATCCGTACTCGATGGCCTGAAGAGATATGGCGATAACCACGTTGCACGCATTCTTCGCTTTCTCCACGTTGCACGCATTCTTCGCTTTCTCCACGTTGAACAATTCTGGGTCGGTGCGGGGATAACCACGTTGCACGCATTTTTTGCTTTCTCCCACCCGGTTAACCGATTCTCCGCCGTCGCTCTCTCGGACTTCCCAACGTCGGCTTAAACTCGTGATAATACTTCATCGTCTTCTGGGCCCCCTTCTTCTTCTGGCCCCCTCTCTTTCTCATAGGGCCAGCTTCAATTTTCGGCCTAGATCCACTCCCTACAGACATTCGCTCTATCTCGTCTGCGAATGCCTCAAGCCCAGGGTCCTCTTGCGACTGAGAGTGTCCACTCCCTGAAGCTTCCTCCCTACCCTCCTCCGGCGCCTGAGCCTAGACGCCACCGCTCTCTCCGCGAACTCTCTTTGGTGCCGGAGTTCGTACACGTAAAACTCCAAGCGGTGGGTACTCTTGGTGCGGGCCATTTGTGTATGACAGAAAGGAAGAATGAAGATGAAAAGAGGAGAGAAAAAGAAGAAGATCTGAGAAGCAAGTGCGTACCTCTGGAAATGTCTGGGGTGAAACGCAAGGATGCACTGTGAATTCTCTCTCTATATATGCTCTGAAGTCTTATCAAGCAAGTGGGAAAAGAGAAGAATTCAGCCTTAGTCCGCTTTTATAGATGGCGGTTAGGTACTGAAAAGACCCCACATTCAATCGTGGCCCTCCACGATCTCTTGCCTAGCCGTTACTCGCTTGGTATCCGCGCACGTTCAGACCCAGAAACGGCTGCAGTTAATGCACCATGAAGAGGCGTGCTAAACGCAATCTCTTCTAAAAAAGCAATCATTGCAAAATGGCGGCCAAAAGCCTAGCATTTCCTGCCCAATTCATTGGAGCAACACACGTGGCGTCCCACTTGTGCCCTCGGTTTTCGACCCCCGTCGGTCGAACCCATCTGGATCGGTTATTCGTAGCTCGATGACCAACAGGAAAGCAATCATTGCAAAATGGCGGCCAAAAGCCTAGCATTTCCCGCCCAATTCATCGGAGCAACACACGTGGCGTCCCACTTGTGCCCTCGGTTTTTGACCCCCGTCGGTCGAACCCATCTGGCTCGGTTATTCGTAGCTTGATGACCAACAGGATGAAACGAGCCCCCAGGTCGAAGCCCAGCCGCCTCCGACGCCTTGCCTCAAAGTCCATTGGAACATAAATGTACCAACGGACTTGGGGGGCAAAGATGATAAGGCAGAAATTGGAGCTCCCACATGGCTCATCCAGCGCACACCACGTGGCGGCTGATGCGGACAAAGGGACGCTCCCATATTTCGACCCCCAGCCTGAGCTTGTCATCGACCCACCACTTTGAGGAATCTGCCGAACCTTATACCTCGCACGACTGGTGGCCGCGACCCAGTCTCCCCGCCCGACCGAGGAGGGTGGTCGAAACCGACCCGCAGTCTTCGGTATGCGAGCATTAAATGCAGGTCCCCTCCACCACCACGCGCATTAAATGCGGCCTCCCAATGACACTGTTACGGCGTGGTTGCAGAGAAGGTACAACGCTTTCCGCCAGAAAGCACTGTTCCGATCGTCATCTCAGCCCACCTTTAGCAGACCAAGATCCACACTTACTGGGGGGTGTCCTTGCACACAGTCATCGCCTATAAAAGGTCATCTCTCCCAGAGATGGAGGTAAGCTGAAGCCTTTCTGCGCACACTGAACTCTCATACACTCCCGCATTACCGACCCAGAACTAGTCCCTGACCTGAGCGTCGGAGTGCCAAAAAGGGTCCAAACCCCACGTCCCCCTTTTTGGCCTTTGAGTTCACGTTTGTTCTATCTGTTTCAGAGAGGAAGAACTTCAGAGCACTTCCACATTACAAATTCTTGGGTGAATTTGGAGTCCTAATCTGCCGTCCAGCACATAGCCAAATTTCGACACGATCATGTAGAGTGGAAGGTGAATAGCAACTATTATTGAGGTAGCCTATTGGAATTGAACTACTTCGAATAATGATTTTTGGTAATCAATTCTTAATTTACTTTGAATAGTTTTTAGTTTTAGCTTGAGGCTTTCGATCCAAACATGATATGTATTTACATATTAATCTTCAAATTTTAAATATCGTTCCACGAACAAGAAAATAGAAATACAATACATGCATACTGTGATATAAACTTTTTAATTGTATAAGAAGTGTTTGCGCACTATGGATATTGGATGCACACCCATGACCCATACTTTTACCTTGTAATGTCTGCTGTTAAGTTAGAGATATCAATT
The DNA here is from genome assembly GCA_037834125.1 of Lippia alba. Classification (NCBI taxonomy): domain Eukaryota; kingdom Viridiplantae; phylum Streptophyta; class Magnoliopsida; order Lamiales; family Verbenaceae; genus Lippia; species Lippia alba. The sequence continues at coordinate 12,602,094 of JBBMKE010000011.1, read as the reverse complement.
GGTTTGAGCGTATCAGAGCTCCTTGGGCTCCCGAAGGGTGTCCGTGTTGCTTGGGAGAGGAGGTTTGAGAAAATTATTGTTGAATCTAAATTGCAAACAGTGACATCTCTTATTCACAACTTCGAATTAGATAATCATCCTCTCGAAAAATATCATCTTGAACTATAAGACTTTACTAAATATGTCATTGTAGAGAAAAATCACTCACACCAAGAAAAGTGGATATGTGCGTGCATGTCAACTGTCAATGCTCTTGCGCTTATAGGGGACATGTGATTCGGAGGACCGTATTTTTTGACGAGCCAAACATTGATATTGAGCTCCTTTTTAATGAGTGTTATTTAAATACCTATTAATTGTTAGTCGTTAATCTTTTGTAAAAAAAAAAAAGAAAAGGGTTTGAACATACTTTCCATGATAATTGATGAAATTTTCTAGTTTAGATTGTTGCATGATCCGGTCATAAACATATATTTAATTGGTCATTTGCCTTAAATTTATGCAGTCACACCACAAACATAAAATACACTATCTCCCATTATCTTCACAAAAACCAAATATTCAAGAGGACCAATCTAAAAAGAATAAGATATGCCTCCAAGCAAAAGTCCCTTTTTCTTTCAACAATGTAATTAGATTCGTTCAACAATGTGGACCTCCACTATTCCTCTTTCTCTGCCTATATAAACTATCAATCCTCAACACAGCTTCCAAACACAGCACAGCAGAAACTCACAGAAACATATACATCTTCTGTTTCACGCACATATACGTCTAATCCAACATGTCGGACAAGTGCGGTAACTGCGACTGCTCTGACAAGAGCCAATGCGTGTAAGTGTACTATATTTTTTACGCCTAAACTCGAATACTGGTATGCAGTTTTCGCGTGCATACGTACACGAAATGCTGAATAACGAATGAATATATACATGATGACTAAATTGCAGGAAGAAGGGATACACTGCAGATATCATTGAGACTGAGACAAGGTACGTACTTAATTACAATAATTTCTTTCCATGCTAGCTAACCTGTCTTAAAATTTTCATACATATATAGCTGAATATTTTTTTTTCTTTGTAGCTACACTGAGACCGTGGTGATGATGGATGCTCCGGCAGCGGAGCACGACGGGAAGTGCAAGTGCGGCTCGAGCTGCGCTTGCACCGACTGCACCTGCGGAAACTGAGCCCTTCTAAACATTAATCACATGTCCGACCATTAGTTCTGTACTGCTAATACCTATATATGTTTATGAAGGAATAAGTTTGTAATGCATAGGTTGTCATGAATCGAGTCTGAGTCTGCAGTCCTTCTGTGGTTCAACTATGTAACACCTACTTTCCCTTATCCAGTGGATCAATTTTATTGTCTAAATTAATTATCTGCTTCTCATTTGTGATATTAATTTCTGATGGTGTTATCTTTGTTTTTAATATATTGAAATTTAAGCTCCAACAAAAAATTTACAAATAATTTTGAGTCAAACTGGTGGAACTAAACAATATGGACTTGAATAAATAATAGGTACAACCGGTTCATATACCTAATCAAGTTTAAAATCTTTTTAAACTCCAAAGCTCAGTCGCAAAGAAACATATTCAATTAAACTCAGTTGAACGAAAACATATTAAATTATGGTTGACAATTAGTGCAGTTTTGTGATTCGATACTATACTAATTACGATAGTAGCCTAATGCATGCCAGTATAGTTATAAAGTTAAATTCAAGAATATATAGGTATTCAGAAAATGTTAGAGATGATGCTATCAAACTTGAATCGCTCTGAATGTAAAATTTTTTGTAATTTCTCAAACCTCATGGGAAGGTTGTGAAATTAGGCCAACGGTGCTGGCATGTTATAAATTATAATAACTATCCCTAGTAATAATAATATTGTCACCACCGGAGAGTAATAATAATGATTTTTTGTTTTGCGTAGCTACACCGAGACCATGGTGTGATGGATGTTCCAGCACCTGAGCACGACGGGAAGTGCAAGTGCGGTTCGAGCTGCGCTTGCACCGACTGCACCTGTGGCAACTGAACCCTTTAAACATTAATTTTCCTACATACAAAGGGGCACATACCTATATTTGCCATTATTTTCCAAATAGAGTTGGAAAAAAAAATAAAAATGCGAAGTACTAATGTGATTGGGCGGTGTTCTTGATCGAAAAATTCAAATCTAACCTGATTGGCAACTAATTATATAAATGCATCCATTATACTTGTTATTTATTAGTCATTTTTCTTTAAATATTACGTCAATTATATAATAATATAAAATACTATTTCCTTCGTTATACGATTTTAATTGAATTAAATTTAAATTAGAATTATATCTCGAGACTGCATAAATATTTGGAATGATCACAATTAATGAAAATAATAACAAACAAACAAATAAATAAATAATTGAAAGTAGTCGTGAAACAATTGTAAAAAAAGAAAAGTGTGATTTGTGATTTGTGTTTTTGTTGAAGGTATGCAGCACTTTCGTTCCTTGAGCAGTAGTTTTTCTTAATTAAATTGAACAATTGATTACGGAGTCAAGATATTTTCGTATAAAACTATTTATACTAATAATATATTAAAATATACTATGATTTTGAGATAGATTATGAGGCGATCAGCCTATGCAATAAAGTAATTAATCTAGGACCATATAAATATTGGCATGGTTATGACGCAATGATGACATAAGCTTGAGGTGTAGAAAATGACAAAAAGAAAACATGAAAAATATTTCAATGTGATGGTTTTATTTTGATAGTTTAATTCTGGACCCATTGGTGTTGGGCCTTGTATTGTTGACAAGGGCGACGCCCAAGGGGTTGAATACAGGGCAATGTTTTAAAAATCGGACCGGACCGGACAGTCCGACCGCTCGGATCATCAACCGGTCTCCTAAACGAATCGATCAGCCCACAAAAATCGTAAAGCTTCGAAAATCGCTGTATTTTGGAACAATCGGTTAAAACCGCGGTTGAACCGGTTGACCCTTTGACCGTTCGTGGTTTGCATAAAACGTTCGATTTGAATAAACATAAATGTAAACCCTATTTTCAAGTTTCACACTTTCACTTTCAACGCCATTTCCAAATTCCTCTTCTTCCCGACTTTGCCTCTTCTTCGGTTCTTCCTTGTGTCAATTTCCAGACTCCAAATTTCTCTCCAGGCTCCAAATCTTGTGGCTAATTGAAGGTAAAGTTCATACTTTTATTGTTTCTTGTGGCTAATTGAAGATTTGAAGGTAATTGACAAATTGTTGGCACTTGGCAGCCTCAAGTGGAGACTGGAGATTTGAAGGTTTGATGGTTTCTGCCCCCTTTCGCTAATTAGGACTCTTCTTCTACTACTTCATCTTCTGGGATTTTGGGTTCAATTTTTGCGCCTCCGTCTAAGACACCTAGGTTAATTTTCAAATTTTTGTCTTTTGATTTGAGTTTTTGGGTAAATCAGATGACGGGCCTTCTGCATTCTTGTAAATTTTCAAGAGTTCTATTATTTCTAGATATACTGAAATGTGAAAACATAAATTTCTATATATTTTGTTATTTATTATTTTTTAATATTTAATATTATTTATGACGTAATTATGACATCACGGTTGACCCGACGGTTGAACCAGTGACCCTTGACCCAGTTAATTTTCCGGTTTGCTTAACGGTCCGGTTTTTAAAACATTGATACAGGGGTTGAATTAAATCTTTTAGGCCACATTTACATTATTGATAATCTTTAATGCACCGACACTCCGAAAAATGATCTCGTGCAGTGCCGGACACGGACACGCCTTCGACACGTGTCGGACACGCGTGAGTCGTGTCCTAAATTTAAAAATATACCGACACTCTGAAAAATGACCACGTGCAGTATCGGACACGTGTCGGACACGGACACGCCTCCGATACGTGTCGGACACGCGTGAACCGTGTCCTAAATTTAAAAAAAAAATACAGGGGACACGGTGTCGGACACTCCACGGCGGAGTGTCAGACATGGCTTGGACACAAATTTCAGAAGTTCTGGATTTCTGGAAGATGGAGGCTCTAATCGTGCCACGGCCCATCTTTTGTGGATCCAGATGCTGAAACCTCTGTCTATGCGGTGGTAACGGTGGTGGTGGTAGTGAGATTTTGGAAGGAGACGGCATCATCATCGTAGGTCTCCGTCTCTGCGGTGGTGATGATAGCGATAACGGTGGTCGCAGGGTTTTGGGGAGGAGCAAGATCTCTGCCTCATTTTGATAATGGTATCAGTGTGAACGTTATCTGATATATGTGAAGTAGCGTTTTAGAAGAATGAGACGCGGAAGAGTGGTGGGAAGATATTTGACGATTGAGTGGCACTATCGGTATTTAGGGTAAGACAAATATATCTTTAACCTTTGGGGCAAAGGCCCATGAACTCTAAAATGTTTCAAGCATTCTTTCAAACACTAAGACTGCATATAAATTAAGGCTTATATAAAATAAAAAATATCTGGTTAGTGCTATATAAATATATATATATATAACCATGTCCAAGCCGTGTCGTGTCTTAAAATTTTGAAAAAATCCATGTCGTCATGTCCGTGTCGCGTCGTGTCCGTATCGTCGTGTCCGTATCCGTGCATCATAGTTGATAGTGTTTATGCATGTCATGTTTTAGTGGGTTAGTGATCATAGTCCAACATGTGTTTACGAGCCATGTTGAGAAGTTTTCAGTGGTCTAATTTATTTTTATTTTTTATTGTAAAAGACATATATGCCCCTCCATTTAATTTATAAATAAAGCATTCTTGCCTAATTTAGATTTTGCACACCCACATCCCACAATTGGCTCTACAATGTGTAATCGTCATCTGCCGGTCAAGATCCTTTTGGCTTTGCACAATTACACCACAAAAATTAATGACATACTTCTCAAAATTAAAATCATATTTACATTTATTAATCGAGATCAACATCTAGCTTTTAGTTTGCCAACTTGTGGATCTAACTGTTGGTGGTGGTGGAATGCGGATCTGGCCATGGTGGTGGCGTTGGAGGCAGTGCGGTGGATCTAGGGGGAACTGGTAGGGGTGGATGATGGTGCTAACGATGGAAACGAATTTGGGGAAGATAGGTCTTAGAGCAATGATGGTGGTTGCAACGGTGGTGGTGGTGTGACCTATGATGGCGGTGATGGTCGGGGCGCAATGGTGACCTATGATGGCGGTGGTGTCGGGATGCGGCAGCCAGCAGGTGGTGGTGTGAGTGAGACTTAAATTTTTGTCGTCAACGAAAATAAATGTAGGTGCAGAAAATTCGTGGCAACCACTTGTAAATAAGATTAAATATTGGATATATTTGTAAATTGATGCTTCGTGTTAAATTTTGTCTCATTTAAACACGCCTTTTTGGCGTGTCAGGGGAACATGAATTTTCTCTCCAATCACACGGGCCCAGGCGTTAACCGCTGGCTTTGGCACATGCAAAGTAAACCCATAATAATGCATGATTCAGCCCATAAACATGCTTTATTTCCTAAAGTAAATGAGGCCTTAGGGTTAGAACTTTTCTCACATTTGTAGCTGCTTCTGAGCTCCTCTCCATGCCTGCTGGTGCTTCTCTCCAATGTAAGCAAATCGGTGCGTTCACGATTCCTTTTGTGCATTATTCAGATCGATCCGTGTTTCTTTCTTTCTTTTTAAAAAAAATATGAGAATGTCGATGAGAATTTGAAGGCAAAAAGTCTCTTTTTTTTATATGAGTTTGTGCGAATCTGAAGCCAAAAGGTCTCCTTTTTTTAGTATGAGTTTGTGTTGTTGTGATTATTTTACATCGGTGCATTCACGCTTTTTTTCTTTTTTCTTTTTTTGGAATATGAGAATGACTATAAAAAATCTAAAGCGAAAAGGTTTTTTTTTTTAATATGAGCTTGTGCTGATTATTCAAATCGGTGTGGTCACGTGTTTTTTTTCCCTCGATCTCTCAGAGTCTCCCCCCACCCAATTGAGTGAATGACTAATCTTCCGGGATAGCTGAAGGCGCATAATGCGGGGACCCCTCCGGGGATAGCTAAAGGAGCATATTGCGGGGGATCCCTCCCAACGTAGTTTTTTACATCGACAAGGTTAGAATGACTATGAGAGTTTGAAGTGAAAAGGTCTCTTTTTGTTTTAAATATGAGTTTGTGCTTTATGATTTTTTAATATGACAATGACTAGGAGGTTTTTTTTTTTAATTTGAGAATGATTATGAGAATTTGAAGCGAAAAGATTTTTTATGGAATACATATACATGATTAGTACATCACACTCTCACGGAACACAAACATATATATATATATATATATTTTTGAATATGAGAATGACTGAGAATTTGAAGTGAACATGTTTTAGGTAAGATAGGTGATTTTGAAAATAGGATCAGAGATGTGACTAAGGCGAGACAAGATTTAAACAAATCGGACCAAGAAACGTGCAAAATAGTAAAGGATTTGAAGGGAGAATATGACAAAGCACGATCAAAATTGGTGTCAAAACAAGAAGAATTAGCTTCAACAGAAGCACAACTGGAGGAAATAACACATACTAAATATATTCACCATTTGACATCTGATGTCAAATCGTTGGAGATAAAAAAAAAAGTGGAACTACAGACAAAATTGGACAACCTCACTACGATTAGGCAGGAAACTGCAGGAGAGATGCAGAGGGAAGCAAGTTCAAGAATGCTCTGTATGACAATGCAAAGAAGTTGCAGGACGCAGTCGACGCTGCATAACAATGCAAGTTATGCAAAGGAGTAACATCTGATGTTTTTAATTTAAACTCTGACTTTGTCATACTCTATTTAATTTAAACTTTAGCTTTGTCATACTCTGTTTAATCATTAAACAATGAATTACATGCTTAGTTTTTACGTATTCGTTATATTCTTTAACAATTTTTCTGGAGTTGCGTATTCTTTAACGGTTTTTCTTTAGTTGTTATCTCCCGATAAATTCTTTATTTACGTCATTAATAATGATGAAAAAATATAATATTAATCAATAAATATTATCCTTATTCTTATGCAGTTAGTAATCCTAACGTACCACAAATTCCTTATAAAATTTTTCATGACACAACATGAAAAAATAATTTCTTTAAAATTCCTTATAAAATTTTTCATGACACGACAAGATAAAATAATTTCTTTAAAAAAAATTCATTCATTAGAGTGCAAGACTGCAAGTACACGACACTTTACAATTATCATCCTATGTCGCGCATTATAATCATGTCCGAAAGCACATCAAACACCTTTTATGTAAAAATTAGTGACATTATATGTGTGTATCGTGTGTGTATCACTATTTTGTCTATACATAATAAATGACATAAGAAAAACTATACTACATGATCAATCATATGACCTTGATGGTAAGTTAAGCTGCCCTGCAAATGGCTTCTAACGAATGTTTACCTAATTTTATCACTACTACTAATTATTACGTAGGGTGTTTACATGCTTGAGTTTTCATACAAAAGAACTTGAACTCACTGGATTTATGAGGAAAAAATCGAAAAACTAATAACAAAAACCCATATTGGTAAACATAAAAAGAGAAAAGAGAACAAACATAAATAACGAGCACAATCAAATTAGATCACTAAATCCGCCCGAAAAAACATAAATAACAAGCACAATCAAATTAGATCACTAAAATGTAAACTTGAACAAGAATATTAATTAAAATAGTATAAAATCGAACTATTATACCACATGATTTAATTTATTGATGCTTTTCACTCCTTTTTTGGATTAAACATGGAAATAATCATACAATGTTTTAGATTTATCCAAAAGAAAGAGGGGGAAAAAAGGGGATGGGCAAGGGAGAGGCAATTGCCATACGGCCCATACCTCTGGCAATTTTCTAATTTCAGTCTTCAGAATTCATCACCCACCAAGAAAGGACAATAATACTGGAATATTGGAGTTTTATTTTACTTGGGATAATTACTAACGCCCCCCTGAGGTTTGGCGAAAATACGGATTCCCCCCTGATGTTTGAAAAATTATGGATTCCCCCCTGACACGTTATCTCCTCCGTTAAAATTAATAGAATATGCAATTTTACCATTTTACCCCTCATATTCTAAAACTCAAGGGGGTATATGTAATGAAAGTTCAAAAGCAAAGAGTTTAATGTAAGTATTGAAATTCTTGGGAGTTTCGATGTAAGTACTTGAATTATATGTTTATCTAGCATTTTTTTTTGTTATTGCTACTTAATGATATTTTGACGTTTTAATAATGCACAAATTTCATTCCTAAAGTTTATGGATGCCAAATATTTTTTTTAAAAAAAACAATTAAAAATCACCAACGTTATTCATATTGAAATCACCAATAGTTTATGTTTATATTGAAATGTTGTTCGTATTTAAATTACATGTATTAGAATTCACCGATATTTAAAATATTTTTTTCATTGAAAAATTTTATAATTTTAAACAAATAAAGTTTAAATAGACTTAAAAATTTTCAAATTAAAAAATATAAATTTAACCAACATTACAAATATATTCGTACAATTTTAATAGTATTATAAAATACCCCAAAGTTTCAATAGTATTACAAAATACCCACCAAAGTTTCTATAGTATTACAAAATAACCACCAAAATTTCAACATTATTACAATATGCCCCCCAAGGCTAGGATTGAAATTTTTAAAAATAATGTTGCTGATGTCATAAAAACTTAACGCCGTTAATAACGGTTGGGGGAATTTGTAAGATAGAATGTAAACCTCAGGGGGGAATCCGTAATTTCTCAACTTCTGGGGGGAATCCGTATTTTCGCCAAACATCAGGGGGTCGTTCGTAATTATCCCGAACAATTTTCATTCTATCCCCGCATGATATCGCCAAGTAGTATAATTCAATGGTCCGACACTGTCCTAACTTAATCACACGTTTCACAGTTTGAGTCCCTCAACCGACCCAAATCCATAATAAACGAGATATGGAACTAAACAAATTACGAATATACCCAAATTACTTTTCACAATTCAAGAAGCCTTTTCATCCCACAATATTCTTTGTGCTAATTCAAAAAAGGAACCAACGCTTGGTTGGCTTAAATTCACAAGGAATTTGTCCCACTTGCTTCAATTTCACTCGAATATGATCAATGTCCCTTTTCTTGAATAAGTCTTGAAAAAGACGAGCACCTCCTCAGGACTTTATAACTAAGAAACTAATCAATATTTAACACAAGATTATGTCATGGATTAAGAATATCCAATAAGTAATAAACTAAAGCAAGATTTGGTTTAACTAATCAACAAAGATTAACATATTTAACTAAAACAATAGAGTTTATCCCAAAAGCAAATCCATAATCCATAGCCATAAAACATTCTTAAAATTTTCAAAAAAAAGAAGCTCAGAAGAAAACACTGCATGAAAAAGCACAATATTCAAAAACACTGGTCTCGAAGGAAGAAGATAATGAATGCATCTAAAAAGAATGTGTACCTTTTGCTGAAAGAGAAATGAAGGAGACATGAGAGGAGGATAGCAAGTTAGTCTCTCCAATTACAAGTAACGGAGATTCGTCCGCGGCTATTTGGGGCCCACAACGATGTCTACTCGCACCATCTCTCGACCTATAAATAGCAGCTGCTCCACAGACCTTCAATATAAGCAGCAAAACAAACACATATATCTTCAGTTCCTCTGGTTTTCTACTTGCATCGCTCAAACATGTCTGACAAGTGCGGTAACTGTGACTGCTCTGACAAGAGCCAGTGTGTGTAAGTGTGTTTCTCGTTTTCTTTTTCTTCTCGAGTTTCTTTCTTCTTGTAATACTGTCATGATGATAACAAAAGAGAAGAAACCAGAACGGTAAAATGCGTATGCTTTCACTGGTTTTTGCATATACATATTAACTGAATGAATATATCCTTGATGAATAAATTGCAGGAAGAAGGGATACACTGCTGACATCATTGAGACGGAGAGGTATAACGCCTACCCTCGTTTCTTTTCATCAAAACTTCAAATATTATTACAAAGATAAGAAAGTTTCGTTTAATTTCAAGCAAACCTAACTACACTGGTATGCCCTGAGGTTTTGCCTAATTACACAAACCTCCCATGGCATACCATGAGATCTTGCCTAATGCATGCCAGTATAGTTATAAAGTTAAATTCAAGTATATATATAGGTTTATATCAAAGGGAAAATAGGATATTCAGGAAAAGTTAGAGATGATGCTATCAGACCAAAGATCATGGCCTGTTATAAATTATAATAACTATCCCAAGTAATAACAATATTGTCACAACCAGAGGTTAATAATAATGATTTTTTGTTTTGTAGCTACACCGAGACCATGGTGATGGATGCCCCAGCAGCTGAGCACGACGGGAAGTGCAAGTGCGGTCCAAGCTGCGCTTGCACCAACTGCACCTGTGGCAACTGAACCTTTCAAACATTATGCATACAAAGGGGGCACATAACTATATATGCTTATGAATAAATTGTCTAGTTCTGTCCTAGGCTGTCATTCGAGTCCTGTTTGAGAGACAAAATGTGACCCCCTGTGGTTCACCACTCCTGTAATGCTTATCTATGTTATTTAATGAACTAATCTTAGTGTCTTACATCTGCTTCTCCTATCTTCCTTATTTATTTCTTCTCATATCAATTCTCTTGTAGCATATGTTAATAGTAGCTTTCTGTTGAATCTACTGTCATAAGTGAGGCAAATCAAAAATCCAAGCTAAAACACAGGTTTATCACGATATTCTTTGAATCCATTCACGCAGCATCTTGAACACGAGAATAAACATTAAAATAAGAGGCAGTTGCAAACAAGAATTGAACTGTGCTAAACAAGTGATCTAGCAATTGGATAAAAGGGATCTCAATTGCTAAACTAGGAAATGAAAATTGCTTCATGTTTCCTCCAATTTTATATGGTTTTGAATCTTCTTAATCCGACTACAGACCTGATTTCAGACATTGAAGCCTTCTGCACGAAGGCATTTCTTGTGAGCCTGGATCCATTTCCCACAAAAGGATTCTCCATGCTCGACAATGCATTCATCCCTCAGCTTCTTAATGTCAGGACAAGCACAACAAATCTTCTTCTTTGGCTTCGACTCCTGCACAGATGCAACTGCTGTGGATCCTTTATCTTTCTCTGATTGCAATGATGCAACAGAAGAAGAACTCTCTATAGGTAGTCCACCCATTGTCAGAGGAGCTACAAACATAATTAATTGGAAAAAATCAAAACGTAATAAATTCGCCATGATATGAAACAGAATATATCTTCAGAACACAAGGGACTGGAAGTCCACACATCGGTAATGTATGCAAGAGAAGCTATGAAAAAAATTATTACAGGGAGACCAAAAAATGAATAATCCGCAATCGCGGAATCAAAGTACATGTCCAAAGAACTATCAAAACCGGAATCCCAGTATTTCAGAAGCAACTAGGTTCATGAATCCAAATATAAGAAAGATATGTCTTAGCTATTAACTGCAGCAAGTCTCAATAAGTCCAGACTGAAAAGGTCATCAAGACTCATACTAATAAACAGGATATATTCCTAAAACTTTCAGAAAATGTGATTAATTTATGAGTATGCAGCATGATCCTGACAAGAACAATAATAATACAACACAATCATCATGCCCACAAATAAATGCATATTGCAATATCCTTATAAAATTGCAAAAAAATATGTATAAACCATGACAACTGGAAAACGAAAAAATCCAAATCAAAACTGAAAACTCTCAAATTCCACATATTTTAGCATATTTTTTCCCTTTTATTTTAAATCATTGCAAATCATATAAACGAAATAAGAATTTGTCACGGAGGGGAAAAAATACTCGAAACAATTCTCAAAGTAAGCAGATTAATTCAGATTATACAGTAAACTTCAAGATGATTAGCAGAACAATGTATTTGAAAGATTAGATAACAAAGCGCACCTAGTTTTCTTCTTAGATGCCGTCGATTCAAAAAGGAGGCTATAAATCAAGAACTGGGTTCTAGAATCGGTTCTATGGCGCACATCAAGTGTTCCTAGAGCTAAAAGCGTGCTTGATGAAACTCTTTCAGTTTTTTTTTTTGCACACGCTTACCCATACGGGAATTCGAACCCGGGACCTCGCCCTTACGAATGAATCCAATTAACACTTGAACCAACCCCTCTAGGTGATGAAACGCTTTTAGTTGACATTTATTTCCTAAGGTCTTGCAAAATACTTAATTTGAATTTGGCAAGTGATTTTAGAATTGACTTCAAAAGTTTATTATTTGACATAAATCTCAAGAATTAATGGATTTAATTTTCATCTAGGAAATAGTTTTCCTTTTATGATGTTATTATTGTATTTATATTAAATTATTTTCTATGGAAATTAAAGGCAAGTACAAGCTCTTCTATTTCAAAGCAGCTAGAGTAGGAAACTTGAATCATGTGACAAATTGGCAAACAGAAGATACATCTAGTAAAGCTGATGGAGTGCACATAAAACAAACACATTCTGACTCGTACCAGATTCGATCTAACTGAATTAATTACATTTATTGTTAGATATCAACAAGGGTAAAATATTCGTTTCTCATTAAATTGATTTGATCAAACTAAGTTTAGGCTTAGGCTAGAATTTACTCCAACAAAACATGTTTGCCTGCATAGAATCAATGGAAAACATGCAAACGAGGTGAAAAACCATTGAACATAGCCCATAAATTAATCAAGTTAGAACAATAAAATAGAAGTTTACAGCATGAACCTCAAATACTGCATCCCACGGCCAAAAGATGAACTCAAACATTAATCTTGAATCAACTGAATGAAACTTCAACAAGATAACAGATTATCAAACTCGCAGAAGAGAAGGCATATAAATGAAACAGACATGGGTGTATAAATATAAGAAAATTGCACATTTTTATTGTCTTTGAACAAAATTTACAGCAAATGTAATCTGATTGATGCTCAAAAGACAAACTCTATGTCCTAAAATTGAGAAAAGGTGAAGAAGCTTTTCTAGTCTAACCCGAATCCAACTCACGAACTTGTCCAGTCTTGAATATTTTCAACAAATCTCATCTTCATCAAACTTCGAACTTCCTTCGAAATTGAGTTGATCATCAAGACCTTTTTTTTTTTTTCCCTAAACACACACACCCAAGTGACCAGCAGGATTTGAACTCGACCTCGACTCCGACAAACAACTCTCCATCCACTTAGACCAACCCCTATTGGCTATCATCAAGAACCTCTCGAGGACAGCACCAAATCCAGTTGTAAAACACTGAATTCAACATCAACACCAACTTTTTCTGAGATGTCCAATGCTAATCATACTTGTCCTTCCAAGAATGCACAAGAAAGAGCACCCAAGAAACTCCCAAAGCAATATCTCCCACAAGCAACCTCAGCCAATCATGGCCCAAACATTCAACTTTCCTCTCAAAGCAAATCCTCCAAATCGCCATTTCAGCATGAAGAAGCACACACCCTTTAGCAAAAAAGCTATGAAACTCCTTATCCCTCACAAATGCCACCATGAACAACAGAAACCCGACCGCCGACAGAAGCAACCCCGAAAACGAGTCGGATGTTCGGATTAACAGCTGATCATGGGGCGTTGAGCCTAAAAGCTTACTAGCATGATCTTTACCGTGGCTAAAAATGAAGATTTCATCAGTGTAAAATATCATCAGAGCTCCACAAGTTAAGGCCACTATTGAATGGACCATACAAATGAGAAAGAAACCTTGGGACACCATCGATTTGAGTTGAATATAATGCTAACAAGCAAAAAGATTCAATCTTTACACTGGAGACGCAAAACCCACATAAAGACTTGGCTTATTTGCAAAACCCAGATGGGATTTTTCGAGCAAAATTAAATTTCAACTTGAATTTTAGGACGCTTTCTTTCAAGAATCAGCGTTTTAGACAAAAGCAGAGGAACTCCATTAACTTGCTGCTGCAAAAACATGTTTGCAACCGATATAATCGAATAAAAGGAATCAAAACTAATACAGACTTCACTATTCTGAAAGCAGTAACCTGGATTGAAGATGGGGACTTTTCCTTCTTTCTTTTTTTTTTTCTCTCTTTTTTTTTTTCTTTCCTTTTTTCAGTTGAAGATAGCTCTATATACAGCCGAATTCCGAATCCAAAGGGTTGGTGATGATCTCAATAAAGAGGCCGAGAGATCCAAGAAAAAGTTTTTTGCGGGTCCACGAACCTCAGGCTTAGGCGGAGGCAAATGGAAAATTCTAGCCCAGATCCGGCTTGATCGAACCCAACCAATTAAAAAGATAAATATATTATACTTGTCATTTGATTGGTCACTCTCCCCAAATTTTCTACTAATCACATGGCAAGTGCAAAACACTCGCCCCTCGTTACACTGATTTGGTCGAGCTAGGCTCGGGCTAAAATTATCCGGGGCAAATAGGTTGAGAATTGAAGGAATGTTAGAAGAAAGTAATTTAACTCGGAAGTTAATGAGCGAACAAAAAATTCTATTTTAGAACCCGCTTCGTCGAACCAAATTAATTAAAAAAATAAATGTGATTTTATTTTCTCTAAATTTTCCACCAACAACACGATAAGTATAAAATATTCACTCCTTGTTATATTGATTTAGTCAAGTCAGGCTCGGATTAAAATTATCCAGAGGGAACAAGGTAATTGACTATTGATTTTCCCGGTAATCCTTTCTTAGTTACAGCTAATATTATAGGTATTAATATATAACAATAGACATTAGTGCAAACGAATAGTATATAAAGAACAAATTTCAAAAGAAGAATTATTATGAAACATCTTTTACTGTGGAGGATAGGGTTAATTCTAGATTTCTAGTTTAGCTCTAAACTACTACAGTTAATTACTATGAGGAGAGAAACATATGCTTAATAATTTTCCCTGTAATCAGTTAAATTTATTTTTCTTATAATTGGTGTAAATTTTAAATTGAGTGATGAATTATAGTTGGCATGTTATATAAGTAATGTAGTTCAATTGGATGAGAACTGAAATATAATTTTTTTTTCCAAATTATAACTTATATCATATATTTAGTTTGATTTAATAGAGTTAGATCTTTACTAAAAAAACTTCCAAGTTGGGTTTAGAGGGGGAGTTCAATTTTGAAAGGAATTTCTAAAGATAAGTATTTTAAATATTTTAAGAAAGGGTTAATTACACTTTACCCAAATTAAAAAAGGTAATTATGGTTGGTATCCCACTTTTAGATATAATTATAGGCACCACTCTTATGAATTTGTTTATTACACGTGACCCCCCAAATTGCTACAAATTTGATGATATCAGTAAAAATATTTATAAAAACTCGAAATTAACTTGTTGACTTCGATCAAATTTTTGCTACCGTTCATGTCCTGGGGCGTTATTGTAATTTAGTAAATTAAAATGGGAGTTATGTGTAATTTTTTATTATAAAATTTCAATCATATTTTTGAATTGAAATTAATTGTTGCAATGACTACTTTCATGTTTAATAAGACCGTTATTTTCATAATTTGAAACCTATAATATTGAGTTGAACACATGGAAATTATACAATTATTAAGGTAACCACATGTTCGATCGTTCTTATGCACGGATTTTAGTGTTCGATTACTTAAAAAAGATACTTTAAGTCATAAGAAATATTAACTATTGGTTTTGTCTTTTGTGTATGTTTGTGAAACTCAATATTTATATGCTTCAAACTATAGAAATTATGGTCATGTTAGGAATGGAAGTAATCGTTGCAATAATTAATTTCAACTAAAAAATTTAATTAAATTTTTTTAAAAGTTTACACACAACCCCATTTTAATTTACTTAACTGCAATGAACTTTTAAAGGCATGACATAAAATTTTAACCAAAGTCAACAGATTAATTTCGAGCTTTTACAAATATTTTGCTAACATCATCACGTTTTTAACGATAATAGGGGCTAAGTTTAATAAACAAACTTTAAAAGGATGGTATTTGTAATTATATATAAAAATAAGGTATCAATTGTGATTACACCGTATCTAATTTGGGGCTATGTATAATTAACCCTTTCAAGATATTATTAAGAAAATTGCAATAGTTTTACATTTATACAGTGTGTTTTAACATTTTAAAGCTTTGAACATTGAAGACAAAGAATCCTAGCGAATTAGAACATCATTAACTTCGCAATATGTTTGACTATTTCTATGAAAGAAAAAGGAATATATAAGTTTGAAATACTGTAATTTTGAATTGAAGTGACTCTTAATTTATTGATGAGGCCCCAGCTTCCCGATTATTTCATTATGGATAAGATAATCTTGTGCACTATTTAACTTTTGGTCCTTCGATATTCTCCACAACTCCACAAGTGAGATTAGGACCCATTGATATTTTTAGCAAACCAATCAAATTTAATTTCCGTTTGCTGAGATACCTTTTTTTTTCTTAAAAAAAAAAGAAAACACAAAAGAAAGCCTCACATCTAAACCAACACATTTTTTTGTGTTGTATATATTTTTTAATATAGTATCACTCTTTTGTA
>JBBMKE010000011.1:12566033-12580702 GCA_037834125.1 Lippia alba | reverse complement strand
GGTGGCGACACGAACAGGGAGAGGCGCGTGGTTGTGGAAAACCTGGAGAGAAGAATGTCTTCATGGAACACTATGTTGGGCTTCACAGTTACAGTCTCAAAAAGAAAAGCTGTTCAGAGTATTTAAATACATACATTACTGAGCTCCATATACGTTTCTCACACTTTTTACAGATTTTCTTTTTCGTTTTTGAAGAAAGGGATTGAAGAAAGATTAACCCCCTTTTATCCCCTTCTCCATCTCTCTCCGTGCCCTAGATCCATCCATGTCCTGGCCATAAATCACTCACACTCATGCT
This sequence comes from Lippia alba, assembly GCA_037834125.1. NCBI lineage: Eukaryota > Viridiplantae > Streptophyta > Magnoliopsida > Lamiales > Verbenaceae > Lippia > Lippia alba. The sequence continues at coordinate 12,580,404 of JBBMKE010000011.1, read as the reverse complement.
CCATTCTGGTTTCCACAATTTTGGGGACCCACTTCGATGTTCATCTCCAATTCCACGTTTTTCCCGGGTGGATATCGCACTCTCAAGGTAATTTCGTTTAATGGGATCTGTATAAGAGAAAAGAATTCGATTTCGGGGTTCGGTATGTGTGGCTGTGGAATTGTTGTAAATATCTCATGATGTGTGAGTTGGAATTCCGCCTTCTCACTACAGTGGAGTTAAATCTGGGCTTGAAATCGGGTTCCCGTTTGAGCAATTGCTTGTGTTCAAGCAATGGGAGGGGAATTTTTGCTCGGGTAAGTGAAAAAGTTTAATTCTTGGAAGTGGGTTGCTGGGTTATTATCTCATTTTCAGTATAATGGGTTGTGCTTGTGGTAAACCCTACGCCGTTGATGATAGTAAGGAAAGTCCAGGAGGGCAAGTATTGCCTATGCGGGCCCCAGTCGGTGTGTCTTCTTTGAGGAGGGAGGAAAATCACAGGGTGAAGGATAGATTGGAGAATGGTAGTAATGAGGGAAGAGTGATATTGCTAGATAAGCAAGTTAATGGTTCGGCTAGATTGAATGGTGAGAATTTTGAGAGGAAAAGGGAGAAAACAGAGTATAATTCGGCGCCACACCATCATCCCGGGGCCGGTATGGTTCCTAAAGCAACTGAAGGGGAGCAGGTTGCAGCTGGATGGCCGCCTTGGTTGGCGGCAGTGGCCGGAGAAGCTATAAAAGGATGGGTGCCTAGGAGGGCAGATTCTTTTGAAAAATTGGATAAGGTAAGTTTTTCGTTGGCTTGATCTATTTGTTATAATTTGTACATAAGTAATTGTGTGTTTTAGAAGGCTCTCTTATAGGAAAGATATTGGTGATGCTTCTGAATGGTTGTTAAAAATGTTAGGCTGTCTGAATCCGTTTATTCATGATTTATTTTGCTTTCTGTAATGTGGCAATGTTAACTTGACTAAAGTTTCTCCATTGTTTGAAAGAAACAATATAAGGATGGGCATGGATCATGCAAAAGGGGAAGAAGATTTGTGAATTGAAATTAGAAAGGCATAGCGCTTTTCAGTTAATTCGTAATAAAATTTTGAAAATGTTTAGATTGGTTAGAATTTTATCATGAATGGGTTTCGTTGTTCATTTGAAAGAGGCCTTAGTACATGATTTTGATATTCTGTTAACCTAAAATCTGTTATGTTGCTTGTGATGGACTGGGGAAATATTTATCTGTGCTTCAACAGGTAGCAGATTTTCTACTTTTTTGTGCTGTTTTCTGAAAAATTATTTTCTGCAAAAGATAACCATTATGCTAATCCTTTCTCCATAATGGCGCATTTTCTGTTAGATTGGTCAAGGTACTTACAGTAATGTGTACCGTGCTCGTGATCTCGACGAAGGGAAGATTGTAGCTTTGAAGAAAGTAAGGTTTGATAACCTCGAGCCTGAGAGTGTTCGTTTTATGGCCAGGGAAATCCACATTTTGAGAAGGCTCGACCATCCAAATGTAATTAAATTGGAAGGTTTGGTTACATCACGGATGTCTTGCAGCTTGTACCTTGTATTTGAGTACATGGAGCATGATTTGGCTGGACTTTCATCCCACCCTGGCCTCAAGTTTACAGAACCGCAGGTATTCTTTGATTTAGAATAAAGGGATAATTACATGTAGACCCCTTTGCAAAATGATGTGCAACCAAAATTACCCCTCTAGCCATGACAATGGCACCCACACCCTCCTGACTACCAGCCTACGAGGGCTTGGGCAAAAAGTTCAGTATTTTAGAATTTTACAACGGTTGGGGCTGAATATGTAAAATTCATTAACGGATTTGATTGTCATTTTCATTGTTGGAGGGGTAGAACTATTAATATAGCCCTGCTCCGGGGGATTTAATGCAAGTAACCCATCAAATAATGGAAAATATCTTGCTTTACCTTATATTTGTGACAATGTGCTTTACATAGGTGGTGTCTGCAAAAACTTATACTAATTTGTAAAGATGGAGTAACAAAAGTCGGAAGTGTTCGAACTTTTGAAGCTAAAAACATTTCTTTTGAGTTCGCTAACGCTGCCATTATATTTTCTAGTAATTTCCTTCTATCTTTTAGATTAAGAATCATGAATGCATTACGATTTTGTTTTCAGGTAAAATGTTACATGCAACAACTTCTACTTGGGCTTGATCATTGTCATAGTCGTGGAGTCCTTCATCGTGATGTAAAAGGTTCCAACCTTCTAATTGACAATAAAGGCATCCTAAAGATAGCAGATTTTGGTCTAGCCAGTTTCTATGAGCCTCATCAGACTCAACCTTTAACCAGTCGTGTTGTGACTCTTTGGTACCGCCCACCTGAGCTGCTTCTCGGTGCCACTTATTATAATGTTGCTGTGGATTTATGGAGCACAGGTTGTATACTAGCTGAATTATATGCGGGCAAGCCTATTATGCCTGGAAGAACAGAGGTATCCTATTATTATTCAAGCTGTTTTTATTTCTTATATTACTGAAGGATCAGATTCAAATTTGAAGTTATGAATAGTTTAAAGTTCCATTTGCTTGATTTTTGTAGGTCGAGCAGTTGCACAAGATTTTCAAACTTTGTGGGTCACCTTCGGAGGAGTATTGGAGAAAATCAAAGTTGCCTCATGCAACAATTTTCAAGCCCCAACAACCATATAAACGACGTGTTGCTGAAACATTTAAGGATTTCCCTGCGCCAGCAATAGAACTTATAGATATCTTACTGTCGATTGATCCGTCAGATCGAGGATCTGCTGCCTCTGCTTTGAAAAATGAGGTATATACATTTAATAAACTCACATAAACAGTCAAGCACACACACACACATATATATCTATACAAAAATGAGACCTTATCTGTGTGTATTTGAGGCCCTTCTATTTTTCTATTTTTTTGCGTTTTGTAGTTCTTTACAACAAAACCGTATCCTTGCGATCCTTCAAGTTTGCCAATGTATCCTCCAAGCAAAGAGTTTGATGCTAAAGCACGAGATGAAGAAGCCAGGAGGTGATAATCTTAAACATAAACCAATGCAATTTTCTAACCTAATTGTGAATTAGTTACTGTTTAATCCTGTATGTGTGCTTTTTATAGACTTACACTGTTGTTTACTCGTATCTGTTTGCTGTTGAAATTTGTAGGCAAGCGGCAGCTGGAAGCAAAGGTCAACGATATGACCATGACAAACGACGATCAAGAGAATCTCGTGCAGTTCCAGCTCCTGATGCTAATGCAGAACTAATCTCATCAATGCAGGTAACTTTCTTCATAACATGTCGCACATGTTTGTCTATTTGAAAGGAAGGGGGTGTTTGAAGAAGAAGTAGAAGCTAAAGTAAGTTCAAGTAATAAAAGTGGGGAGTGTTTGGAAATATAAGTTGTACGTTTAAAAAACAGTTTAGTGCTTGGAAAAAATGTTGGCAAAACACTTTTATTGTCTGGTTGAGTAAGCAAGCCTTTATTTATTTTCGAAAAATAATCAAGAAGCTAGATGCTGAAAATTAGAAGCTGGTCATTTGATGTTTCTACCTTATTTCTGCTTATTTTAGTCAGTAGTTGGTTATCCAAACTTCTCCCACCTAAATAAATAAAAGAAGACTTGCTTGTTTTTTGGAGCTTTCAAACACTACCAAACTCTATATTAATTGATCCAACAAAAATATTAAATAAAAACATGCTTTTGTCTGCCTGATACAGAAACGGCAAGGTAGCTCCAACTCCAAGAGTAGAAGTGAGATGTTCAACTCTCATCCAGAAGAAGCAGCTTCCGGTTTTCCAATCGATCCTCCAAGGCCATCACAATTTGTGGAAGAATCAAATAATGGATCCCACCACAAAAGGGCTTCACATTCTGGGCCTTTGGTCAATCGGGCTTCGTGGGCAAAGTCCGGAAAGAATGTTGAAGATGCTCCAAAGAATCTTTCCATGGCCGACTTATCTGCCATGTCTGGCTTAGTTGCTGCAAGAAGGAGCATGTTGTCTGAAGAGCGTAGAGAAAAATCATACTCTCAGCAGGATGTTCCAAAGCTTATATCCAGGTTTCCAGGATCATTCAAGGAGTCGTCAAAGTCTACAATGAGGCAAGAAGACCACAAGCACGCTAGTGGAGAATCTCAGCAGCATGATGATGAAAGAGGAAGCAACAACCCCGTTCTTGTAAGTAATCACAAGGGTTCCAAACTTATTCCTTTTAGGGATATCATATCACACTGACCTTACTACACAATCTCTCCCTGAAGTTTGAGAAATTACAAAAACTTTCCTGTCAAAGAATCTGGATTGATGAAGTAATATTCTGTCTCGCTCGGACCAATATTTGATTTTAACTTTATGATTATAACAACCTGTGTTAGGCCAAACCCTAGGATATTAGGGGAAGTTTTTCTAATTTTTTAAACCTTATGAGAACCGAGAAGTTTGTGTAGTTAGGTCAAACCTCATCGGGTGTTGGCAGTGTAATTTTCTATTGGCATTTGGAATATATTTCTGATTTCTAATCTTGTTTTTTCCCTCGCCAGCTGGGTTATGGCTCGAAAGGTAGCAAGATTCACTACTCTGGACCATTGATGGTTCCATCGGGCAAAGTGGAACAGATGCTGAAGGATCACGACCGACAAATTCAAGAAGCTGTCAGACGAGCTCGGATAGATAAAGCGAGATTGCGCAAAATGCAGGTGGAGGGAAACCAGATCTCAACAAATTCATTATTTATTTCTGGTCGATGACCGACACCCGAAACGATGGAATATGTAGATCAACAACCAATCAAGCCTGTTGTGAATTGTGATTCTTTAATAGTAGTGTTAGTTTTTCTTTTCTAAAAGCTTTTTATTGTGGAAAGATAATGCAAAGGGAGGAGAATGTTGTATAGTGGGGAGTGTACTGTGTACTCTGGAGAGTAGATTGTGGTCAGGTCTGGCAAGTGGTAGTGTGTTCAGTAGGATGATACTCCTCCATTCACTTTGCACCTGTCAGATAGTCGTATTTATCGAAATATAACATACTTTTTGTCTTTTAATTTGGCAAATTGTAGCTGAGAAATGTAATTGTGAGAATATGGCATTGTTTATGTAGACCTTATTAGCTATTTTAAGCCATATTTAATGTATTATATGCTTAAATCTGCATGAATCGCAACCCTCGATTTGCATCAACCTTGATCTGATGAACTATTCGGAACCTTTGAGGGCTGAAATCTTTTGTCCTCGATTTCAAATGGAATATTAAGTCACGTAATCTATCCCACGCCGACCTTAATTGATGAACAGTTGAGGGCTTTCTCCAGGCTGTGGATTAAGTCCGCGGGCTGAAGTTTTCTATCCTGCATTTCAAATGAAATATTAAGTCGCATAATCTAACAAGTTGACATATTTAGTCGCGTAATTCTACCCTTGTTAACGTTTTCAAAGGGCCACTATCTTGTTCTTTTGGATAAAATGAGAAAAGTAGAAACTTTTCAAAGGGCCACTATCTTGGTCTTTTGGATAAATGAGAAAAGTAGAAACTTTCGAAAATTAAATATATTTTAAGTTTTTCAAATACAATGAACTCTAAGCTAGTAGGTCACAAATTATGAGACAATTCTGTGGGCCCGACACGAGATAATCACTGGTGACTCGTGGGAATAAAAACAATTTATTTGTTCATTAAAATATAAATAGTAAAGTACTTTTCTTGATATATATCTGAAAATGCAAAATTTAAGAGAACACTAATATTGAGAAAAATTTTGTATTCTTTTTCACATTCTTTTTCTTTTTATCTCTTTTAAATTGACCTATAATGCATGGATGTAGGTTATTATCGGATATGAGTGTATTATCCAATCATAAATATTTGACACGATATAATTTCTTTTCATACCATAGTATTCTCCAACACATATCCTCCAATCAAACTGAGTATGAGAATATCACAATATCATCCAACTACAAATATCTAATAGAATCTAATATCTTTTTTCAAATCAGAGTACCGTTCAACTATATACAGATGTCAGAATATCATCAAACCATACATGTTTGACAAAATATAACTTTCTTTTATATATCGTCCAACTCCATACAAACATCTGAGTATCATCCATCCAATCATAGATATTCAATACAAATATATATTTTTTTTCATATATGAGTATCATCCGATCACAAATGTTGTAATATCATCTAACCACCTACTTTCAACACAATCAGACATTTTTTACCTTTTCGTCTCGTCCAATCACATGTGTCAGTCCGGTCATCACATATTTTATTTTTTTTAGATCATCCAATCATCACATATTTTCTTTTTGTCCAATCACAGATTTTTTCTTATTTTTCTTTTGTCCAATCATAAATATCAAAACATCGTCAAATCATCACAAATTCAATCTTTTTCGTTTCGTCCAATCACAAATATCAGAAGATCGTCCAATAGTCATAGATTTTTTGTTTCGTCCAATCACACTTTTTTCTTTCGTCCAGTCAGAAACATGAGAAGATCGTCCAACCACATACTGTTTAATCGTCCAATCACAAATGACATGTCAGAATTCTTTCGTCCAATCAGAAATGTCCTCCAACCACATACTTTTTAATCGTCCAATCACAAATGGCATGTCAGAATTCTTTCGTCCAATCAAAAACTTAGAAGATCGTCCAACCACATATTTTTTAATCATCCAATTACAAACCGTGGCAGAATATCATGAAACGTCATAATATCATCCAACTACAGACTTTTTAATCACAAATGGCATGTCAGAATTCTTTCGTCCAATCAGAAACTTAGAAGATCGTCCAACCATATACTTTTTAATCATCCAATTACAAACCGTGACAGAATATCATGAAACGTCATAATATCATCTAACTACATACTTTTTAATTGTCCAATCACAAATGTCATGTCAGAAGATCTCTGTGGCAGAATATCGTCCAACCACATACGTTCAACGAGACATTTTTTTCTTTTTTTTTTTAATATTGCCAATCACAAATATTCAGGACATTTTACATTTTTCTTCATATTCATGGAGATTCCAGAAGTAGGTATTTAAAGTTTTATAATTATGCATTCAGATAACGAATACCCGCACAAAACTCGAGGTGATCGGTGCCGAACAGCCAATGCTACTGGTGCGAGAGACTATTCTCAGCTGAGTAATTACTGATAATTAGGGTTTTTCCAGAGGGTTAAGACCTTGTTTATATTGCCGATTAGGGTTTTCTCGGAGAGTTTAAGCTTGATTTTGGGGCAGATGATGTCAATGAAGCAGGTCAGCACCTACAATCACTTGCATATTTAATACTTGCGGCCAATCGTTTGCTTTATCCTCTTCCTGTAAGCACTTTGAATCACCAGATTAGGTTAATCACTATCAGCTTTACGTCAATTAGCTATATTATAATCAGCGGTGTGTGTCGTAAAACTCCATTATTTTGTAATTTAAAATTTGACCTCTTGCGAGTTCTGAGACTATCATCGGGAATTGAAGATCCTTATGGACCACACTACTATTTAATTATTTTAAAGAATTCAACCCTGGGTTGGGAACGATTCAAATACAATTGCCCATCTCGCTACTTGCTTTTCTGACAAACGAAGGTAAATTGCTGAGGATGCGAACGAGCCACGTAGCTCTGTACGAGACTCGAGAGATTGATATAGAGGCGGGAACGGAAGTGGTGGTGGACAACCAAAAATCTTCAGGTTTGCAAAAAATAGTTTAATAATCGAAAAAAAAAATTAGGAAAGAATGCATTTTTCGGCATTCTGGAAATGCATTGCGGTGCAGGAACCTAATTTGTCTTTAAACAAAATTATGTTTTGGTACAGTACAGGAACCTAGTAGTCTGTGTTTCTTTTTTTGTTTTTCTTCTTTGTGTAAACTCAAAATTTTGGGGGGATTTATGTGGGTGCGGTGCTCCCTCGACCAAAGGTTTCTTTTCTTGCTGGGCTTGATGAAAGGTTTAATAAAACTATAAAAACATCACTTTGTGTGGTTGTAGACGTCTAATTGTTTTTTTTGTCTGTTCCCTCTCCCACCCTCCACCTCCTCCTCTCATATATTGCTTGCTTGTTCCTCTCTCTCTCTCTCTCTCTCTCTCTCTCTCTCTGTGTGTGTGTGTGTGTGTCTCTGTGGTTTTTGTGTACGTGCATAGCTATACGTAGACGTGTATCTGTATGGTTAAGCGTGGATGAAGCGGCATGGGGTGCTTTTTCATGTGAACCTCAATATATGTATTTTTTCTTCAGTTTATTAGTGAATTTGCTTGAAGGGGTAGCTTCGATGTTGATTTCTATGTTGTTGGTATGGAAAGGTGTATCCTTTATGATTTTGTGAACCATTTGTATGATAGGAGACGCTATTTGCTGTCCTCAATGAGTTTGTTTTCTTATTTGGCTAATGTTTTCGATGTAATTGAGGGGGGTACGATGTGTTCTTAATTCTTCTGATGGCTGCGGTGGTAGCAGTGTGAGGGGTTATAGAAAGTCTCTTGAAAGTTGAAATCGTATTTATGTGCTTGTATGTTCTCTGGCAATCATTTATTTCTACTGATAGGTGGGTAATTATGGAGAGCTCATCAGATTCAGACATCGCCTCCGCAAGAAAATGGCAGCAACAGGAAAGAGATCTTTCGCCACAAGACCGCCACAGAAGTGATCAGGCTGTGAGTAGAATGGTTGAATCTCACGACGTTAGTCTGAGACAGTGGGTGGATAATCCAGAAAGAAAAGTGGATCCTCCCGAATGCCTTCACATATTTTCTCAAATTGTGGATATTGTTAACCGGACGCATTCTCAGGGAATTGTTGTCCACAATGTCCGCCCCTCGTGCTTCGTCATGTCCTCGTTTAATCGCATCTCTTTCATAGAATCTGCTTCTTCCTCGGATATGAGTTCAGATTCTATGGAATCTGGATCGAACAAACAAATGGAGAGCTTGGCAGCTTTGCATCATGAAAGGCATTTGAACTATGAAAGTAGTTGCTTGCAGTCATGCTCAGGTCAGGATAATGAAGGAGCAGGAGAAAAGGAGGATTCCTTCCCTATGAAACAGATATTGCGCATGGAATCCAATTGGTACCGCAGTCCTGAAGAAGTTTCCGGTGGTGGTCTGAGCTCTTATGCTTCCGACGTTTATCAACTTGGTATCTTACTCTTTGAGGTCAGTGATGGGAGTTATCTATGGTGTAAGATGTTTATTGAGTTAGATTTTGTGCATAATCTTTGACTATATTGAGTTTATACGACTGTGTTTTGTTATCAGCTGTTCTGCACTTGTGGTTCTCTGGAAGAGAAAATTGCAATTATGGCAAATCTGAGACATCGTGTGTTGCCCCCACAGATGCTCCTTAAATGGCCTAAACAAGCTTCATTTTGCTTGTGGTTGCTGCATCCGGACCCGAGTAGCCGGCCCAAAATGGGGTGAGGTTCTGTCATAGCTTTTCCTTGAGGCTGAAGTTAAATTTGTTTCTTGCATTCTAATTAGCTTTGATGTCCTCCTTTGCACATGATTTGATTGAGTTGGCAATTTATTGTACATTTTAAGAGTTTATGCATGACTTTGGTAGTACCCTGCCAACTTTGCAACCCATTAAAGAAAATTATACCTTTTCCTATTCTTTAGCGAATTCTCAAATTTTTCTGCATGTCGTCTGACAGTGACCTGTTGCAAAGTGAGTTTTTGAATGAACCAAGAGATGACATAGCAGAACGAGAAGCTGCTGTTGAGTTTCGAGAAAATATAGAGAAGCAGGAGTTATTGCTGGAATTTCTTCTGATGCTGCAACAAAAAAAACAGGATGCCGCAGATTACTTGAAAGAGACTACATCCTTTATATCATCTGACATAGAAGAAGCAACAAAGATGCAGAAAGCTCTCAGGGTAACAGGAGGTTCAACCTTAGATATGAGCAAGGATTCCAGTTCTGCCCCCAATACGGTGAACACTGTGGATAGTGATGATTCAGGCGCCTCGGGGTCCAGAAAAAGAATCAGGCAAGGCCTTCATTTCTCGGACCACAACGAACCTGATGACCATGAGAAGTTAGAGACTTCTGCTATAGATCAAGCAAGTGTTTCTTCCAAAAGTTCTAGGCTAATGAAGAATTTCCGGAAATTAGAGTCGGCTTATTTCTTGACAAGACACAGGGCTGTAAAATCAAGTAGCCGTGTATTGCCCAAGCAGCACTCAATTAATAGTGATGCTAGGGGATCCGTTGGAGCAACTGAAAGAAGTTCTATCAGTAATCCATCATCAAAAGAGCATAATAATGAGCTTAAGCAAACTGGATCGGTAAATACATTCCTAGAAGGGTTATGCAAGTATTTATCGTTTAGTAAGCTAGACGTTAAGGCAGACTTAAAGCAGGGAGATCTGTTAAATTCATCGAACCTAGTATGCTCCATAAGTTTTGACCGTGATGAGGAGTTTTTTGCAACTGCTGGAGTGAACAAGAAAATCAAAGTTTTTGACTGCAGTTCAGTCTTAAATGAAGATCGTGATATTCACTATCCAGTTGTTGAAATGTCGACCAGGTCAAAGCTTAGTTGCATATGTTGGAATAGATACATTAAAAGCCAGATCGCTTCAAGTAACTTTGAAGGTGTGGTGCAGGTAAATTAGATTTTTACTCTAAATTCTACTTGCCACTTTCCTCACCTTGATTGTTTTCATCTTATTGATGTATTATCTAGGTGTGGGATGTCACGAGAAGTCAAATCTTCATGGAAATGAAAGAACATGAACGGCGGGTCTGGTCTGTTGACTATTCAGTGGCAGACCCAACAATGCTGGCAAGCGGAAGCGATGATGGTTGTGTTAAGCTCTGGAATATCAATCAGGCAATTCTATTTTTGCACTTGGTGGATGTCAGCTTTGAAAACTAAACGTATATCATCATTGCTGTGTGTATTAAATTCTGAATGTGTAATAAAGTTTTGTTTGTCTTACATGGGTTGCTACTGCAGGGAGTCAGCGTTGGTACCATTAAAACAAAGGCCAATGTCTGCTGTGTTCAGTTTCCAACAGACACCGGTCGCTCTCTCGCATTTGGTTCAGCCGATCACAAAACTTATTATTATGATCTTCGTAACTCAAAAATGCCTCTGTGTACTCTAGTTGGACACAATAAGACAGTAAGCTATGTGAAGTTCATAGATTCAACAACTCTTGTGTCTGCATCCACGGATAACACAATAAAACTCTGGGATTTGTCAGCCTGCACATCAACAGTTCTTGATTCTCCTCTCCAGTCATTTACTGGCCACCTGAATGTAAAGGTATCTAATATCTCTAGTTTCACTTGCTTGTCATGAAAAAATGAATTTCTATGGATATATGATGACTGCGCACATATTTTTCTTTTGGCCTTATCGTTGGACTGGCCTCCGTGTTTTGTTCTGCTGGTATAAAACTATGATTTTGTTTGATACCTGACTTTAGTCATCCTTTTATATTACAGAATTTTGTTGGATTGTCCGTATCTGATAGTTACATCGCGACAGGCTCTGAAACTAACGAGGTATGTTATGTTCCTTCTGCATCCTGTTATTTGTTCTTGTGATTTCTCTTACTGATGCATGTTTGCAAATATGCGCTTTGTGCCCCACTCAAGCCATTCAGTTTTGTTGGACCTGATGCAATAATACGACTCTTTCTTACAATTGTTCTCAATTGGTGAAGAATGGCATTCTTGGCTTATATGATGTAAATTAGGCGAGCCAGGAGGAAGTTAATAAACTTATGTTGTATGTGTCGGGTTCTTTACAATTAACTATTAAGCAATTGATATCCTTTGCCAATCCTTAAGGTTCATCCAATAAAGTGATTGGATGACAAGTATAGTAGGATGAAATTCTCGAGACATAATTGTCTTGATCAGAATCTGTTGCAAATTTTTGTAAAATCTGCCTGAAATTACTACTCTTGTTTCTCTGGAAAACAGTGCCTTTTTTACTGAGATGTTTGTTTTTTCCATCACACAGGTTTTTGTGTACCACAAGGCTTTTCCGATGCCCATGCTGTCGTTTAAATTTAATTGCACCGATCCAATCTCCGGTGAAGAAGTGGATGACCCCACTCAATTTATCTCATCGGTTTGCTGGCGTGGACAAACTTCCACTTTAGTTGCAGCTAATTCCACTGGAAATGTTAAGCTTTTGCAGATGGCTTGATTTGGTGAAAATATGCGGAAAACTGCAATCTGTTTGCTCATGGGAAGTTCAAAGCTGTTACTGCAAGGCAAATTTTTGGCTTAGCTTGTAACGGACACTTTTGAGAGAGAGAGATCCATCTCTATGTTCAAGTATATTGTATATGAAGGTAGATGTGGTTGAATGAATATGCAATGATTTTAGTTTGTATATTCTTGTAATATATTTGGTTCTTGATATTCTGAATATAATTAGTTGTTCTCGAGTCAATTATATGCTTCGTGTGCAAAATTTAACGCGGTTATAAAACTGGAGTGTATATGCAGCTGACCAAAAAAGTGGGATGTTGATTTCATCATACGGGTTTTGAGAGTTGCCAATTTGATATAAACATTCCTTAAATTGGGATTTCTAACAGGTATCTTGAGATCAATAGAAGAACCTATAAAAATAGGGCCAACCGGAGAGCATGGAACTCCAATGATGTAATACACATAAAAATTTTAAGTACACGGTTGTTCTCGGGATTCTGCTGACACTAGTTTATCTATAAGGTGTCGAAGTCTCTTTGCACCGACCCCCGGTCTAAGCTTCACAGGATTACCAACCCTACTGCACTTAGGTTTCCCTGCACACCACCCCCCGGGTGTAAAGCTCCCGTTTTTCCTCCCAAGTAATTCTCTGTCGATTATGTCCAGAACGGGGGTGCCCTGTTTGAACTTACGCGCAAAGGGAGCATCACTTGCAATCATCTTTGCAGTGTCGTTGAGAGAGAGAGTATGTGGGTGCTGTTTGGGAGGAAAATCCCAAGAAATGTAGTGCATATCATGGTTGATAACGGTTGGTACGAACTGTGGAGCATTGCAGATAACTGTCTGAAAATAGCCCTCGGGGGAGGAAACGAAGTTTGAGTAGTACATGAGTAGTGTTCTCGGGAGATTGTCCCAGCCCCATATGCAGTACTCTACGAATGCCCGTGATAAGATCATCCAAGCTGAACCTGAAAAACGGGTAAGAGTATGGTTATGGTGGTTAGGACAAATCTTAGGGGAGGAAACCGTAATTATCTCTATTTCGAAGTATGGTTCAAAGTTAGAGGGGAAATAACACATTATCCTCTAAACTTTCACATGCTACAGATTGCATCCAAAAGTTTTGATTTTTATCCTAGTTTAACTCCTGACTCCATTTTATAAGTTTTTCTCTTTTGTTTTTCAATCTCAAGGTTAAATGCAGTTACTAACCGGTGAACAATTTAAATGCCGTTGGTAATTTTCTCTTCGGCGCGACCCAAAATATGTCGGACTTATTTGATTGGTAGAGTCCAGGATCTACCATCAACGGCATTGCCCTTTGATTCCTGCAACATAACCAAATAAGGCCAAGTAAAACACTTATTGCCTTCTCGTGCCATAATAGTGCTCAAATACATTATGTAACTTACGCTTTCCATCCTAAATTGCTCGTGTGTTCTATGAAGTTGAGTTCTCGTTCCAGACCCGAAAACGTGTGCAGAAGATCTGTAAGAACAAACTAGCTACATTGAAGGACACAAGCATTAAAGAAAGTTAGAATAAAGGAAAACATAGAAACATAATCACTCACCATCTTGAGTGACCAAAGGGTAATCCGAGGCGCTAAGATTAATAAACCAATCCCAATCTTTATACTTCTTTAGGAGAATAGCACACGCGTGAAGAGTATTGGAGACCATCGTCGGCCCTCTATAAGTGACCATATTTGCCTTCTCATTCATATAAACATTCCCAATCTTGGCAAAAATGGGATGCTTTTGCACCCGAGAGGCAAGTTCCAACCTCTCCTCTAACGGTGACTCGAGGTCCAAGTGAACAACATAATAGTTCCATGGATGATACAACGTATGAAGAGTTCTCCAAAGTTTCTCTAGGTCCCCTCTCGAGCCCGAGATCAGATAAGCAAATTTCGGGATAGGCGGGTTGGCGGGTGGAGGTGGAGGCCCGTTGATCTTTTCCTCAGCAAATTGGGAGATAGACTGATTTGTCAAACTATGAGAGGAAAACAGCAAAAAGATTGAATTGATTGTTTTTGCTGAGGAGACGAGGCCCATATTGAAGGAGGTCACGAGGAGGAAAAAACATACTAATGAAGTTAAAACAAGGGGGAAAACCCATTTCTTCTCCATGACCAAAAACCCCATTTGAACAAAAACTTATGATGTTGTGATCATCAACTTC
>JBBMKE010000011.1:12514680-12552851 GCA_037834125.1 Lippia alba | reverse complement strand
GGTTTGATCCCTTCTTGGCTTGTCCTTTTTTCTTGTTTGCGTCCTTTTGTTCTTTGGTGTTTGTTAATGTCCTTTTTGTTTGTTATTAATATTTTGGTTGCTGAGTGCTGACATGCAGATTTTGTTGCAACTTAAAAGAAAAGACAAGAAAGAAGCACAAGATTAAGAATATTTACTGGTTTGTAAGTCTGATCTCTGTTTCTTAGACATATAACACACACTCAAATTGGAAAGAACACCAACCCCGAATTGGGAACTCCGTCGTAACCCTACACAGGAAATACATACTTCTGAAATACCAAACGCAGGGAATATCAACACCGTAGAAGCAGAATGGATGACTTACAATTGAAAGTAAGTTCTCTGGATCGATATACTGTACGATGTAATGGAGCTTTTGATCTAGATCCGGTAGTTCATCGTAACCCTACACAGGAAATACATACTTCTGAAATACCAAACGCAGGGAACACCAGCATTGTAGAAGCAGAATGGATGACTTACAACTGAAAGTTCTCAGGATCGATATATCGTACGATGTAGTGGAGCTCTTGATCTACATCCGGTAAACTCGTACATGGGTTAATTTGCATACTCAAAAAATCAAACAGCAAATCTAAAACTCACCTAAAACTCCTAGACAGGATGCACCTACACCAAATAGGGAACTTGAAAACTCGTACACAGGAAACACCTACTTCTCAAATATCAACTCGCCAAATCGAAGCTCGTACACCCATTGAAAAGCTCCCATACAGGAAACTGTAGTCGTTCCTTGCATTTGGAACTGGAGGCATATGGACTTTCTGTATATTACGGAAACCACCTTCGCTGAAGCTTTACAATTGCACTAACCTCCCCTCCCTGATATATTTTGACGTCCTTGTGCAGGAGAATGTGATCAAAGATGTGAGACCTGAATTTTTCTTCCCCGTATGGCCGTATCCCGTGAAACCGGGACGTGGGACGTCTCTAGATGAACCTCGTCTATCCGGGGTTATGATGCTTTTGTTTGAGCCTAATGGGCATTAACAGGGTGTCACTTGGTCCTTGTTTTGATCTCCTCTATGGAGTTGATGGTATTCGTGAGGATCATGTTACACCTTCTTGTACCCCGTGAAACCGGGGTTGATTTGTTTGTTTGTTATTGGAAAATGACTTATAATTCTTTTATTTAATTTAGATTGTGTAATGCATACTCAATATTAATCTGCATATGTACGTTTGTGCATACTCAGTATATGTTCTCTCATGTATCCGAAATCCTGTTTGTGCATATTCACATTCCGCATGAATTCCTTTGCATGAAAGAGCCATGATTGAAAATATAATAAATTTATCTCATTAATAGGTTCCTCGTGTGTGGTACATATTCACGCCAATACGAAGCCAAAAACCAAAAAGAAGAATCACTACGTACACTCAATCGGATGTTTGGTAACAATAATTCTTACGAAATATCAAACCATGAAAATCTCACTTTACAAACAAATTTTTTTGTAATATGTAATATATATCCTAATTAATGATAATAATAGTAATATTTTTTTAAGCATTAATACTTGTAACCTCATGCATACCCACAATAGCCATACTCACACTTAACCCCACGGCCACACTTTTTATTGCACTTGCCACAATTGGCCACGTTCCACAAAACATTGGTGCAAACGCCGCAGCAGCACCGCTGTCCAAGGCGGCACTTGTGGCCGCAATGGCCGCAGTTGTTCTTGTCTCCGAGCACATTCCGGCAATGCTTCTTGCAGCAGTAAAGAAGGCTCGTTCCTTTATTTGCCGACACACCATTGCACACGTACGGGTTCGTTTTTGCGTTGCAACTCGTGCCTTTCTTGATGACATTCTTCTTGACCATTGAAGCCAAAAATCTACTTTTTCTTACACTATTAGTTGTGTTCGATAAAACTGAGTCAAGAATGTATTCTTCGACATCATCATCATCTTCTTCGACATCTTCAATAGTTAGAGATCTCTCAAAATGTAGGGATATTAGAAGAAAGAGGAGGGAGAATAGGGTTATAATGTGGTTGAGGGTTAGGGTTTTCGCCATTGTGTGTGATGAGGTGGGGGAGATGATTATAACGTGGTATTTATGTCAACTTTTTGAGGGGATTCTGATTTAAGAGATTTTAACATAAGTGTTTTTTAAATCGGCGATTTGGTTTGTTAGGCTAGAATGTAGCTAGCTTCTCTGCCAAATATTGGTATAATTTTATGTAATTAGTCATGAAGTTTGACCTTCAAATTGGCTTTGAAAGAGGTTGACAAACAAAATGAGTAGACTTTTGCCCAATAATTAAGCTGACTTAAAGAAGAGTTTCTGCATAACCTCCCTCGTAAAACTTTTCTTTATCTCTCATTACTATGTTCTTTTTATGGCTGAACTACATAGCAAAGTTCTTATCATCAGTGACGGAGCCAAAAATGTTATATAAGAGGGTCAATCAAATTATAATACTGAAAAAATTTCATAAATTTTTTTAGATGTGGTCTCAATTATTAATAATTTATTAAATTGATCCTCATTAGTATTAATTTTAACTTTGTCGATGGGGTCAATAAAAGAAAATTCAATTAATTACATAGACATATATAAATATCTATATAGTTTAAAAAATAAAATAAAATTTGAGGGGGGTCAATTGTCCCCCTCACCACCACATGTGGCTCCGCCACTACTTATCATGCACCACTTAAGAAAATCAACAAATTTCGGTCCTATCCAATCAAATCATCTAGACAAATAAACATCCATTCCTTCGATACATGTTGATTTTAGTCGAATTAAATTTGCATTAGAATTACTCCCGAACACTTAACCGTATAAAATGCATTAATAATAGTGTTACGGGGAAGTGATCATATGCTCTTTGTATAAAGTATAACCCATTCATACACGAAAGAGTGGCTACGTATACATACTCATTAAAAAGAGAACCGTGCTTCATCTTATGATTAGGGACTTCGAACATATTTTTAGAACGTGACTCGACCAAATCAATATAATAAAAAGTGAATATTTTATATTTATCGTGTGAAAAATGAAAATTTTAAGATGAATGACTAAATAAGTATAATACACTTGTGATATGATTAATTCTAATTTCAATTACGGATTGTATTTGAGCTATAATTTTCTCCTAAATTGGATAGTTTGATCCGTTCCCATTACATATTGAATTTGAGGTAGCATTTTTCCTTACATTGGAAGAAGGTGTTAAACCTCCACAACTGGTCTATGAAATATTTGAAATCAGTTCCTTAATGTTCGTAAATATAATTTTAAATAATTAATATGTTAATTGATCTCGAATTTGTGTGATTCAAATATATTTAGTAATAGCGATCGAGCTACACCCAAGCTTTTGCACATAAATTCAAACCAAACGAGCCGAATCGAACCAAGCTGAAACATAGGCTCATACAGAAATCAAATCATATTTTTCTTAGCCCCTAGCTAGACTCGAACTTGAGTTCAATTCATTTTCTTCCAGTTTGAAAGAAAAAAACCCTCCAATCGTTACTGATCTATTCAACTCATTTACGCGGAAATTCGGCCTACCACATCTTAAAATATATGATTAAGAAATGTCAATTCATTGAACAAAAGATTAAAGAATATTAATATAGAAATCATGATATAAGTGCGTTGACGTATTACATGATCACATGCTGCATATGCCTGATAATAACGAATTTGAATTTTATTGATAATTGGAGAACCAATAAGTTAACAAACTCATAAAAATATAATACACAATTATTTTTTTTTAACTTATCATGCGACGGATGTCTGATATCATGAACATACAATTAAGACAAATTCAAATATTTCTTTTGTAAGTTATTCAAATTTGTTTCCATACCACTTTTATAACCCAATCCACCCTTAATCTACAAAATTATCGGCTTGTCTCTTAGTGTAATACACTTGAACTCAAAAGGTGAAATCGCTCACCCCAAGCGCATTCATACCCTAACAGGACTGTGAGGGGGATAAATCACGATAAATCTCAATCTGCTATTCAGAGAAGCAGTCCCGTGCCTTGTGCGCATAAATGGTCTCATGGCAGTAGTTAGTGTAATACACTTGTCCATATAGCTGGTTGAGTTCGGTGGAATCGAGTTGGGCGTATCCTACACATTTTGTGGATCTGGCCCACTAACAGGCCCATAAAGTATCTAAAACGGCTACGAATTCAAATTCAAATTTCAAAGGCTCCACTTCTCCACATACCACCCCTTTTTTCTCATCAATGGCCACCACCACCGGCAGCGGCGCCACCTTAGTCACCGGAAAATCCACCGATTTCCTCAGTACTCCATCCAAAACTCCTTCTTCGGAAAAATCCGCTTCCAGAAGACACCACCACCAATCCATGGATACTTCCAGCAAATCAGCTTCGGAGTTCAAAAGGAGATTCGAGGCCTACAACCGCCTACAAGCTGCCGCCGTTGCGTTCGGAGAGAAACTACCAATTCCGGAGATCGTGGCTCTCGGCGGCCAGTCTGATGGTAAGAGTTCTCTTCTGGAGGCTCTGTTAGGGTTCCGCTTCAATGTCAGGGAAGTCGAAATGGGCACCCGACGGCCTCTCATTCTACAGATGATTCACGATTCCACTGCGCTCGAACCGCGATGCCGATTTCAGGTCCTCTATGTGTTTCCTTCTTTTGTATTTTTGGGTGAGGAATGAATGAATGATTTAGATACATTGGATTCAAATTGATGATTGATAAGTTGTAAGGGGGTTTTTGATTTTGATGAAGTTGTAAATTTTGAGCTCCTTCATGAATTTTGTTTAAGAAAGGTTCAATCATGACGAATGTGAAATGCTGGGGGTACAACAAGGTTGCAAACTTGCATTTTGTTTTGGTGGATCTTTTGCTGGACGTAGATATAGCTGGTCTTCGTTAGAGTACAGAGTAAGCTGATGTTATTTATTGAACAGGAGGAGGATTCTGAAGAATATGGCAGTGCCATAGTATCATCTGCAGCAATTGCAGATACTATAAAGTCTCGTACCGAAGCACTTTTGAGGAGGACCAAAACTGCAGTTTCATCTAAGCCCATAGTTATGAGAGTGGAGTATGCACACTGTCCTAATCTCACTATTATAGATACTCCGGGCTTTGTTCTCAAGGTAAGCAACGCAATCTGATTGTTTATGATGGCAAGTTGGTTTGTTCCCTTTTTCAATTTTCTCACGTTTGCTGATTTCGGGTCGAAATGACAACAGGCAAAGAAGGGTGAGCCTGAGAGTACACCAGATGAAATTTTGTCCATGGTGAAGTCCTTAGCTAGTCCACCACATCGCATTCTTCTATTTCTTCAACAGAGTAGTGTTGAATGGTGCTCTTCTTTGTGGTTAGATTCTATTCGCGAAATAGATCCTGCATTCAGGCGTACACTCATTGTTGTCTCCAAGTTTGATAACCGTCTTAAGGTATGCAATTTTAATTTGAAGATTGACTTCCATGAAATTATAATTATTACGGCCCAAGTGGGATTAACTTGCTTGCTGGGATGCTGCCTGGCCTGAGTTCTTCTAGATATTATTACTGCATGAATTTTTTCTTTCTTTTACTTCTTTTCGTGTATTTCTGAGGGGGGAAAACTTAATTAGGATATGGGCTATAATAGCTTCAATGACCTAAAAAGTTATGATTTTCAGGAGTTCAATGACCGTTGGGAGGTGGATCGCTATTTGAGTGCCAGTGGATACCTTGGCGAGAACACTCGGCCATTTTTTGTTGCCCTGCCAAAAGATAGAAGCACAGTCTCTAATGATGAGTTCCGTAGGCAGATATCTCAAGTAGATACAGAAGTATTGACCTATCTACGTGATGGCGTTAAAGGCGGTTTTGATGAAGAGAAGTACAAATCCCACATAGGTTTCAGTTGTCTCAGAGATTATTTAGAATCTGAACTGCAGAAGAAGTACAAAGAAGCTGCGCCTGCCACATTGGCCTTGTTAGAACAACGCTGCAGTGAAGTCACAGCTGATTTGTCCAGAATGGATAGCAAAATACAGGCAACTTCGGATGTTGCTCATCTTCGTAGATCTGCTATGTTACATGCCGCTTCTCTCTGCAACCATCTGGTATATATTTGTTCCTATATTCACATATTTTGCTTTCTTTGTTTGAATCATCACAAAAATGATGTTCATTTGTCCGTGAAGTTTGACATAATGCTTCTTGTAATTGATATAGGAAGCCCTTCTTGAGGGAGCAGCGGATCCAGCGCCAGAGCAGTGGGGCCGAACAACAGTTGAGGAAAAACTTGAGAGTGGTATAGGCGGCTGGCCTGGTGTTTCGACAGATATAAGGCCTCCTAATGCCACTCTTCGACTGTATGGTGGTGCTGCATTTGAAAGAGTGGTGCACGAGTTTCGATGTGCCACATATTCCATGGAATGCCCTGTAGTTTCGAGAGAGAAGGTACTTAGGGTGGCGATTTTGTTTTATCTTTCCCTTTTTTCTTCTTACTGGGTTCAAATTTGGCTGTGTAAAATTTCACACTCAATCATTTGCAGGTTGCCAACATCTTACTTGCGCATGCTGGTCGAGGTGGGAGTAGAGGAGTTATGGAGGCTGCTGCAGAGATTGCACGTACTGCAGCTAGGTCATGGCTTGCTCCTCTTCTTGACACAGCATGTGTTCGCCTTGCTTTTGTTTTGTGTAATCTATTTGACATTGCCATTGAGAGGAATCGCCATCGTCACTCAGGATGTAAGTTCATAACCACGTAATTTTCCCTTCACTAAATAGTTTAATTGAGGAATGTCTATTCGTATGGTAACTTTATGGACATGGATCTATCACCTTTTGCATGCATTCATAAACTTTCTTTAGGGTTATTAAATTCTAAATTACAATGCCAGAGACTGTTAACATTGTAATGAAGTCTATATGTCTTTATAACTCCACCTTTACAATCCTCCAGGTCAGGTTAAATGTAACTCTGCTGAATTTGAAAATTGAATTGTCATTTACTGACTTCAATGAATTCTTGAGGTATTGCTTTTAATGATTTAACAAGGGGTGATAATATCCCACTCTAAAGAACAATATGCTGAAAATGGTCAAATGATCTAGTTGAAGGATATGAAAAAGACCCGGGCATCAAAGAGTGTTTTTACCAATTCATTCACTTATTTTTTTACCCCTTCTTTTTATATTCTATTCAGATGGTCAGCAATCTGGAGACATGGATGGGTACGTTGGTTTTCATGCTGCTTTAAGGCATTCCTACAACAACTTTGTAAAAGATCTTTCCAAGCAGTGCAAACAAGTAGTCCGGCACCATCTCGATTCAGTTACTAGCCCCTACTCTATGGTTTGCTATGAGAGCGACATACCAGGAACTTTGAGTTCAGGTGTAAACTCAAATTATAGAACAAAACAATCCCTAACTGGATCATTTGGTCTTGATCTCTCTGATGCTGCCCCAGTATTACACAAGGAAACCACCAATGATCAAGAAAACATTCCGCCGGAAAAGGCAGAAACCACCCCCGGAAAAGCACCTGAATCTAGAGAAGCTCTTCGGGAGTGCCAGATGACTGTGCCTGAGACCCCATCACCTGATATTCAGTGTGATGAAAACTATGTAGTAAAAAAGGAACTTGGTAATTGTCTTGAAGTCGGTGCAAGAAAACGCCATTCTAGAATTAATAACAGGAATAATTTGGATAACTTGAGGCTCCAAAATGGAGGTGGGCTTTTATTTGGGAGTGGGGATAATGCTACCAGATCAGGATCAGCTTATGCAGAGATATGTTCGTCTGCTGCACAGCATTTTGCTCGAATTCGCGAGGTTCTGGTTGAGAGGGGTGTGGCATCATCTTTGAATTCTGGCTTCTTGACACCTTGGTACGTATGTCATTGTGACAAATTCATACTCTTTAACATATTTTTTTATTTAAGAATAAGTGCACTAACATACCTGAGGTTTGACTTTATTACACAAACTTCCCCTGAGGTTTGCTAAATGAAAAACACTTCCCCCTAATGCATGTTGTTATTTGCCGAAAGTTTAAATTCAAATATTATGCAGTATGAGCCGAACATAAAATAAGGTAACCGTGATTAAGATCTAATCTAAATTCTTTAATAGGGGAAGTTTTAAACATTTTATAACTTCTCAAACCTCAAGGGAAGTTTGCATGCATAATCAGGTCAAATCTCAGTATATGTCAATGTAACTATTCCAAACATATATCCGAATTTATATTTATTTGTTATTTATTTTATTCATACTGCTGTGCAGCCGTGAGCGTCTCATGGTTGCCCTAGGATTGGATTTGTTTGGTGTGACTGATGAGAAATTCATGGACATGTTTGTTGCTCCTGGAGCAATTGATGTTCTTGAGACCGAAAGGCAGTCCCTTCAGAAGCGCCAGAAAATATTGCACTCTTGCTTGAATGAGTTCAAAACTGTAGCCAGAGGACTTTGATGATAAGATATTGACAAGTTCTTCGTCTTCACAACTGGTGAAACGATTCGATGCTTTCATGGAGATCAGTGGGTAATATGACCTTTACTCCCCTGGATTAAAACTGGAATTTCATGGTCCATTCTTGTAATAGTTAGTTATGTCATCACTATCATGTATGATGATGAGGTACTAAAATTTGTCTTAAATCTGGTTTTTAGTTCTGAGATTTGACTTCAAGTCAGCTGTAATCCTGAACACAATGTTATTTTATAGCAAGTGGAGAACTCTTATGCAGTAAAGCTTGTAATATAGATCATTGAACCCAGTACTCTTAGTTCACTCTGCAAATTACAGCCAAGAATGTGTTTAATGGTATCCAAATTCCAAGCTATGCACTTTTTGGTCCTTTGCTATCTAAAATTTTAAACTGATTGCTACGCAAACTACTTATGTAATTGCAATGAGGTATATACGCAAAGTTTGAGGCCAGTCACAAACGCCGCATGATCAGCAACACAATATTTCAATAGTGTAGTTTAGCAGTTCGATTCTATATTAGTTTTATTCGAAATTTGAATCCTTAAAATACTTTACACCCAAATAGTTCGATCCGGTTCCAACCCATCGTGTCATTACATTAGTCAAATTAATCACCTAATTCAACACACACGTAGAATCACAGTTTTTCTTGTTGGGTGCTACATAATCACTTTGAAAATTGATAAGTGCCTTAAGCAATACAATTATTTATTAATGAATCCTTTGCTTTTCCATCGAAATCTACAACTAATTATAATCAAAACTTGTATGAGTCAAACATGTTACCTCTATTTGTACACCACAAGAAAGCATCTTTTTCGACCGGCTTTAAACTTTAAAGTACGAATTCGTAGTTGTTAGTACAAACAGTGGTGACCTTCCCCGTGTGTTACTGCTAATAATATTTAATTAAGCACTTAATAATGACCAAAATTAGTACATTTAAGCAATGTAACAACAAATGAGGGAGTATTAAAATAATGGAGTGACAGCTATACTAGTCTAAAATGATGCGCATGCCCAAGTGAGAAGTGAGGACTATACATGTACCTTGTTAGAAAATAGAGATTTGATTAAATGGTCCCCCTTTATCCTATCACCTCCATTGTTCCTTATTTTAGGGACCTACCTCAAGAAATTTGAATATTATAACAACTTAGATTCAACTTAATTATCCCATTCCGTAATTGTATTAGCATTTTGAAAAAGGGTTTTGAGTTTTGACTAAAGAAATAAATGTGGGCATTTTTCTAAGTTGGAGGATGCATTTTGTGGGGAAATTGCTCTTGTATTGACTATTGAATATATTTTTGAAGGTTTAATGTTACAAATTAGTTTATCATATGTTTGAAATCATGAAACCTCTACAAGTTTGACCATTATTAGTTGGAAACTAGATAAAGTTGGTAAAATCATGGCCAAGTGATTTTTATTAATAAATGTGGTGGTTTCATTGTCACAAATCTCAATGAACATAAATTTGCACATTTAAAAACAGATAAATTCTATTAGGAAAGAGAAATTGAGGCCCTCCATGTGTTTATGGCTTTTTTCTTTTTCTTTTTTGAGCTTAGAAAAAAATTGAATTAAATTAGGTTAATGATTAGCTTGTTTATGAAGATATAAGTAAATTACGTGATGTTTGTAAGCAAGGAGGAAAAATCCAAGGCGATATTGCAGAAAGTCAAATAAGCCAGGGTTGCAATGCCATAATCCAATCCGACCAAAAAAAAGGCAACACGATAATTCGAAGAAATTTCGAACTTTACTTGTTTCGTCTCTTGGTATGGTAGGAAGGCCACATTTTTTTTAGTACAAAATAGTTACTAACTTATATTATGATGAGATTTTACTTCATTTTGTCATTATAGTTTTCAAATTCATATAATTTAATATTTTCATTTTATGTTTATTGTAAGGTTTTTTAATTCCCAGATATTATTTCATTTTGATTTCCACGACATTTAAGCATGGTAAATACGAATAATGTCACATATACATAGATATACAATTCATGTATAAATATATTACCCTAGTGTAGCTTCTTCATTTTGAACCTTCAATAAAGAGAGCTTCAATATTTCACCCTAGGTATAATTAATTTACTTGATTTATAGGGAAATAACAAATTACCAATAGTTAGAACCTAAACTAGATTATTCGTCAACCAAGAATAACATTTGACAGCACCGATGCTAAGCTAAAGTTGAAGACGGAAACTACAAACCTCTCTCAAATTTGGACACCAAAATCGTGGTCATTAATTAATGGCCAACAATTTGAGGGAAAGAGATTAATCACTTGTTTGTTCAGCATGGAAGTTTAATTTTATTTTTATCGGATATTGAGTCTATACACCGTGATGTTGAGTCTACATATCGTGAGACTAACTGTATAGTCCATTCATTTTTTAAAATTGTAGTTTTGACTTGCGTTTGTTCCTTACAAGTTACAACTTTAACTTGTGTTTGATCTAATTATATTCCGCCTTTTATCGTGTTGGTTTTACTTTCTGATTAAATTTTCTAAAAAAAATAAAATTAAACTCCCTAATCAGAAATTTCGTCCGTTCAAGTATGTACAATTTAATAAGAGGATTACATTTTATAATTTAGGATGGATGTCCTATTCTAAAAAAAAGACAAAATACATTTGAGATATATTTAGTCTAATTTGATGGCTAAAAATATTTAATGGTCAATAACAAGAATATTTTAATCATTTAATTATTTGAATAAAAGAGTGTGAATAATTAATCTGGTGGTTTGATGGTGAAATGTTAGGCGAGTTGCCAACTGTATTAGGAGTGCACTAGGTCAATTTAGGCGGAGTAAGATTCTTTTAATTAATAATTTTAAATTAAACGCATATAAAAACAGTGATTTCTAGCCTAATTAATTTAAATGATTGTTGTAGAGTCCAAGTCAGGCTGGCCAAGGGAGAATTACTTGTCAATTTCTATTTCTTTTTTCCCTAAAGATGAGATTTATTTTAACATAACTTAAGACTACTTTAATTGAAAAATAGAAGCATATTGAAGATGGGCCGAATTTTTGGTTTTGGACTTTCGAGCTATTAGAATAAGATATTAAGGGTTTTGGAACTTAATTTTCAAGATTTTAAGAAATAATATAGTCTTTGAATTCTTGTAGGTTTATAAGTTGCTTAATTTATTTTGTTCTTATTTTCCGACGTGCTACTTCAATTTAATAAATGAATTATGAATTTTAGTATTCTAGAATCCCGAGTAGGGAATTTTAGCATTTTAATATCTTATTATATTTTCATATAAATTAAGAGAAATTGCTAAATATAAAAAATATTTTTATAACTTTTATAAAATTACTTTCAAAATTGCATTTTGGGAGATTGTTTGTAATCTTTTTAGTTCTTTCACTCTTGAGATATTTTAAAAAACCGTTTCTATTTTAAAGTTTGCATAAATAATTAGATCGAATGAGAAAACATATAATTACATGTTTTTGGTTTCTAGTGAAGCATAGAGAGATCGAAAAGATTAGAAATTTATAAATAACGGTGAAACATGTAATTAGATGTTTTTTTACTCTATCTTATTTATACTTGGCATAGGCGCCATTCATACTTCTTATACTAAGCACAAGAAGTTTTCACTACCACCAATAAAGATTTTGTGTTTGGATTATTGAGAATGCATTTTTCATTAATAAAGAGAACCTTATATCTAAGTGATCTGACTCTTAATTCAACCGACTCAAATATATTTAAAAGTATTAAAAATTCTATATGTTCACGTACGCAATATTTGAATAGGATTCAATAATAATTAATCAAAAAATAAAATAAGAGGGATTCCAAATAAAGTTCCACTTCAATTAATATGAATAGGCTTTTGTAGTGGACACATTAAGCATTTAACACACTCGGTTCTCCACTTTATTAATTCCATCCTTTTCAATATTCCCATTTAATTGGAATTCGATTCTTTTCGATCTCTCTATGCTTCACCGTTAATTATAAAATAAACTGTTGGAATTTGACATGCAAAACAAATATCTTAAAAACACTCAATTTAATTTTATATAAATAAATATTCAACGTTACATGAATTAGCTCTCCCGAAATGGAGGGGTTGGGTTTCGTTTAATATCTTATTTTTTTTCAGATTAATTCTTTCTTTCAAAAGCTAAAGTCTATATTCATTATTCCACCAATAATTCCTTAAATAATTTTAACCTTTAGGAATATAAATGAGTTCCTACGAGAGAGACCATAGTTCAAAAGGGATTTCAGACTTTTGACATTGTTTAATATATCCTTCAAAAGCAATCTTCAATAATAATCATAAAGATAATAAAAATGAATCTCACTGTTTCATAAATGATAAAACTAAAAATTTGCCCAAAAAGTAATAAATATTAAACTATTAATTATGAAAACAAAATAAAATAAAATAACCCCATTTTATAATATAAAGATTCTGAATTGACCCAAGTGAAGTTCCTAGTTACTGCAATTTCTACGGTTGGAGTACAAAGCAAATATAATCCCTACTATATTCTCGGCTGACTCTAATTATAATATCAACAACACTAATCCAAGTGGAAGAAAAAGTAGTACTTAACTAGAGCTTTGCACAAAAATGCATATGAACTGACACCACTGCCACTCCTCCTGTAATAATTATTGGTAAATTACATTTCCCCCCCCACAATTCATTACAATTTCCCTAAGCTCCTAATATCGATGATTAATAATTAGGAACGTGGTCGGGATAAAACAAAATAATTCATTTTCAATTAAATCAAATATTAAGAATTCAAACTCTAATTATTATAAAGTATATATACAATTTTTTCTCTTAATTTATTGTAATATGAATGGTAGTATTGGGGATGATGATAATTGGAATCAAATGTTGACTACTCAGCAATCCCAATAGGAATAGGGATCACACCACTCAAGGCCAAAGGCCTCTCTCACTCAGTGTAAGCCTGTAAGGTCAATGCTTCAATTTATTCACCTCTTAATTTCAACACCCCAAATATTCCTAAACCCCACAAATACCTCTTTGTCTCCTCTCTCTCTCCATCTCTCTTAGAAATTTCAATGAAATTTAATAGTCAAAAAAGGAAGAATTGTTTTTTGTTTTTAAGTTTGGCGTAAATTGCGATAGTCTATTTCTTTGAATATATATATGGAACGATCACATCAAATTATTTACATCGTTAGTATTAAAGTTAGGGGGACAAACTATTTTTCTCAATTATTAAACCTTAAATGCTACAAAAATTATTACCCGAAAAAAGTACATAATGATGAAATTCACATTGATCACAACGTTTTTTAATAATACTTTTAATTTTATTACCTGTTTCACTTATATACACATACATAATGAGCAATACAATTATATAATATAACTTAGCGATCCAGTATTATACTAATTTAACAAAAAATCTGAATCTAAATTCTTAGAATACAACTATCATTCATAGAGAAAATTTCACATTTTAATAGGTGATGAAATACGAAGCTGAAATCAAAAGGTCCAAATCAACTACGGATAGAATACGCAAGTCGGAGGTAAATTCAAGTAAAACGAGTTAAAAGGTAGCATTTTTATTGTTAGCCAATCAATGAATCCCTCCTCCTAGCCCCACCATCAACCATATTAAATCCAAACAACATATGAGTGAGAGAATGGAAATAAAGTAATAAGGCTAGTCTAAGATAAACTCTAGTGTTGTGGCTGAAAGAAATAAAGAAAAGACCCTCACATAATAAAACCAACAAAAACAAATCCATCTATTCATATCATACCCTTGTTTTTCACTCATTCATCTCTTCTTCTCCACCAAACCCTCTCTCTCAACTTCAGAGACATGGAAATCACCTCATCACATAGAATTCCAGAGAGAGACAACAATCAGCCTCAAACTCAAACACCCAGCACTTCACCCACCAGCAATGGAAGCAGCACCATAACCAGCACCGCCAATGGAGGATCATCCCTCATCCCCACCCCACCCCACACCCCCACCCCCACCCCCACCCCCAAAACCATCTTCAGATCTCAGGAACCCAATCCTTATCCCACCACCTTCGTCCAAGCCGACACCTCCACCTTCAAACACGTCGTCCAAATGCTCACCGGCTCCTCCCAATCCGCCAAGAAACCCGACTCTCCGCCGCCGTCGAGAGGCGGCGCCGCCACCATCCCGCCCATCAAGAGCACCGCCCAGAAGAAACAAGGCTTCAAGCTATACGAACGCCGGAACAGCCTCAAGAACGGGCTCATGATCAACACCCTGTTGCCGGGATACTCCCAAAATTCGACCTTTTCGCCTAGGAAGCATGAGATCTTGTCCCCCAGCATTCTTGATTTCCCGGCGCTGGCGCTCAGCCCCCACACGCCGCTGAGAGACGACGGCCCGAGTAAATCGGCGGTGGAGGAGGAGAGGGCGATAGCGGAGAAGAAGTTTTACTTCCATCCGTCGCCGAGGACGACGACGCCGAGGAATGCGGAGCCGCAGCTGCTGCCGCTTTTTCCGGTGACTTCGCCGCGGGTGTCGGAGTCTTCTGCCTGAGGGGGGAAAATGTAATTTTGATGAGTAATTAATGGGTTGTATTACTTGTTAGGGTTTGCAGCGAAGCGAGGAGATCATGATGATACTCCATTTGTACAATTAAATATTTTCTTGTTTTTCTCCCCCTTTCTCTCTCTTTCTCATCCTATGTTTAGTCACAATGAAAAAGGAAAGGAAAAAAAACATGAAAAAAATTAAAGAAAATATTTACCATTGCTTCATGTTGCATTCTTTTCTTTTTCTTCTTCCTTTTTTTTTAATAAATAATTTCTCACTTAGGACTCGATTATGAATATTTAGTATGGATTAATTTCCAAATTTATATGCATATTGATTTGGATAGTGTTAAGTTTTGTATTCTTTTTTTTTTAATAATTTAAAATTGTTTATATATTATTATGGATTTTCAGTTCTAATTTATGTATTGGCCTGGAAATTTTATATTTGGAAAGATAATTTTTTGATCCAATTTTCTCAAGTTTTGGTCATAAATAAAATGAATGGAAAGCTTAGAGTGGGTGTGGAGGTAGGAGATGCCATTGTTGATACGTTGGGCGCGAAGACTATTAGCAAGCGACAATGTCGTCGTATGTTTTGGAGTTTGGACAATACAATTCAAAGTATGACGAGGTGATATGATGTATCGGCGTTTGGTATGAAAAGTACATTACATCCTTTTTCAACGCTTGTAAGAAAAATTCACACCACCTGCCTATGACTATTTCATAACATGGACTGAGTACTACTTACTAAATTTGAATTGGATTGGAACTCTTCATCTTGGACTTGCTCAATGACTGCCAACGGTTAACTTTGGGCCCACTACTCCTTTTCTCTTTGCTATAACCATATGAAGTTACGTATAAGTTAGTGATCGTGTTGAACTCGTTTTAATTTAATCTGCATTATAACTTCGATGAGATTTCACTTTCTAGGCATGTAACCAGCTCAGCGAACTACAAGAGTTATAGAAGTTCGGGTGTTCGCTGTGTAAACGAATGCCAGGACAGGTCGAATAGATTTAGGGACTATTAAAAGATGACTTGCACGAAATGATAAAGTAACACGAAAAATTACTCAAAAATAAAAAAAAATCAAGTCATATTACATAACCAACTAAACCCTAGAAAAATATTGTGGCTATATAAACAAGGCCTAGGGTAAATGAGAAAACAATAAGAGGAAAGAAAAAGATTGATTCGAGGAGTATGCAACAAATTTTTTTTGACTTATTTACATTTAGCCTCCAGATTAGTTTTTGAATAACAGAAGACCCCCATATTTAGATTAAATAACAAGGGACACCCTTTTTTTAAAATTACAAATGTTCCCTATTCGTTAAAAAAATTATTTAAAAATTGTTGTATTAATTTGAGATCAAGATGTAAAAACTCATTTTTGAGGATGTTCTGTGTTTTAAAAACTCATTCAGATGAAAATTTTGAACGAAATTATCAAAAATTCTAACGGAGAAGGGGTCATTTGTAATTTTAAAATTCATTTGGGTGTTCCTTATTATTTAATCTAAATATGGGGGTGTTTCGTTATTTAAAAACTCATTTGGGATGTAGATGTAATTCACCCATTTAAAAAAAAATTAACTCACATTTTTAACACAAAAAAGTAGCTAATATACATGTTATAATGACGATCAAGAGAATCGGTTCTCAATAATAATAGACAATTTAAAGAAAGAAATTCCACTAATGATCCCCACTTGTTGAGATATTGCAAGAACAAATCAATTCTTATTCACCAACTTTTTTGTGGGCAGGTCTCCATAAAACTTCAAAGTTCAAACAATTACTTAAAAATGCCAAAGTTTGAAAGACAAATCATTATTTAAAAATATCTTTTAAAGTTTGCCCTTCAAACCGGCTAACCTGAAGAGTAAGACAGCAATTTCTTTGTTCGATCGACCACCATTTTTAGTGGAGAAAGTGGGAATAATGATAAGGATTGACACCAAGTAAACGTAACCATGATTACATCTTTGACTAAATGGAAGCCTTTTGTTTCCAATTCGAAGGCCCAAATTTGTCCCCTAATCAAAGAATTGGGGAAATGCAATCATGACCAAATATTTCAACCCAATAGAATTTGGAAGTTTATATAAGTTCAAGAAATAGAAGTATTTCTGGAATTTTCGGCAAAAGAAATTGCATAAGATAAGTTGGAGACTACAGGAATATTTTACTAAGGGATTATTTGCAAATTTTTCTGGTTATGAAGAATTTAACTAGAAACTAAAATTCCCCTGGTGGAAAACACAGTCGTACTTGCGATTGTTTTCCATAGATGTGCATTTAACATTTTTTTTAGATTTGCATTCTAATACTCTTTTTAAATTATATTATTTATCAAGTGTTCTGTATATTTATTTTGTCTTCTCCATATAAAAATTTAATTTCTATGTTAAAGTTCAATTTTGTTATTATTTAAATTTATTCAACGTGAACTTAACTATGTAGCTCTTTTTCTTTCAATAATTACAATTCCAACTAATTCTTGTTCCTTGCAATTTCGACTAGTGTTATTTCATGTAGCCCATTTTCTTTTAATAATTACAATTTCAACGAGTTATTTACACCATACCCCTGTGTTAGGTGAAATGGGCAAAAAAACATTGTGTTATAAAAATTAACATAGGAAAACATGTGTTTTCAAATTATTTGCATGCCGAACCCTGAAAATTTATATCGTTGGTAAAACACTAATTTTCTCTATTTATTGTATGCAAAATAACTAATTTACCTTTTTATATTATGATATATACCATTTCACATATCTCTATAACTTTTTTTTATACTTGTTTATAGGATTTTTTATGTAATTTTTATTTTGTATCGGGTTTCGATGCATATAAAAAAAGGATTTCAATGCATATAAAAAAATATTGAACAATATAAAGAAATTTGAGATTATGAATATCAAAATATAAAAAGATAAATTAATTATTTCACATCCAATAAATAAAAAAAATTAGTGTTCTACCAAAACTAAATATTTTCAGGGTTCATCATGCAAATATTTTGAAAACACAGGGTCTTCTGTGTTAATTTTTGTAACACAAGATTTTTTCTACCCATTTCACAAGATTTTTGTAACACAGGGGTATGATGTAAATAACTCCAATTTCAACTAATGTCTATTCTCGCAATTTTAGCTAGCAGCCTAGCATTTTTCTAGTTTTTACCGCATTAATTATACTTTTTGATTTGATAATATAATAATTTGTTTTACTTGAAAAGGAAAAAAAAAAAACTAACGCTTCTAAAAATTATAGTAGTAAAATAATGAGTATTTAAGAATTCTTGAAATTTACGGTAGTAAAAATAATAAGTATTTAAAAATTGCTAAAAATTACAATGTAAAACCGTGAATATTTGAAAATAAATAAAAAGGAGAAAAATAATTATTTAGGTGTATGCAGGAAAATAAAATAAAAAACCAACTAGGAACAATGCTTTTACCTTCTAACTTATATATTATTTTCATAAAGCTTCTCTGATTCTAACTTTATATCATTTTAATAAATAAACATAAAAGCTTTTTTCTGCTTCTCCATGATTTTTTTTTCTTTCAAAAATTCAGCTACAATAAAAGTTCCTCACTCTGTCCCCATCAATATCCATCGTTAAACTCAAACTCAGAGTGCAGTAACGTGTACAAAAGTAGACAAATTCCGGATAACCATACAAATGAGTTGAAAAATAGAAACATCACAATTATCTTCTTGAGGTTACAACTTACAAGAACAGAAGGACATGAGCATGCTGATTATTTATTTATTATTCTCATTTAAATTCTATTATGTCGCTGTTTGGAGGGAACTAGATTCCCAGATTAGATTTCTGAAAACGAAGTGATTGTCTGGAACCCGTGATTCTCCGGGAGAGGTCCATTTCCGGGGCGGATAGATATGATCACTTCCA
This sequence comes from Lippia alba, assembly GCA_037834125.1. Classification (NCBI taxonomy): domain Eukaryota; kingdom Viridiplantae; phylum Streptophyta; class Magnoliopsida; order Lamiales; family Verbenaceae; genus Lippia; species Lippia alba. The sequence goes on along the minus strand of JBBMKE010000011.1, from coordinate 12,533,849 downwards.
AACCTGCATTTACAGAGCATATATGCCGTTTTAAACTCAGGTTTTTATCACACGATTAGGAGTGTGTGTTTTCGAGAAAGATTCGACAGAAATCTTTAGAGGTGTTAGTTGAATGAGAGATTAATATTACCTGCGGCTTTTGCAGCTGTAGCTTCTTGGTAAACATCAGTGACGAATAAGATTTCTGATGGATTGTCTACTCCCAAAGACTCCGTGATTTCTACGTAGCTTTTTGTTTCTTTCTTGTTCCTGAAAGTTGGGTTTGAAAAGATATTATTACCATAAGATTCGAGGTAGTCGAAGAGTTCAAGATTCAAGAGTTCACACAACACAAACACGTGCAAACATAGATTGAAGAATAAAGCTTACCCGACTGTGGTATCAAAAAATCCAGAAAGATATTTTCTGAGGTCACCGTAGTTGGTATTACCAAACAAGAGCCTTTGTGCCAATCTGCTACCACTTGAATATATGTACACCTAATGGAAGAAAAATCAGAAAAAGAGCAATTAATTAGTAGTTCGTTCGCTGACATCTGCAGGGAGTATTTGCGAGATACCATAGAACCTCAGGAGAGGTAAATGTAATTAAACAACCTTCAGTAGTTGGTCCTTGTAATCACCGAACAGAACAATGCACAGCAAAAGAGGACAATTTTTAACATAATTTCGATCACAAAATAGTGTATCAAGAAGAAACTTAAAATAACCTTAAGTCCAAGATCATGCCACTTTTCGAGTGCTTCAGGTACATCATCAAATACAACTGACTCTATCTCTTTCCTCTGGAACCCTGTTCGCCAAATATGACCCTGAGAAATAATAAGGTTAAACACTAAGGGTCCCTCAACGTCAAATATACTCTCAAATGTGAAGAATTAGATAAATTTAGTGTTACCTGTAATTGTTTCAAGGAAGTAATTTTCCTGTCAGCTTTAATCATACCCTCCACATTAGCTACCAAAGCTGCAATTACATCCTCTTTACTTCCATCAGCAGGGATGGGAACTGCTCCACCAACACCATTTTCGAGATCTTCCTCAACCTGTTTGAACAAATTCGATCATTAAGAGCAAAAATATACATATAAAGAAATACATATAAATATACCGAGATATAGATAAGATATAATACACATGCATAGAAATAATTGATACGGTAATTACACCGACATATGCAGAGGTTTGGTGCAAAAACTTCCCCTGAGACATACTCTAGGATTTGGCCTAATACATAATTATTATAGTCATGACTTTAAAATCAAATTTTGATCATTAAACGTAACAGCCAAAATAGGGCATTTTATAAAAAGTAAAAAGATGAAATTATCAGAACTCATTGATGCAGATGTAATACAAATTCTTTGACAGGGGAAGTTTAAGTTTTTGACAGGATATGTGAGTTCAATAATCCGTAATTGATATTATACATAGAGGGGCTTCTGACAGTGCACTTACTTGAGCTCTTAGCAACTTAATATCATCTTGAGTTTCATCAGTATCATATGTGAGTTCCAAATGCTTCCCCACATTATTACGAGCATATGGGAATAGAACTTCTGTAACAAATGATATGGGCGTGCACGTTCCTTCAATGTCCAGCACAATGCAGCGCTACAATTCATTTATTTCAATGAACTTAAAAGTTAAAACCAATAAAAAGGCTGTGTCTACCTAATACTAGATAAAAAAAATAGCTTTCAAAATAACTTACTCTCGACGGTACAGTGCCATTTGTTAAAGTCCCAGCCTTTGCAGACACATTAATGCTTCGATGGTTGCTTGGAAGCCTTTGAATGGGACCGTGAGATGGCGTCGACCAGTCTAATCCTAACTGATGGAGTTTGATGGCAGCATCAAATAGATAGTGGTAGCATTCTGCCTGGAAAATTAATTTGCAAATGTAAAATAAAAACATGTTAAACAGAAAATATACTGTAATTTTCAGATGTGATAACAAACATGACGTACAACAATTTTCTCTTCAACAAATAAATTTTATCTATTTGGAAGCTTTAGAGATTGATAGGTGACCGAAGCTTCATCTTCTAATGTCAAGCAAATCGCAAGATATATTTCACTGGAAAATTAATTCTCAAATCTCAGTTTAACTATATAATCTCATGGATAGCTACAGAAAGTAATTCTGTGTTGTATTACAGTGGATTTAGTCCCCCAACTTATTGCTAAAAATATCAAATATAAACTACAGTTCCACTTCCTAAATACGTAATCACTTCTGATTATTCATTCAGCCCACTAATCTAATTTTAATTGTTTTCACTGCCAATACAGAATTAATACAAATGAACTACCTTGATAACATTTCAATACAGTTGTATGAGCTGATTAAACATAGGCTACAACCATCCCTGATACTTTACCTGTGTTTTTGCACTGATCCAAGAATCACCCCATATGTAAACTCCATGATTTCGAACAAGCACAGCAGTGGTTTTGGGGTATGCTTTAATCTGCAAAATAAGGATCAGCGTGAAAAACCAGCTGCAAATCCCAGCTACTTCTCGAGAAATGGATCACTGGCTTGTATCTTTTATAATTCATACATAATAACTCTTTCAACAACAAGAAGCCTACTCAGCACTTTAAACTAATGTTTTTTAGGATATCTTAAACATTATAAAAAGTAAACACTAGCATATTTTCTGCAAAAGAAAAGGGAAAAACCATACCGCTTCAGCAAGTGAATTGGTGAGCTCTCTTTCGTGGGCAGTATTTTCTATGATTGGGACGATGAGTTCGTCATAGTAACCATGACCTTGAATTCCTTTAATCATTTCCATATGGGTAATCTGCAAAAAAAGTAAAGGAAAGCATCATAAGAGTAGAAAACACAACTTTATTAATATTTTGCTAGTAAAACAAACGAGTTGATATTAGTACCCGGAATTCTTTTGACAAAGGGTCGATCATTGTGACGATACATGATTCCATCCCATGACTGTGTATAACAGCACCAGCATTACGCATTTCATATGCCTGAAATATGCAGCAGCTTTTGACATATATTTCAAAAATTAAGGGACAGCCATGGTATTGCTGGATAAATACACATTCATAATTGGAAAAGATTGAATACAGAAACATGAATTCTTGCACAATGAAACAATCATCTTATGATATATGCTTTTGAACGAGAGGATTCAAATTTCAGAGCAAATGCCACACGACACAACATAGTAGAATTAATTAAGTCTAAAATCAAACAATTCAAAATTTATGGGAGTCCCCAAACCAGAAATTCTAATGAAAACTTAGACAATAACAAAACCAAATTCCAAACCTTCAAGAACAGGGGGCCGCAATCAGAGCATTTAGGCGGCTTATTTGGCCACGGCTTCGCCAACGGCTCAGACAACACAGACCCACTTGGAGATAACACGTACATATCCTCATCCATCATCCTTTCTTTCTGCACTCCTACAAAATCACCCCAAATAACAAACAACTAATCACCCACAACAAAAACCCAGACAAATCAAACCATAAAAGTCGAATCTTTACCCATAAAAAGGATCAAATGAACCCGTACCTGAAGGAGACATGACAATTAGCTGTTGGGGTTTAGGTATAGAATCATCATGGACTTTAATGGTGATGCTGCCACCAGTCCCAGAAACCCAACCCAGATGGTAGAATTGACGGCAGAGCTCCGAAATCAAAGCCTTAGTTTCTCTGACTTTGGTGCTTTCTAAGTATGCCTGAGACGTACTTCCCATTTTCACAGCTCCGTTGACGGCGAGTGGGGCTGCTGAAGCTGCAGCCATGGCTGTATGTATAGGTGTATATATTTGTGCGTGTTTGTGTGTGTGTGTGTGTGAAAAAGATGATGCTTTTTTCTGATTTTTCTAATGTTCGCTTAAGATGGGAAGTGATTAGATCACATGGCGGTGAGTCAAGTCTGGGTTTTGATTGGATCACGAGAGGTTGATTTTCTGAGAGAGTGTCACAGTGGAGTGCTTATTGCGGGATTTTAATTAATGTGTTAAAATGTTATTGAAAATCTGGTCTTTATTAATTGTTCAATATTTTCCATATTATGACAGTCAAAAAGAATTACTGAATTGCAATTAAGGAACGTAAGCATATTTAATTGCAAATAATTAGTTGGTAATGCGGTTTCAGTATAATTAATTTGGAAAATATTTCATCTTTGTTTCTGGACTTTGTAATTTCAGATTTATAATAAATTTGCTATTCGGGCCTCTGCTTTACAAAAAATAATATTATTACGTTGGCAAATGTTTTACTACCTATTACGTTAATCATTTTCCTAAAAAAGGATACATTTTATAGGTTCTCATGGTATAGCAATATTATTTTATAATTAATGTAGCAATAAACAATTTAGCTGTGGTTGCATTGTGGGGCTCATCGATAACAACATCACGATGGAGCACCCCCTCGAAAACATTATTGCTGATTGTAAGGATCTTCTCCACAAACCTTGGGAGGTTAATATCAGTCATATAAGCAGAGTGTTAAATGTTTGTGCTGATATGCTTGTCAAGAAGGGGCACGTCTCTAAGCAGAGGGGAAGTTTGGTCTGAGCCTCCTGTGGACTTGATGAGTGTGATTTTGAAGGAAACTGGTTAATTTGTTTCCTTCTTGTTTTTTCTAACAAAAAAAATAATAATAAAAAAATAAACAATTTGGCAGCTGTTTATTACTAATTACTAATTAGGTTTTTGTGTCATATATCTTCCGCATTCAAAGATGAAATTATTGCTATAAGCCTATAACTATCTTCCCATAGAATGTATTAATTAATTACTTAAAATGATTACTATTTAGTTATAGGGAAAAACAAAATAAATATGAATTGGGTCAAATTGGTTAAATGTGAATGAATAGCATATGGGATCTCATTAATTGTTTACTCTTAATAGAAGATATCTTATTTAATTTATTCAATTTACATTTTAATTTGTTTTCGAACCTATATTCTGCATTGATCCATAATAAGACGATACTTCCTATTCATTTTCAGAATTCATGATTTAAACTTTTGATACTGCTTAAATGATTTCATGGTCCGTTGAACCGATTGTTGGTCGAATATAATATCTTATGTATTATAATCAATATTAAATAACCCTAATAGGAATAAAATAGCAAGAGAAAATAATATAGAAGAGGGACACATATATAATATTCTTTCATAAATTCCATGGTGTCCGATACATCAGATCAAAGCAAGATGCAATTTGATGATAATATAGTGATTATATATAGATCCCAACCAACCAATAATAATAATAATATTATTATTGTCGTTAATTTTGAAAATTAACGAAATTGCCTCGCACACCTAGTGCCCCTTGTGCAGCCCCTGGTGTAGGGATTGGCCTGTTCGTGGCCGTGGCAGTTGTAGTACGACGACCCGCGCTGCCCGCACGGCACTCTGTTCCGGTTCATCGCCTCATAGCTGATGTACCCGTGGCCCCCCAGCTGTCTTCGTGAGCTCTCCGTGTCGAACATCATCTCTGCATCCATACCTGAAAACAAATGACGTCCATTAATTTAATTTAGTACAATACGTTTATGACTTTATGATATCAAGTAAATATCTTGAAAAAAAATGTTAGTTATTAAAATTTGAAAATGTGCATGTTTACATATGTACCTAGGGCGTCAGACACCAGGGACTGGTCGTTTTGTTGGGCCAAGAAACTCCCGAAGTCCATATTCTTCTGGGACTGGGCCGCGGCCACCATGACCGTGATTGAGAGCAATGCGATGATCACCACACCTCGGAAAGCCATCTTCGTTTTAGTTGGAAATTTCGAAGGATCGACGACTTGAAAACCTAGATGGTTTTCTTGGATGTGGGGTTCTTTAGATTATTTTTCCCCCTTTTGGGTTGTTTATATGCTATGGTTCTTCCTCAGCCCTAAAGGGTTTTCTTGATTTTGGTTGGAGGAGGATGAGAGAATGGTTAGAAGGAGAGAATATGAATAGTGAGTCGCACAAGTTTAGGTTCCGTGTTTTGCTCTTTGATTTTCCATATGTGGGGCTTAGAGCAAATATTGGATATTTGTGGGGAGGGTTGGGACTTGGGGTGTTTCTGTTATATAGATTGTTTGGTCACCATAGAATAATTAATTTATTTTAATTTTAGAAAATGAAAATTTTATGTATTTATTGATATTTGTGTATATTTGTAAGATGATATAGAGATGGAAGTGGCTAGATTGGAAAGTACTAATACTGTTGCTACTAGAGGAAAAAACATGGCATCTTTCGTGTTTTGTTTGGACATATTTAAGAATTAAGGGAACCATTCACGTTCCAACATGACACATGCCTTTTATTAGTGCCATATTTAATTTTACTATATAAATTAGATTTTTTTTTTATAGATTCGACTTCTATCATACTGCATGATATGCTGATATTTGGAAAATTGTACCATTAAATTGCTTGACAAAATTACGTGCGAAGAGGTAATTGTTAAACGAAGTACTCCACATGAAGATATACTCTATAATAAAAGGTTAGCATATAGTATTGACAAAATATGGTTTTATCATTATAATGATATTATAAGTTTAGTAGGGATTGTAGTTCGTTTTATTCTATTTGTTATTATCACAATTGTTAATTAATGATAATAAAACAAGCCTCTGATAAAATGTATAGGTTCGGTAAATTGTCATAATTATGTCACTAGTGATAAAATGTTAGTTTAGGTAATTGCTAGTTAGACCATTTATCATGCCATGGCCAACTCATTTATCACTAATCTAGTACGCATCAATCATCATCTATACTATAATATGGTTGTTTTCATTCTGATACATAATTAAAAGATTTATTAATTATTTGTTACATGTTATGATGCGATGTTTAATAAATATAAAAAGGTCATACGAAAACAATACAACACAACACGTACAACACGAATATAATAATATAATTTTTTTTAATTTTTCACATAAAGTTTGGCATGTTGTTCAATAAAAATATTTAATACGACATAATATAATAAAATAATATTTTTAAAAGTATCGGTGGTGAATGAGTGGTTACATGATACATAATTATGTAACTTATCTCATATTCCAATATTTGATTGCTACTATTTAAGCTAGACGTCCCATTTTAGTTATTTTGATCTCGGAGCAATTCAAATTAATCTTTAGACAAAATTATAGTTTCAATTTGATTTACTTAAATTTAATCAGTTGTGTACAAAATGTACATCATTTATTATTTAATTAATTTATATATGAGTATAAAATATTTTCGCCGGAATCAATATTGTTTGACCTAATAAAGCTTGCGTTAGAATTTATATTTTGGTATTGTTGAAACTTGAAAGGTTAAAGGCTAAAGGAAGTTTTATGCACAAAACGCATTAGGAAGCTCTATTGGACTTGGATGTATAAATTATAAGCCCATATTTTAGGACACTTCATAAAACTATCCACTTAATTGATTATTGATGTCACTTGTTATTCCAAATGAATTACGACTAATGTCGTACCAATTGTATAATTTACCGATAAGATACTATTTTACTAATTCAAATGTTTCATATTTGAACTTGTAAAAATATAACTATTATAAGTTTTTTATTTTTAAATGATTTGGTCCATCTTAAATTTAAATAAATGAGATATAAAAAATATTATTTATATATTGTTCAATCTCAAAATAAACACGATATAAAGAAAGAATTTATGACTAATATCATAACTCATAAAGTTAAATAGCTGTAGTTTTGCGAAATAAAATCTAATCAATTTAATAAGTATACCTAATTAAGCCGAACTTTATAACTTTCAAATTTATAAGAATTTGATCGACGATTCTATGTACCTATGATGCATGGACACGGATACGGCGACACAGATTTTTTTTTGAATTTTCCACCTGAGGAGTGTCGGACACGGTGTCGGACACGCGTGCCCGACACGACACGACACGGCAAAATAATATTTTTAGAAGTGTCGGTGCATTAGAGCTATGTACAAACTATATATGCTCTAAATAGCATACCCAAATTAAATTGCACAATAATGGCAACAAATATTTGTAATAAATAACACATTAAAGACAATAATACCATGGCAGATACGCATGACTCATAAATCCCAAATCACACAAATAACAAAGAACCTACAACCCTCAAACAAAATACCCCTTCAAAATCAAAACTAAATCAAATAGCAAATATTAAAATTTAAAACCACCTAATTAAAAACATTTAAACATAATTAATAAATCCACCCATGCATGCATTCAATACAAGCGAAACCGTCGACACCACCACAAACGTAGGACCACCGCAATGTGGCGGCGCAGATGAGCGGTGGTGCGGATGTCCGGCAGCACCAGCGTCCGCCGGAGTGGAATTTGTCGATGGGCTTTGGACTACGGGTGCCGGAGCCGGAGCCTCGGCCAGAGGAGGGGCCGGGGGTGATGACGACGGTGAAGACTCGTTTGGTGGTGCGGCGGGGGATTGAGCAGTACTCCGCGGCGGCGACGGGCGGCCTCTGACGGCCAACACGACGGTGATCAGCTTCTGGCCGTTAACGCAGTTGGAATGTGTGCCGCTGATGAAAAAGAAAGCCCCAGATCGATTCAACGTGAAGAGAGAATTTCCATCTTCTAGTTTTAGGGTAGGGTTTTCAGTTCTGCAGTCGTAGTAATCGTCTTTGTTCACCAACAGCACTGAATCTGATCCGTTCTTGTATTTGAACACTGCAAACAATTATAAAATTCGAAATTATTCTTTTTTAAAGACAAAGAAAAAACCATGATTTTGAATTAATCAAGTAATATAAAGAACAAACCAACAAATATTTTGGTGATATATACGTAAGCTTCTGCACTTCTAAACAGATCAATTATAATCACAAAAAAAATAGACTAAGAAGCATATGTAAAAAGAATCAAATAGATTGATAATATATAGAAAAAAGACATCAAGAACTTACATAGGGTGTCATTGATTTGAAATCTCATTCTTTGAGCCCAAAGATTGTATTTTTCAGAAGGGTTTACCACCCATCCATCTTTACCTCCAACAACAAATTGATAAGCAAGTGAATTAGAGGCAAAGCATAACATAAGGAAGAGATAGATGTAACTCTGAATACCAGCAGCCATGGGGGAATTTGTGATATTTCTTAATTATATCTTGTTTTTTTTAAGATATATGAGAAATGAAGCTTGAGAAAGATAGTAAATTTTCACAGGGAAAGAGTGAAATATGTTGGAATTGATATAAGCAAGAAATAATGGGGAGAAAGAGGAGATAAATAGGGGATTAAGGACAGCTTACCGTTGCAGGTGGTGGAGAGAGTAATAAATCGGGGTAATAAAGTTTGTTGTCTTATGTTAATTGTAATAAATTCAGGTTTAGCTGTATTTAACTCTTTTGCTAGAAATGGTGGTTCCCCATGGCAGTCGTTACTACTGCTTTTTTTTTCAAATATTATTTGTATTTGTTTTTGAAATATTACCAAATATATTATGTATTTTAATGACATAAATTGTTGGCAATTTCTATGTGATAGTTGAAGTGGATTAATAATTTCAAATTTGGGGTTGCTTGGCAGAGAAGAGTTTGGCCCGTTGATGTGAAAATTGACTCCATGATCGTGTTGACACTGATTTAGAAAGATATATATTGTATGATTGAATGAGATGAGAATAATATGAGTATTTCTACGTTCATTCTCAAATCCTTGATTGGTACAATTAGACAAAGAAAGAAATTGTTGCGTGGATGTGTTTAGGTAAAATGAGCCACAAAATTGACCAAAAGTTTAAGAAATCGAGCCGGTCCTTCCCGTGATTAATGAGTGAGGAGAGTTTAGCATGTGTCTTTCCCCTCCACAAAAAAAATAAAAAAAAGAATTATATACATTAAAATTTTAAATAGAAAGTTTTAAAACTTTACCGTAGCTAACTAGAGTCGTACATCCAAAAAAAATTGTTATTTGTGTCCTAACTTAAAAACATCATTTTGTAAAATTTCTTACATATTATTGAATAAATTAAGTGTATATTTTATTTTATCCTTGAAATTCAGTATTAATTATCTATCTCATAGAATAAAATCAATAAATGCGGAAGTAAATACTCTGTAATAAAATGAATTAGGTGTACATTTCGAGGCATGTTGCCATCAGTGCCGTTATCTATTGTTCATCTGAGTCTCTTGTTAGTTCTTACACATGATCTGCTCTTCCTTCTCCAAATATACTACTGTTAACATAGGATAGCTCCTATTTAGTTAAGTGGAGTCTCTATTCTTCTCCATTTTGCCAACTTTGTAAGCAGCAACAGACCTACCATTTGGACTGATAGACCACAGATTAAGCCAATCCATAATCCCTGTGCACAGACAAACACTTTATCAGAAACCCCAAGAAGAAATTATGTATAAATAAGTAGCTTTGGTATGTCTAAGTTTAATTTCAATCCAATGCATACTCTTATAATCATAAGTTTATAGTTTGGTATTGAGCAATAAGTGTAAAGAGCAACATATAATATATATAGGAAAATAGAGAGGCCGTTGTTCATCGACTCACATACAGTGTAAAATCTCTTAAAGGGGGATTTTTGTAATTTCTAAAACTTGAAGGGGTGCTTGTGTAATTAAATGAAATCTCAGTACATGTATGAAGAAGGTAAGTTAGTTACCTTGGCATGGAGTTGAAAGTTGAACCCAAGAAGACATGCAGCAGCTATGCCGACGAAGTAGAAACTTGCCAGATTAACAAAGACTGCAAACCTCTGCCAACCACATCCTCTGGCCACTCCTGACAAGATTCCTTGGACAAAATCACATAAAACGGATACAACGAGAAAAGGTGTCATCGAGGCAAAAGCGTCGATAATGATGGGGCTGTTACTGAACAATCTAGCCCACAGATTATGTCCGAAAGACAGTGCTGCAACAACGCCAAGTGAGACAACGACGTTCATTTTTAGGGCGACCCTCATGGCCTTTCTAGCTCCATTGGGATTTCCGGCTCCCAACTCATTCGACACCCTTGTGCTTGCTGCTGAACTCAGGCCATATGCAACCATGAAGCAGATGGTTTCTGTATTTACACTGCAGAAAATATAAACAGGTTTCATCCAATTACTAGAGTCGAGACAATGAGATTCATCTTAATGTAATCGGTTATTATGAAAACTCACCACATTGCTATGAGTGGTGTAGTAATTTGTGAGTTGGGCATCAAGCCAGCCAATAGGACAAGAATCTCAAAAGCCCAGTACTCCAGACTGATTAACATAGAAACCAGAAGTGATATGATACAGATTTTTCCAAAAGGGTCTATCAAAATAGGGATAATTACATTTTTTCTAGGTTTGAGGAATTACATAAACTTCCCCTATAAAAGAATTTACAACAAATGTGAAAGCATTAATTTTTGATAACAACATCCCCAATTTGCTTAGAACTTACTAATTAATATTTGATTTTAAATTCATGAAAATAAAAGCATGTGTTAAACCAAACCTCAAAGTATGTCAAGGGAAGTTTTTTGTATTTTCTATAAACCTTGGGGGAAGTTTGTGTAATTATGGCAACCGATATGATATGTCATCATTGTAATTATCATCCCATCAGAATATTACATCAAAATGAAATATTTACTTACCAAACCATAGCTGCCGAAGGCAAAGCCAGCTTTAAGTTTGAACAAACATAACCAAGAGACTCTAAACTCAATCCGTCCCAAGTTTTCTTGAACTCCTTAGCCTTGATTACATATACTCCTAACATAAGAACTGATATCCATAACGAAATCGAAGCTGCCAGTGGAGCTCCCCTGAACCCGAGCGCAGTCCAATTAACCAAAGCATAGCCAATACCAATGTGCAAGGCCAGAGGGACCAACGAGCACACGACAAGTGGTGTCACAACCGATTGTGTTTGAAGAAATCTCATTATATTTTGCAAGAAACCACAAGCGAATAGGCCAGGGATGAGATACCTCAAATAGATGCCAGATACTCTGGCAATTTCAGGGTTTTGATGTAATATCGATGTTAGAATAACATCAGAATACCACCAGATCACCGATACAACAGTCGTGAAGATGAGTGTAACAATGCATGACGCCTGCAGGTATATTCCTAACAGCCTGTACTGTCCAGCTCCGTATCCTTGCCCGCATAATGTTTCAAGTGCACCACTCAATCCAACCTAGACATTATTTTTTTGGGAAAGTTTCAATAAATAACGAACTGCATGTCAGTTTGAAGTTGATACAAATACCTATCACACGCCAGTCTAAATCAGTTACCATACAATTACTATTCATTTGGTCGAGCCAAATTCCGACTAGACATTTGTGAAATCAATATAAGATTATCGACCTAGTTTTTATATTATAATTTAAAATTGTGGTAACAATTACACTAGCTTCCTTGATTTCAACCTTATTATACAAAATTTCCCTAAAGGTTTTGAAATTACACAAACCTCCCCCATTAAAGAAATCAAATTACACATGGATATATATCTAATTTTTTTGCCATACTAGCATGCTCAAGCTCAACATTTGGTAGCTAGGTGAAATCTTTACGGTATGAAAGAGTAAAACAGGATTACTACTCAATTACCATGAGATCAAATCCAGAGACAGCAGCCCAAGAATTAGCCAGGTTCGAGGCGGCAAGTTCGACGTCTCCAAGGTGGCCGGCGAACATGACTGAGATAAGAGGAATGAAGTAATAGGAAACATTGATCAGTATCACCGGTACCGCAAACAATATCTGTCCCTTGGCCTCATCCACATCCACAAACTTACTACTCCGCCGCACCTCCGCCGCCTCCAACAGCGGCGCCTCCAGGTCGTCGCCGTTGGAAGATTTCATTTCCACCGTCTTAATTTGCATCGCCTTGCTCCTCTATTTGTAGTAAATGGGGTCGCAGAGGGTCACATGATATACATTGAATCACTGTCAGCACAGCAGAGACAAGTTGCCGAAACAAGTGAGAGACGGGCAAAAATGAAATCTTTATGCATCGGGAAAAATCAATCATATTCCGTGTGGCGATTCGGAACGTTGAGCAATAAATCATGCATGTGCAAATAAGAACAAAAATATAATAAAAATAAAAATAAAAATGAATATTTCTTGGAACTTCCAATTGTTACCAGCAATCATTAATGTTTTTTTGATTTATATAATGTAGTAAAGTTTTGATATTGACACAAGGGACGTGAATAACGTGAAAATAATATGAGACATTTATATTTAGGACTTAAAAGGGCAGATTTTAAGATGATTGAAGATTTTTTTTAATCAAATAACTATTTTTTTTTGTTTGTTTTCCATTCAATATTTTTTTCGAACTTGGGAATGAGGGCGACTCTTCACCCAATTACTCCATAACAATACGTCCTGATATAAACTGTTAATGACTAGATTCTTGATGAATAAATGATCATGCCAAAATTGAATTATAAATAACAACAATTATTATTATTTTATGATAGATGTCAAGAAACACCAGCTAAAAAGGAAGAGTTTTGCAGAAACCCATTACCCACCCATACCTTTTTCTGGCAAAAATGAATTTTATATAAATTAAAATTAGTTATTTTAAAGTATTTTTACGTAGTTTTTGTATAATGTGATTAATTTCACTTAATCAACCACGGGTGACGGGACGCCATGCCAAAACTTTTCCAACGACGATCCTCAATCCCATAAATACTGATTAACCAATGCATATGTTTGCTTAATCCTTAATTACAAGCATATTCAACAAATAAACAGCACCAAAAAGGCAGTTTAGCTAAGCAGACCAAGCTTATACACCTTCATTGAGTACATTCTTGATAATTGATGGATCTTGAGAGAGCTCTATTCTTGTCCATTTTGTGAATCTTGTAAGCAAAGACAGACCCATTGTTTGTATCGAAAGACCACAGATTAAACCAATCCACAATCCCTGTGCACAGGGATTTTGTCAGGGCACAAAGGGATATAATAGAAATTATGCAGTTTTATGCAACGAAAATCAGGAAAACATGAAGATATATAATTTACCTTGGCATGTAAGTTGAACTTGAAGCCAAGGATACAGGCAATGGTAATGCCAATCAAATAGAAAGTTGACAAATTAACCATCACCGCCAAATGCTGCCAGCCACATCCTCTGGCCACCCCTGTACGTAAATCATCCGTGCAATATATATTCAGATTATATGTTAAAATTACGAGGAGATTAAAGGAAAGCCAAAAAATACCAACCTGATAAGATCCCTTGTACAAAATCAAATAATATGGATATCACAAGAAGGGGTGTCATTGAGGCGAAAGCGTGTATAATGACAGGGCTGTCGCTGAACGAGCTAGCCCAAATGTTATGCCCTAAGTAAAGTGCGGAAACAACGCCAAGTGAAACAAGAACAGTGAGTTTAAGAGTGACCCCCATAGCATGCTTAGCTCGATCGGGATTTCCAGCGCCTAACTCATTGGACACCCTTGTGCTGTAATAATGACAGAGCCCAATTACTATTGTAGAAATAGAAGAGAAAATAGAGGAGTTTTAAGCGTATTTGGATTCGTTGCGTGTTTACCTAGCTGCTGCACTCAGACCATATGCAACCATGAAGCAGATGGATTCGGTATTTACACTGTATAAAGATTATGGTTGAAGTTGATCAATACAGGCACACAAGACTAGAATATCTACTTTGAGCTATATTACTAGCAGTTAGCAGTTGTATAAGAACTCACCACAAAGCAATTAATGAGGTAGTAATTTCTGAGTTGGGCATCAATCCAGCCAACAGGACAAGAATCTCAAAAGCCCAGTACTCCAGACTGAATAACATCGAAACCGGAACGTAAGTTACAAGGCATGGCAACAGACTATTTCACTGGGATATACCATAATGTGAATATGTGATTAAAAAAAATGGTGATTTACATTTACTACCCCTGATTTTTGGGGATATTACAAATTAACCCATCTAGTTTGATTAAATTACAGAAGTTCTGCACTTTTATAGCAAAGGTCAGGGATTATAACATAATCTCTCAAACTGAAGGGGTACTAAATGTAATTTCATCTAAGCTCAGGGGTGGTCAATGCAATTCACCCAAAATTCTATTGAATATATACTCAAATCATTACCTTGTACTTCATCAAACCATCAAATCAAATCAAACTGAAATAGGAAGATCAATTTAAAATAATCACTCACCACACCATAGCTGCCGAAGGCAAAGCTAGCTTTAAGTTTGAACAGACATAACCAAAAGACTCTGAACTCAATCCCGCCCAACTTTTCTTAAGTTTCTTAGCCTTAAACACGTACAATCCTAACATAAGCACTGATATCCATAACGAAATCGAAGTTGCCAATGGAGCTCCCCTGAATCCGAGTCTGGTCCAGTGAACCAAAGCATAGGCAATACCAATGTGGGCTGCCAGAGGGACCAACGAGCACACAACAAGCGGCATAACAACAGATTGCGTTTGAAGAAACCTCAATATGTTTTGCAAGAACCCATAAGCTAAGAGACCAGGAATGAGATGCTTCAAATAGATGCCAGCTGCTTTCGCAATTTGAGTTTCTTGATGCAGTAACATAAGAATAATATCAGAATACCACCAGATAACAGATACAACAATTGTGAAGATGAGAGTAATGATGCAAGATGCCTGTAGGTACATTCCTAACATCCTGTATTGTGCTGCACCGAACCCTTGCCCGCATAGCGTTTCAAGTGATCCACTCAAGCCAATCTAGAGAAAATTCGTGCAAACTTCAATAAGTTTTGCAGAAGTAAATCAATGAAATACCACTACGAAATTAGAATTAACTTCTACAGTAGACCGAGTGATTTTTTGCTGCATGCATCAATCATACATGCAAGTTTCTTGAAGGAATGCATCCACAGCGACATATTGACATATACTTTGCATGCAATTCAAATTTACAGTGTATAACAAACAAAATGAATCATAAATGACAGCAAAATAGCTTATCATGATCATGTTCCTTAATTTCCCATTCAAAAACCTAAATCAACGAATTTCATAAATCATATCAGCCCAAATTCGTAGCACTTTCCACACTGTTCGATAGTGTATAAAGAGTTCAACTTTTACCATGAAAGCAAAACCAGAGACACCGGCCCATGAATTGCCAAGGTTAGAGGCGGCAAGCTCGAGGTCCCCGAGGTGGCCGGCGAACATAACGGAGACGAGAGGAATGAAGTAATAGGAAACATTCGTGAGTATCATAGGCAGGGCAAATAATATCTGATCCTTAGCCTCCGCTACATCGAGAAAACTCCTCCACCACCCCATCCATGGTTCGCCGGAGAGCCGCGATAACGGCTGAAACGGGCTTTCTGGAACCGGATCAGCAGTGGATGTTCCACCTTGACAGGGTTGGAACGCAGCGGTCGAAATCGCCATGGAACGGCGTTATAACGTTACATAACAGCCGGAACGGACGATGGACGGATGAATGCCAGAGATGAAGACGGCAGCAATTTTTAGCCGTTGAAGAGGGAGATGTACTGCTGGGCTAGGTTTTAATGGGATACTTTTATATTTTAAAAAATAACTAATGCATAGCGTTTTGCCCACTTTCTAAGCAACAACAGATCTACCATTGGACTGATAGACCACAGATCCATAATACCTGTGCACAGACACACACTTTATCAGAAACCCAAGAAGAAATTATATATAAATAAATAGATTTGGTATCTCTAAGTTTGAATCCAATGCATACTTTTATGGTCATTAGTTTATAATTTTGAAATTCAGCAATAAGTGTAAAGAGCAACATATAATATATATAGGAAAATAGAGTGGCCATTGTTCATCGTCTCACATCCAATGTAAAATCTCTTGAAGGGGAACTTTTGTAATTTCTCAAACTTAAAGGGGTGCTTGTGCGCTTAAATGAAATTTTAGTTTTAAGTATGAAGAAGGTAAATTAGCAGTTTTTACCTTGGCATGGAGTTGAAAGTTGAACCCACGAAGACATGCAGCAGCAATGCCGATGAAGTAGAAACTTGCCAGATTAACAAAGACTGCAAACCTCTGTCAACCACATCCCTGGTCACGTCAGACAAGCTTCCTTGAACAAAATCACATAAAACAGATACAACGAGAAAACGTTTCATTGAGGCAAAAGCGTTGATAATGACGGGGCTGTCACTGAACAATCTAGCCCACAGATTATGTCCGAAAGACAGTGCTGGAACAATGCAAAGTGAGACAACGACCGTCAGTTTTAGAGTGACCCTAATGGCCTTTCTAGCTCCGCTGGGATTTCCGGTTCCCAACTCATTCGACACCCTTGTACTTGCTGCTGAAGTCAGGCCATAATCAACCATGAAGCGGATGGTTTCTGTATTTACACTGCAAATAAAAACAGGCTTAGTCCAATTACTAGAGTCGAGACAACGAGATTCATCCTGATGTAATTGGTTATTATGAAAACTCACCAAATTGCTATCGAGTGGTGTAGTAATTTGTGAGTTGGGCGCATCAAGCCAGTCAATAGGACAAGAATCTCAGAAGCCCAGTACTCCTAACATAGAAACCAGAAGTGATATGAAACAGATTTTTCCAAAGGGATCTATCATAATAGGATACAAATACCTCGGAAATTTCACTTGATTACGCTCACTTTTTCTAGGTTTGAGAAATTACATAAACTTCCCCTATCAAAGAATTTACAATAAATGTGAAAGCATGACATCCCTGATTTGCAATTGGTACTTACTAGTCAATATTTGATTTTAAATTCATGACAATAACAGTGTGTGTTAAACCAAACCTCAAAGTATGTGAAGGGAAGTTTTTCTATTTTCCAAGAATCTAGGGGAAAGTTTATGTAGTTACGTCAGCCATATGGTATGTCATTGTAATTATACCATCAGAATATGACATCAA
This sequence comes from Lippia alba, assembly GCA_037834125.1. Taxonomy (NCBI): domain Eukaryota; kingdom Viridiplantae; phylum Streptophyta; class Magnoliopsida; order Lamiales; family Verbenaceae; genus Lippia; species Lippia alba. Next base: position 12,515,913 of record JBBMKE010000011.1, on the reverse strand, counting down.
AATGAAATATTTACTCACGAAACCATTGCTGCTGAAAGCAAAGCTAGCTTTGAGTTTGAACAAACATAACCAAGAGACTCTAATTAAACTCAATCCCTCCCAAGTTTTCTTAAACTCCTTAGCCTTGATCACATATACTCCTAACATAAGAACTGATATCCATTGTGAAGTTGATACAAATACCAATCACATATGCTAATGTAAATCAATTGCCGTACAATTACTATTTATTTGGTCCAGTCAAGTTCCGCCTAGACATTTGTGAAATCAATATAAGATTTCTTGATCTGGTCTTCATATTATAATTCAAAATTTTGTGGTAACTACACTAGCTTCCTTGATTTCGACCTTATTATACAAAATTTCCCTGAAGGTTGTGCAATTACACAAAGTTCCCCCGTTAAAAAATTCAAATTAAACGTGGATATATCTAAATTTTTGCGAATTGCGATACCTAGCATGCTCAACATATGGTAGCTAGGTGAAATCTTTACAGTATGAAAGAGTAAAAGAGGGTAACTTCTTAATTACCATGAGATCAAAACCAGAGACAGCAGCCCATGAATTAGCCAGGTTCGAGGCGGCAAGTTCGACGTCTCCAAGGTGACCGGCGAACATGACTGAGATAAGAGGAATGAAGTAATATCACCGGCAGCGCAACAATATCAACAAACTTTCTACTCCACCGCACCTCCGACAGCGGCGCCGCCGGGTCGTCACCGTGGGAAGATTTCATCTCCGCCGTCTTAATTTCCACCGGTTTGCTGGTCTATTTGTAGTACACATGATAAACATTGAATCACTATCAGCAGCATATAGATAAGTTGGCGAAACAAGTGAGATACGGGCAAAAATGAAATCTTTATGCATCGGGAAAATCAATCATATTCCGTGTGGCGATCGGGAATGTTGAGCGATACATATTAGTTATATTGCTAGTAGTAATAATATTTTTTATAGTATATTTTTAATAATTTCTAAGATATAATCTATTTACAATAAAATTAGATAAACCTAAATATCAAATAAAATAAAATTAAGGGCTAAACCCATTTTCCCCTATCCTTTTTCGATTTTTGCACTTACCCCCTGTCCTTTTTGTTTTCGCACTAAACCCCTTCACCTTTCTAAATCTTAACACCTATTTCTGTTTGCGCACTTCCGGCGGAATCTTTGCGGAATATTCCGTTCATGCTTCAACACGTGACTTACTCGTGATTTTTAAAGGGGTAT
>JBBMKE010000011.1:12459642-12514580 GCA_037834125.1 Lippia alba | reverse complement strand
AAGAGCTTGTACCCTTTAACTCCAGGAGGGTATCCCAATAAAACACAAGCATGAGCTCTAGGTGAGAACTTGTGTCTCTGAGATGGAAGACTGGAAGCATAAACCAAACATCCAAAAGCTCTCATATGATGATAATCAACTTTAGATTGAAACAGAAGCTCAAAAGGGGCTTTATATTGTAAGTGAACAGAAGGAGTTCTGTTGATTAAGTACACAGCTGTGAGGATGCATTCATTCCAGTACTTGAGAGGTAATCTAGATTGAAAATACAAAGCTCTAGCTACATTCAATAGATGTTGATGCTTTCTTTCTGCTACTGAATTTTGTTGAGGAGACTCTACACAAGAGAACTGATGAACTACTCCAAGTTCTTTAAAAAACTCAGTGAAATTGAGTTCAGGAGCATTATCTGATCTAAATGCCTTAACATGCTTGTTAAACTGAGTATTCACATATTTGAAAAATTGAGGCACAATTGTGAGAACATCAGACTTATTCCTCAGCATATACACCCAAGTGAACCTAGTTGCATCATCAACAAGTGTAAGAAAGTACCTGTACTGATTGGTAGGAGCCTGATTGAATGGACCCCATATATCTGCATGAATCAAATCAAAGGCAGACAAAGATCTGTTGTTTCTTACTGGAAAAGTCAACCGTTTCTGTTTTGCCAAAGGACATACAGGACATTGAGAGATAGTATTTGAAGAACCAACAATTCCCAAATCAGTCTTTAGATGATCTAAAATAGGAAATGGAACATGGCCTAGTCTATCATGCCATGTGGCTACAGAAACCTTATTAACAAGATGAGTCTGTAAATGTGTAATGGGAACAGAATTATCTATGTGTAAAATGTATAATCCATTCTTCATATCAGCCTTGCCAATCATCTCCAGCATCTTGGAATCTTGGAGTATGCACTGAGTTGCACAGAAAGAAGCATAAACAGATGAGAACTTCAAGAGGTAACTGAGGGAAATCAAGTTAAATCTGAACTTTGGGACATACAATACATCATAAAGAATGATCTTAGGATGCAAAGTGATAGTCCCTTTATGTGTCACAACAAAGACAGATCCATCAGGTAATAATACTTGCTCATGTGTAAGCTCATCAACTGAGTCAAATAGGGACAAATCACAAGCAATATGTCGACTGGCACCAGAATCAATGATCCAAGTAGATGAATCACAAGAAAACTGAGAAGAAGCAGACAAGGAAATACCCAAGCAAATACCTGTGTCATGCTCAGTGGTGCCAGAAGATCCTGAATCACTGATACGAGCGTTATATTGTACCTGTGTAGCTAAAAGTGACAACAAATCTTGATATTGTTTGTCAGATAGAGAGTTAATGAAAGTGTGAGAACTGGTAGAGGTAACACCAGTACTATTTGGAGAAGAGGAAGCCACTTCCACATTGTTAACCATCTGAGGTGGAACAGGCATATTATTTGCAGCAGGTTGATGAATAGACTGTTGATAACGTGGTTTATTTCCACTATTGGTGAAGTATCCAGGGGGATACCCGTAGATTTGGTAACATCTGTCCACAGTATGAGTATTACTACGACAATGAGAACACTCAATCTTACTTTTTCCTCTGTAATTGGACGAATATCCACGGTTATATGATGCATGAGTATGACTACCACGACTAGAAGAGGAAGAACCACGACCATGACCAAATCCAGTACGGTTATGTGAAGGAGAAGAAGTGTTTTTCACTGCAAAAGCCATGGAATTAGCAGATTGAGAAGAAGGAGTATAACCTAAACCACGCTGTCGTTCCTCTTGACTAACGAGAGCAAACACTTTACTCATGTTAGGAATTGGATCCATCATCAGAATTTGGCTTCTAATCGGAGCAAAGGACTCATGCAATCCCATCAAAAACGCCATGACATATTCAGATTGGTAATATACACACAAAGCCTGTACTCCGCCACAATTACATCTATTGCAAGTACATACAGGTCTGTAATTTGACAATTCTTCCCAAATAGCCTTCATTTTAGTGAAATAGACACTCACCGAAGATCCTTCTTGCCTTGTGGAAAGTAGAGATTGGCGAAGCTGGAAGATCCGTGGACCATTGGATTGCTGGAAACGGTCACGTAAATCCAGCCATATCTCGCGAGCAGTATCCGAGAACAGAATCGAAGCTGCAATTTCCTTACTAACGGAATGTAAAATCCAGGAAATCACAACGTGATTATTGCGCACCCAAGCCTGACGACGCGATTCCGGCTCCGTCGCCGCCGGCGGAGTGAGAGATCCATCAACAAATCCCTGCTTGTTCTTCGCAGAAAGCGCAATCAACATCGAGCGACTCCAAGTTGTATAATTCTCCCCAGTGAGTTGCTGAGAGACGAGAAAGGAGTTGAGATGCTCGGATTGATGGAGAAAAAACGGATCATCGGCGGAAATTGAAGAAGAAGACTCGCCGGAATTCATGGCGGAAAAACACAGCACTGAGCTGAAAAGCAATCGGATTCACAACAACAACAACGAGCAGAAGCGGAAACGAAAAACACCAGAATCAAAGATGAATGAGGAAGGAAAAAACTTCTGATACCATATTGAAAGTAACAGATCTAAATTCTGAAAGATATTTTCTCATTCATACTCTAACCGTATGTGCATACAGGTGTATATATACATGAGCTGGGAGCTTGAAGATAAATAACCAGATCCATTCTGGTGCTGACACGTGGCTTATTAGTCTAACTGCCTAACTAATAAAAGCGTGAAAAGCAAGCTAAAAACGTAACAATGTAAAAAGTCAACAAAGAAAAACTAATTACAACTAATTACAAAAATAGGAAACATTAGTAAGTATCATAGGCAGGGCAAATAATATCTGATCCTTAGCCTCCGCCACGTCGAGAAAACTCCTCCACCACCCCTCCGCCGTCTCCCGCTCCAACAGCGGGCTCTCCACCGCCGCAAGTCCGCCGTGGGAAGACATCTCCGCCGTTTAATTTTTTTTAGGTGGTTGTTTGTTGGTGGAAGAGGTTAATTGCTTGTGCTTGCATCAGTGTCAGCACATATCATCGGGAGACGGGCAATAAATACCAAGAGCGCTTTGTACATTTGTAATTTTGTATAGAGATATAATAATTATTGCTTTTTCTCCTTTAACGCACACAGCCCAAGTTATTGCGCTCACTATATTAGATTTAACGTTGACAGAAATTCAACGGGGTCAAATGGCAATTTCCAAAATTCCATTAATGATTAAAGCATGTCACAAATCTTTAATTTCAATTGAATAACTTAAGCAAACCATGAACACCACTGCATTTTCTTTTGATTCCTTCAATTGCATGACAAGAGTAATACCCGCATTGTGCGTGATTAACACTAGTTCGATCGGGTGGGATTTGACAGGAGTTTTCTTGAGAAAACTCTGGATAAAATACCGTATACAAACCATAGCTTAAAAGAGCAATTTCCACGCTAAAAAATTTGGTACATTTCAAGATCTCACGAGGTACTACCTCTGCATATCCAAACCCGAACATCAATCCACAAATTAAAGCTCGGTCCACATGCATCCAATAATGTTTATAGCTATATTATAAGTACATTTATATTAATACAAGCACCATCTTAGAATCTTAACATAAAGCTTCATTAACAATTAATACAACAAAAGATAATATACTTAAAGTTGGTTGATTTGCCAATGCCTGATGGGAAGCTCGAATCTATTCTGCCTTGGCTTCTTCCTTAGCTTCTGGCTTGGCTTCTGCAGGCTTGGTTTCTGCAGGCTTGGCTTCTGTGGGCTTGGTTTCTTTAGGCTTGGCTTCTGTAGGCTTGGGTTTGCCCTTCTGGGGCTTGACGAAGCAGAAACATGAGCAACAAGGACACTGGAACAAGAACTTCATCCCTCTGACTGCTGCTAACTCTTGTCTGAAAATCTGGTTTGAGTCTTCTGACAAAGAATGTTGTCCTAATAATATAAATCTGGTAGCATTGCTTTATTACTGTTTCCTTTCCAAGATGGGCTTTTTAAATAGTGACAATAAGACTTTTGCGTGCATTGGATACCACTTAAGTCACTTTCACAATGCCAGCCCATTCAAGAGAAGCCGACAGTAACAGGGAGGGGTGGATGGTGTGGTAGCTAATTGTATGTGGGGTGAGCTTTTAAGGACGATGAACTTTGATTTTGAGGTATTTTAACCTGTCATAAGCTGTGGGGTCATTTCAGACCCCCATTTTGTCAATCTTAACCATGGGAACTGTGGTAATTTTACTGCTAAATGAAGTAGTTAAGCTGAATTATTGGTGTTTATGGAAGGTTTGTGTTGTCTAGGCTGGCGAGCATTGGGGGATGAGGATATGTAGCATGGTTGAATTAACAAGCCTAGACAGGACAAAAGGCTAACAAATAATACTGGCGAGGCGCATTACTGCGGAGGATTGATGGGATTATGGGGCCAAGACGGGGGACAAGCGCATGTTGGGTGTTATTAGGTATTGGTATATTTGACACCAATCCTGTCAAATGTTTTCTCCATTTTATTCAATTTTGGGTAGATCGAGTTCGGGTTTAACTGGTTTATAGAAACACGGCTCGCTTGAGCAGCTCGACTCCTGCACTTAATTTGGGTCTCGCTTGTGCATGTAATGACTTAGATTTTGCTGCATTCGAACCTGTGCTAGAGTGTCATGGATTCCAAAAGTATAAAATTTTTTAAGTGTTCACTCGTTTTATGGAAGAGGGTGTTGGGATGATAAACTTGTTTCAAGGGCTTATGAGAAGCGTTTGGAGCTTATGAGCTTCAATATTTATCATGAAAACAAATTGTTGAAATATTCAAATAAAACATAATCTGAACTTGCAGGATATTTGAGATCTTGTAAGTTATAATCATGTTTAATGTAAATTAGAGCTTATGAAAATTCATGTCATTAATATTATGGAACTGCAGTTTATTAGCTACAAAAAGGGAGCTTATAACTCTTTCTTCTAAAAGAAATAGGTTCCATAGATCTATTTTAGAAATCACAAGCAACTAACTTAAACAATCACCAAACTCAAAACTCACACTTCTGTAATACACGTTAAGGAGCTCACAACTTACAAGCTAAGCCAAATACCCTCAAAATCAAGAGGATTATTACATTCTTTGTGTGTACAATCATGTTAACATTATTTCTTTGTACAAGCTCTACTTTGAACTAGAACTGCATTCATTCAATTTATCACAAAGTGAAACCTTGATTATTGTAAAGCATCTTCATTACCTCTCACATCTTACCGTACGTATAGACACCAACGCCCTTTTTCCAACCAAGGCGACCTGCATCCACGTACTGCACCAGCAGAGGGCACGGTGCATATTTGCTATCTCCAAGCCCCTCCTGGAGGACTTTCATTATCGACAAGCAAACATCCAGTCCAATGTGGTCTGCCAACTGGAGAGGTCCCATTGGATGGTTTGTTCCCAGCTTCATTCCTGCATCAATGTCTTCCTTCTCCGCCACACCAGTGTACAGAGCATGAAATGCCTCGTTTATCATTGGCATCAGAATACGGTTCACAATGAAACCCGCGAAATCCCGAGAACAAACAGTTTTCTTGCCAAGCCTGATGAAATTTAAAATTATAAACATAAGGGTCCATAAAAATGTCAGTAATAAGGGATACTTGTATTGACACGCCCTCATGTTTCACATTATTACAAAATTCCCCCTGATATACCCCTGGATTTGGCCTAACATATGTTAATATAGTCACGAACCTAATAATAAATAATTAACAAGTACGTGTCGATAGCAAAATAAGGTATTAAATTCTTTGACAGGGGGAGTTTTTGTAATTTCTCAAACCTCAGGGGTAGTTCTGCATAATTATCCCATAACAATAATGCGTTACATTCGGTCACCTTTCAGCCAAGAACTTCGTGGCATTAAACGTATCATCTGATGTATCAGCTCCTCTAATAATCTCAACCAGCTTCATAACAGGTACAGGATTCATAAAGTGCATTCCTATGACCTGGAGACAAATGAAAACCACTAAATTGGACCAAACTAAGGACAGGGAGTAGTAAAATCTTTGCTTATATTAAAGTAGAACAGGACGATTCTACAAGCATATCACTAGTTCACATTTCACAATTCAAAACAAGTACGAAAACCTGGCTCGGGCGGCTCGTTGCAGAAGCTATTCGAGTTATCGAAATCGAACTTGTGTTGGATGCCAAGATTGCAGAACCTTTCACAATTTTATCTAATTGAGAAAAAAGCTTCTTTTTCACCTCCTCCGACTCCAAAATCGCCTCAATTACAATGTCCACAGATCGGAAATATTCCAAGGTTGAAGTACACCTTAAATTCCTCATGGCTTCATCACCTTTTTCCTGGAAATTCGAATTTTCAAAAATCAACCAACCATCACGCACAACCAGCAAAGTTTCATTTTTTCGCCGAAAAGTTCCCAAATTCATTCAATTTCATAGAAATCCTAATCTGACCGAACTCACACAGCCACAACCAATACACAATAATCACAATCGCATATTGAGAACAACACGGATTAGGTCAAAAACTCATAAATACAGGAAAATCGATCACCTTAGTGAGATGGCCTTTAGCTACGATGCTTTGAATTCTAGAAGAGATTGAGTCGAGGGCTCTAGAGAGAGCCGTGGAATCGGTGTCATGAAGCCACACTTGGAAACCATTGGTGGCGGCGACCTGTGCGATACCGGAACCCATTTGTCCGCCACCAACCACCCCAACAACTCTAATCTCCGCCATGCCTCCTCCGATAACCACCGCCGGCTCCGCCAGTAAACGATCTTAGGTAGAGTAATACAGTCTGATCAAAATTGGGATGAACGGATAACGATCAAAATTGATAAACCAGTTGATCTGGAGGAGCAATTACGCATCGCTCAGGAGAAACAACGTTATTTCTACTTTGGTCCTCCAACTAACCTCTTTTTGGCTACAAGACCCTAATTGCCCAAATATACATAATTCCAAACCAATTCTATTCGTCCAACTAACTCTTTTTTTGGCTGTCCCAATTGTAGCTCTATCCATACACATGAGATTGTTTTATTTTTCCATGTGTAAGTTCATATCTTCACCTTATATGAATGAAATTTGTAATGTGTAAATTCTAATTCATTAAGCTGGGGATATACACAAATAAATAAATTAGAAAAGAGATTACATTCGATGTAAGAGGTTGAGATTGATTTATGATTCGAGAATGTTGCTGCGACTAGCTTCATTCTATTAGGAAAATGACGAGATTTAGATACCATATTGGATTGGGTCTTACTCCAACTTAATATTGATAACTTTTATGTCATAACAATTTCTCTTATTTAATTGATAATTTATAACTTTTGATGTAATAAATTGTTTGTTAATTTATAACTATTGAGGTTATCTTTATGGTAACTATTAGTATTTCTCCTTTTCTATTAATGGTGATGGAAGTGCAGTAGAGTGGAGTTGCTTAGCTTTTTTTAAAGTTAGTTTTGCAACAATTTGTCAACTCCTTAAAGTTAGAAAGCATTATTAATGTTGGTGTGGGCTATTTATAATTTTATATGATTATTGTTGACTCCACTTGCTGCTTTGAATGCTTGCCAATGAAGCTTCTTGTTCATCAAAATCATATAGATGGGCCTTTCTTGCACTCAAAACTCATCAACATCTTTCCCCAGCCCTTCAAACAGAATCATTCTAAAAGAACTCATATCTTTTGATTTTATTTAGAATCTAATTCACACTATGCAACTATGCATAGTATATGCATATGGTTGGCATATATCATACACAAGTTTTGATTTTTTCTTATTTTTTTTCAAAAATGAAATATTTCTTTAAAGGTTTCTATATCTCAACACATACATTACATCTCGTCGTCTGATTAATATTATTTATCTATTTATACACACAACTAAGTATACATACACATATTGTGTTTTTGGAGAGACAAATCAAAACATTCATAGTTAATTATAATAACTATTTCTCTCGCTGAATTGTAAATGTTTTAAAGAGTGAGACAATTAACTAAAAATTTTATAGTTGATCTATACATAAAGTCAATATTCTAATTATATACACAGTGCAATCGGCAATCAAAACTAATTTTAGCCCTAATTAATTATCCTAGTATAGGGTTTATCGTAATCCGTACAAGTTTTAGCCCTAATTAATCATCCCAGTATAGAATTTTCTTCATATTTGGTGGAGAGTTGAACTAATTGATAATTCAACTTTTTCACCTAGTGGTAATGGAGAAAGAGAAAACAAAATTTGTCATAGATTAAGTAGTGGTAGATGTTAGGTTAGGAAAAAAAAAAATTTTGAGGAAATTGATGCAAAAAATTCAAAGGGGGAAAGTGAGGTAAATTATTGTTGAGAATGCAAGTGGTGGTGAGAGTGGGTTTGGTTTGGTGGGTTCACATGTAATCAGATCTTTTGTTTCTAGGGAACCTTTCCATAATTTTCCACAAATTAAGCCGCCGTTATCCGTGACTACCGCCACGCGCCGCTAACTCCAATGCGGCGGCGATTGATCACACAAAGCCCAGTGCCCGGTGACTCAAGCAACTTCTTTGACCATTTTGCTCCTCACTTGTTGAGAACCCCACGCGCATCTACTGCGCGTGTTTATTATTAATAATTTATATTTTTTAAATTTTCATTCTGTCGTATCGCATCTAATATGTTTTAAGTAAGAATTTAAAAGAAGTATGAAATTATCTTATATGTAACGTATCGTACTTATCTTTTTTTTTAACACACACTCCAAGTGGTCAGAATAATTTGAACCCCATAGTTATTGTATTCGAGAAACAATTTTCGAACTACTTGAACCAACCTCTATTAATCGTGCCGTATCTATCTGTGTATCATAGCTTAGATCTAATAAGCCAATATTAATAATTTAAAATAAACCAATCCTAGATTACCAAATTATCTAAATTGATAATAGTACTATGAATTCCTCTAATACTGATTTATACTCCAATTTTTGAATGATTTTATTTCTCTTTCTTGGGCAAAATAAAAGATATCTGGATCGGGAGAGAATGGAAAAAACCCATACGACCTAATATATCTAACAAGCCGCCTTATACTTCAACCCAAGACATCTCTTCGTCCCAAAAATGAGAGAATTAAGATCCGCATGACTAGTTATCTGATTAATAAAATTTTAATGTAAAATAGATTTGATCGCATTAAATCAATTATAATAATATACTCTTTTTTTTTTACGCACACACCCCAAGTGGATTCAAATCTGAGTTTTTGCCTTCAAAAAAGAACACTCACCACTTAACGAACCTTTGTTGGCTTATAAATATAATATACTTGTCATTGAATGTGTCACTTGCAGTGATGTATAAAATATCCATTCACTTATTAAATTGAAAATAGATTTATGTTAATATAATTATTACCATGTGGATTTCACCCTGTCAGCAGCGCGTGGGCAGAAACTGAGAACAGTCAAATTAATGTCCGGAAAACCTTATCAAATACCCAGGCATATTTTAGTGAGAGAGATAGACAAATGAGTGTATTGACAATGGATTCAGACTTGTGAGATATGTGAGAGAAAGAAAACACAGAAAACAAAAAACAATAAAATATTAATTTACGAGTAGTAAATTTCTCCTTAATTGAAAAAAAAGTCAGCTCTTTGTGTCATCATTTCAAAGTAGTCCCACCAGCCTATTTTGGCCGCAATAAACTTCTCCATTTTTAAAGAGCACAGAAGAAAATTCAGTGCTCAGCACGAGTTGCAAACCTTCCTTTTCCTTTTTCAATGGTGTCTCTCTCTCTCTCTCTCTCCACTGTTTATTTGGTTTGAATTCAGTCTTATCTGAGTAAGTGTACCAGACCCTTTTCCTCTTTTATTACTTTTCCTCGCGATTTCTTCGTCAAGATTCTGTTTTGCTCTAGTTTTTGTGATTCTTGAAGACATAGTTGTGGGAAAAGAGGAAACTTTATTTAAGTGTTTGAATGGGAGCTGCTGTTTGCTTCATTCGCAAGTGATAAGACATTGGGGGAAATAAAAATTGTGTGTGTCTTCCGCTTTTTGTGGCATGAGAAGGGAGTTTTGTTTGTGGGTTTTCGATAAAGAAAGTCTTTTTCTTCAATCTTCATTTAAGTTACGAGCTTAGGGATCTGGAACCACAAGAACTTCGCTTCATTTGCAAGTTGTTTGTTGGGCCTTCTTTTTGTTGTTTTCCCCTTTTTTCTATTTGTTTGAAGTGTTTTGAGGAAGTGGGGTTGAAGTTTCTCTGGAATTTAATGTTTCTGTTTCGTAGATTAGAGGCAGTGCTGATTTGTTGTTTTACCTTGCTTTGAAACAGGGTTGTTTGAAGCTTAATCTTTTGTTTCTGTAGCTTATCCAGTTGCATATTGCTTCAGTTGCAATTGGATGGTCCGAGTCATTCTTTGTGATCTGGGAATGTGGGTTCAAATTTCTTGATTGTGGGCCTTTCGTGCACTTTTAGGTTTTGGGGGTTTAATTGTTAGGAACTTCTTTTCATTCTGAGAAGCAGTAAAAATTCCATGGTTTGTTCATGCCGTAATTCGAGCTGGTAATCGTCATCAATGGTGATCCACTTCCTGCCTTGTCTGTTTTTCTGTCTTGTGGCTGCTGCTCAGAATTGCCATCACAATGATCTATCAGCATTGAAGGAATTCTCCAGCCAACTAGTTAATGGCTCAATCAAATCCTCATGGTCAGATGTTTCAAATTGCTGTGAATGGGAAGGTGTTGTATGTGAAGAAGATGTTGGCAATAACATTTCATCTCCGAGGAAAGTGACCGTTTTGAAACTCTCCGGAAAAGGCTTGAAAGGAAAGCTTTCAGAGGCCATCACCAAGTTGGATCAATTGAAATCACTTGATCTTTCACACAATTCTCTTGAAGGTGGATTGCCCTCTGAGTTCTCTAATCTGAAGCAGCTTCAAGTCCTTGATTTGACCCGCAATAATCTAGTGGGGCCTGCATTCGCCGCGGTTTCTGGTCTGCAGTCGCTTCAATCCCTCAACCTCTCCGGGAATTCATTTATTGGAAGCTTCAATGATCTTGGAGTATTCCCGAATCTTGTTGCCTTGAATGTAAGCAATAATATGTTCACTGGCCAACTTTACTCACAGAACTGCAGTTTCCTGAAAAAAATTCGTGCTCTTGATTTATCATCAAATCACCTGTCTGGTTCTCTTCAAGGGTTAGAAAATTGTGGCTTGTCTCTCCAGCAGCTTCATCTGGACTTCAATTCTCTTTCTGGGAATCTTCCGGAATCGGTCTACTCATGGGCTTCTCTGGAGGTGCTTTCCATTTCTGTAAACAATCTTTCTGGTCAGATAAGTGAGAAAATCAGTAAGCTTTCCAACCTCAAAACCTTGGCTTTGTATGGTAACCGGTTTTCTGGTTCGATTCCTAATGTTTTTGGGAATTTAACTAAGTTAGAGCAGCTCATTGCACATTCAAATTCGTTATCTGGCTCGTTGCCTCTAACTTTATCGCTCTGCTCGAAGCTGAGAGTTCTTGATTTTCGCAACAACTCTCTTTCTGGTCCATTGGATCTTGATTTCTCCAGATTGCCTAATCTCTGCACCCTTGATTTTGGTAGCAATCATTTTTCCGGGCATTTGCCTGAATCACTGTCCACTTGTCATGAATTGAAAGTCATGAGCCTTGCCAAGAACAATCTAACTGGACACATCCCTAAAAGCTATGCAAATCTTTCATCCCTTACATTTCTGTCATTGTCAAATAACAGCCTTGTTAATTTATCAGACTCCTTATCTGTGCTGAAGCATTGCAGAAACCTCACAACCCTTATTCTCACTAAAAACTTTCATGGAGAAGAAATTCCCGAGAACGTGGCAGGATTTGAAAGCTTATCGCTTTTTGCACTTGGGAACTGCGGCTTGACTGGAAGAATCCCGGACTGGCTATTAAATTGCAAGAAGTTGCAAGTTCTTGATTTGTCGTGGAACCATCTCGAAGGTTCTATTCCTTCGTGGATTGGTCAGATGGAGGGTCTATTCTATTTGGATTTTTCTAATAATTCTCTAACTGGAGAAATTCCGAAGGGTATGACTCAGCTTAAGGCCCTCATTTCGTCAACGAGCTGTTCTTCCAGTCTTAATACTTCAACTGGTATCCCCCTTTTTGTCAAGAGAAATCAGACTGGCAGTGGTTTGCAGTACAACCAAGCTTCGAGTTTCCCTCCATCGATATTGTTAAGCAATAACCAAATCAATGGTTCGATTTGGCCTGAAATTGGACAGCTGAGACAGCTTCACGTCTTGGATTTGAGTAGGAATAACATAAGTGGAACAATTCCGAGTTCCATCTCAAATATGGTGAACCTTGAAACACTGGATTTATCCAACAACTATCTCCACGGCTCGATCCCTTCGTCCTTCAATAACCTCACATTCCTCTCAAAGTTCAGTGTTGCTAACAATAATCTCACTGGGGCCATTCCAATGGGGGGCCAATTCTTTAGCTTCCCTAGCTCGAGCTTCGAGGGCAATCCCGGACTTTGTGGGAAAGTAATTTCTCCTTGTGTTGTTAACGATGCGGAGCTCCATCAACCTACCTCTCCGTCCGTTCGGCATGGGAAATTGAGAAGAGCCATACTTGGAATAACAGCTGGAATTGCAATCGCAATCGTTTTAATCCTAGCCCTTGTTCTCCTCAGGATTTCAAGAAAAGATGGCCGTGTCCCAACTGAAGATGCAGACGGAATCGGGCAGCCTCCACGATTTTCGGACACTTTTGCCCCTCCAAAGCTCGTGCTTTTCAAGAATGCGGATTGTAAGGATCTAACTGTGCCCGACTTGCTAAAGTCAACCAACAATTTCAGCCAGTCAAACATTGTGGGATGTGGAGGATTTGGATTGGTTTACAAAGCCGACCTTCCAAATGGGATGAAAGCTGCGATCAAGAGGCTTTCCGGGGATTGTGGACAAATGGAACGCGAGTTTCAAGCTGAAGTGGAAACTTTATCAAGAGCACAACACAAGAACCTCGTTTCTCTTCAAGGGTATTGTCGGTATGGAAATGATAGGTTGTTAATCTACTCCTATATGGAGAATGGAAGCTTGGATTATTGGTTGCATGAAAGGATTGATATGGGATCGTATCTGACTTGGGGTACAAGATTGAAAATAGCTCGAGGGGCGGCTCGTGGATTGGCTTATTTGCATAAGGAGCCAAATATAATCCACAGAGATATCAAAACAAGCAATATTCTTTTAGATGAGAAATTTGAAGCTCATTTGGCTGATTTTGGGCTTGCGAGATTGCTACATCCTTATGATACACACGTGACAACGGATTTGGTTGGTACGTTGGGGTACATACCACCAGAATATAGCCAGACTTTGACTGCTACCTTCAGGGGCGACGTGTACAGTTTTGGAGTGGTTCTTTTGGAGCTTCTCACTGGGAGACGGCCCGTTGAGGTATGCAAAGGAAAGAATTGCAGAGATTTAGTTGCATGGGTTTATTCCAAGAAATCTGAGAAAAGAGAGGAGGAGATATTCGATTCGTCTATACTAGATAAGAATTGTGAAAAACAGCTTATGGAGGTTCTTGGTATAGCTTGTAAATGTATAGATAAGGATCCTAGAAGAAGACCTTCGATCGATGAAGTTGTTTCGCTGCTTGATGCAATTGATATAGGAAAAGCTTGAAAAATAACTGTTTTATACCTTTTTTTTTTCCTTTCTTCTTTTCTCTTGAAGATTTGAGGTTTCATGTGAATTTGCAGTGGAGAAAGAAGTGTGGTTGTGAGAATGAAATCTTTTTGTTATACCCTACTTGATTTTCTTTCAGTTCTTGATCTATATAGCTTGATCATGATTATTTCTTCCATTTTTTGCATTGCTAGAAAAGTTGCAAAATTTGCAGCATATGTCAGCAATATGAGCTCCTGGAACTTCTGTAAATGTTATCCAAAACCGAAAATTGTTGATAAAGTTTAAATGGATGTGACTAACACATGAATGAAGTGGGAGTTGCAGACAAAAGTTGATGATACAAGGATATTCTTGTTTAATGTTCAAGTGTTTGATAGCTTTTGTGTTGTGCAGCAACAAGTGGTGGAAGAAGAGCAAAACATGAGAGCCCACCTTCACTTCACCAACATTGGCTTCTGTCTTAGTGATCTTGATGTGACAACCCTACCACTAATCTTAGCCAATTTTGGACAATTTTCCTCATTTTGCTCTTCTTGAATCATGCATCCAACCTGCTAAAAGTGGTCTTTTTGATTAAAAGAATAGGGGTTTTCTGATGTTGGTTGAAACCTTAATAGTAAGTCAAATGAATTGAGTGATGGTGATGGGATGATAATGTTATGTTTTCTGGTATGTTTCCAAAAGTGACATTAGCTGTCCAGTT
Organism: Lippia alba; assembly: GCA_037834125.1. NCBI lineage: Eukaryota > Viridiplantae > Streptophyta > Magnoliopsida > Lamiales > Verbenaceae > Lippia > Lippia alba. The sequence goes on along the minus strand of JBBMKE010000011.1, from coordinate 12,500,153 downwards.
GATGTGGTTGAGGTAACTGCTCAGCACAGCAAAATCTTTGACATTAATATTCATGCAGGTTTGGAGAGCTACTTAGATTTGGAAGGATGGGCTTCTATTGGGGCTTCATATGTTAATAGCCATGTTAATCCATGTCCATCTATACCATGGGTTTCAAGAAAGCCCATATAAATAAAATCACTAGGGCTTACATGAAAAATATAGTTAAGCCGATGCCATAATGCACAGATACAGCGACACGATTTGGATATAATGACACAATTTTTTTTAAAAATCACCAAGGTCGGATATGAGTATCGAACATGATATGATATAATAAAATAATATTTTTAAAAATATCCGTACATCATCAACTATTAGCACTTCTATTGCAGAAATTGAAAAGGAAAAGGAGAGTAGATGCTATTTACATGTTGGAAAATTATAAATTATAAATATTTTACATCTCGAGTGTAAAATATTGTTATTTTATTATATTAATTTGATGGGGACAAGATTATTTATCAATTGTGTTAATCCTCAGCGGAAGAGTTGAACATGTGTCCTAATGTAAACATACGTGTCGGTCGAAGGGGTATGCTCAGCATGCATATCAGAATTGCAAAGTTTCTATTATATATTTCCATTTCATAGGTATGGAGGAGCAAAGATTGATTATTAATACAAAATAACAATGTATCCACACAAGAGAGCCCTTTTCAATCTAGCTACTTCATTCTTTCGTGCTCCTCGCCACTGCAACTACCATTTCCACAACAAATATGAGGCTTGTTTCAGCTCTATTCCCGACAGAAATAAGGTACGTGGTTTCTGTTTTCTTGATCCAATTTGTGCGTGGTAACTAACTCTTGATTCAATTCCAGGATGGTACAACACGGCCTGGATCCGAAGGCTACGGCGGCTCTGGTACTTCCGATACGGCGGCAGGAAGTCTCCACGGCGGCGGGAGTGGGGACTTGGGGAGAGGAAACGGGGCGTTTGACGGCGGAGACCGGTGGAGGGAGGACTCCTCCGCCAGGGACACGGCGAACTATGCGGCAGAGATGGCGAAGGCGGGGGTGGTGAGGGCCATGGAGACGGGGCTGAAGGTGGGAGAAATGGCGAAGCAAGTGGTGGACGGTGCTTGGGACGCCACCAAGAGAACGACGGAGAGCGTCAGGGACACGGTGGCGGACGACGGCGGTTCTGATGACCGGAATAATAATAATAATCTGAATGTTAAAGGTTTCGGAGACAGTAAGAAGAACAATCGTATTGATGATGTTAATAGGGACGGATTTGAGAGAAAACAAGCTGGTGATAAACATGTGGAGGATCTGAGAAGAATGGCAAGGGGTTATGATTTAAAGGAGGATCATTAAACATTGTGGGAATTTGTAATTCTTGTTTCTCCCTACTTTTGTCTAATAAATGTTATTAACTATATTAGTTGTTACCAATTTATTGAAACTAAATTGATTATATTATAGTTTGGGTGGAAAAATTATAATTAGTTATGCCGCAAATATTTTCATGTGAATCATAAATGGCCTGCTAATTATGGTTCACCCCAATAAATTTGGGTTCTTTAATGAGATAATTGCACTATCTGGATGTCCCGTGAAATACTGTAAAATCTAGTACGGATATGGTAAGATATTTTTCTAATTTATGTTTTATTTATTATTTATTTTTATGGGTCAGAGTCGAATTGAAGTATTTCAGGTGTAAAATGCTCTTTTAGGAGTCGAATTGAAGTATTTCAGGTGTAAAATGCTCTTTTAGATGTCTAGCTGAGTTTTCAAGTTTGATCTTTAATTGAGTTTTCAAGTTCGATCTTAAGATTTTTAATTAAGTTAGTATAGTGTTGAATTATTAAATTATTTGATTAAATTAATATAGTATTATTAAGTTAGTATAGTGTTGAATTATTAAATTATTTGATTAAATTAATATAGTATTGAATGAGAAATATAAAATGCTCTTTTAGTTGTCTAACTGAGATTTCAAGTTCGATCTTAAGATTTTTAATTAAATTAATATAGTGTTGAATTATTAAATTATTTGATTAAATTATTATAGTATTTAATGAGAAATATAAAATGCTCTTTTAGTTGTCTAGCTGAGTTTTCAAGTTCAATTTAAATTAGTATAGTGTTGAATTATTAAATTATTTGATTAAATTAGTATAGTATTGAATTATTAAACTATATTTCTCTTACATTGGTAGTTAAGTTTTTAGTGACTTCAGTGATTTAAACTCAAAATTACATTACTAATGGTAATTAAGTTTTTAGTGACTTAAACTCGTGAAATTTTTAGTGATTCAAAGTCAAAATTACATTACTAATGGTAGTTAAGGTTTTAGTGACTTAAACTCATGAAGTGAAATTTCTGCTATCTTTTGAGACTTTTTTAAATTATTTTTGGAGACATCTTTAAACTATCTTTTGAGACTTTTTTAAACTATTCCTGGAGACATCTTTAAACTATTCTTCGAGATCTCTAATTAAGTTAAATTATTCCTCAAGATCTTCATTTAATATAACATAAACTATTCCTGAAGACTTCCACTTAATATAACATAAAACTTAATTACATCAATCGATGGTATGTCTTAATAGTATGGTGGGAAGCAAAAGGGAGGAAGGGAGGATAAAGTGAGTGGGTGTATATTTGAAATTTTTTTTTGCTAGTTTTGAAGTGCCTGCAAACCAGGCTTGCATGCTGCTGCATCATTTTCAAACAGCCATCATCACTTTGGGTTTTCAAACTGCTTCAGGATCATCTCTAAATTCAGTTGTATTAATAATATATAAATTAAAAAGTAAATTGAAGAATACTAAGTATATATAAACCTCAACTACATGACTGCATTACATTTTATTATAGATAACAATATTGTAACTTATTTTTTCAATAATTTTCAAAATTACACTTACCCCATTCTATGAGGGTTCATACAAATTTACGTTAGATATTTTGGCATATCATCTTTGAAAATTGTAAAATACTAGATTGATAAATAGTTATCTGGAATTTTATATATGTACTAAACAAGCTAACAATATTCAAACTCATAAAACGCTAATTCTTCATGAGTTTTTTGCACGGATACTCCATGTGTTATGTCTAATTAATATTCTAAACCTTATGATTTGAAAATTCTCAAAGAAAACTCTATGATTGTATTAAAGTTAGCATTCAAAATCCTATAACCCGGTTGTAGGGTTTGAAATGTTAATTGAGTGCTAATTTATTACAATCACAGAGTTCTCTTTGAGAATTTTCTAATCATAGAGTTTTGAGTGCTAATTAGATATATTACAGAGTTTTAGGTGCAATTAACTCAATTCTTCATAGTACAGACAATTAATGTTATCCAAATCCATGGTACATAACACAGCAACAATTATCAGAATCACGGGGTTCCAAACGTCTATATGCATTTACTCCAGAACTTGCTTGTTTTTGTTTTACAATCTCCAATTTTCATCCTAAACGTTGTCCTTTCTTTTTCATAAAAATACGACATAAAATTCCTAATTGTGTTTAATTTTCATCATGTGAACTTAATTTCTAGAAATTGTATCTTATTGATTTTACATTATACCAATTTAACCATAAATTTTGTTTTTGAGTGTGGAACAAAAACAAATAAATAAATTGTGCTTGAGTATTTGACTTCGTTAAATAAAACGAACGGTTATACGAACATATCAGACAGAGACTTTAGAGCAGCTCGGGCTAGTAAGAATAAGGGGGTAAGAAGAGAAAATAATCAGGAGGACCGTCCGGTCGGTGAAAAAATAGAGGAGAGAAGAGAGTTGGAGATTAGGGGAGGAAGATAATCCGATAAGACCCACCGGCGGGAGAAGTGGGAGACGAGAGAGAATTCCAAATTAAAGATTGAGAAAAGTGGGAGTAAAGTCCACATTAGTTGCTTATACAATCAATGTGAGACAAGTCTCATACCTTCAATTGGTCCAGGGTCATAACAATCGACCCCCCTTAAGGGCCAACGTCCTCGTTGGCCACGGCTAGCTCTCTCTAGGCCACCACTCCGAGTCGGCTTTGATACCAATTGTTATAAACCAAACAGGAGAGCTCATTCCAAAAGACTAGTCTGAAAGGAGAGATAGCTCATTTGACTTATAAACCCCACATTAATTGTCCATACAATCAATGTGGGACAAGTCTCATACCTTCAATTGGTCCAGGGTCATGACATATCTTCTATTGTTTCTTTCTTAATTCACTATATCTCCGTCCATTTCATTCAAAGTCACAATCATTTTGGGTGGTGATTCTTAATCAAGAAAATAAAACCAAGACAATAACCAAATTATATATGGTGGTAATTAATACTAGCGATTGGAGTGTTTTCAATCAAATTCAGAAGTGTAACATCTGAAGACCTAAGTAGCCTCCAACAAACTAGGACCATCTTACACGCCTACTATTGTTCAAGACTTGCTACACTCCAATTATTGGATCTTTCATTGATGACACCTGTTCAACTTCAACACTGCTTTTGCTTTTATTAGACTACCTAAATGCATGTATGCATTATTGACGTGACCACCCTTTTTGATTTCCGCTGTAATTTTGCTTTAAAAGGTGAAGAGGCTTAGTTATATTTGTGGTAATTGTTCCGAATCAATCAATTTCTACGACAAATAAGGTTCAATCCAATGATTTTGATGGTGGTCTCACTCTTAAAGTCTTAATGCACTAAGCGGAACAAACATCAAGTAGGAGTTTTCACTTAAGTCATTTGGGGCAATTCCCTAGTTCCAAATACTTTTTTTGAAATCAAAGAGTCTCAGTGTAGTGGTGACTGATTAGATCACGACAGACGAACTTTTTGAAACAAAAAATGGTTCAACTTTGTATCATTTTCTGTTTTGGTACTTGTATAGTCATCAAAACAATCACTCCAAAGCTCCTAACATAACATTTAACTTGAAAATTTTAGCAAATAATATGTGGTGGCAAATCATAACCTCGCCATGGGGTTGGCCAAGTGGAGCATAATAGGGTTTGATCCTGACAAGGTCGTAGGTTCAAACCCCCCTGTCTCTATGGGGTGAGGTATATGTAAGAATCTCTGTAGGTGCTCACTGAGCCTGAAAACATTTCCTGGCTTGGATTAGGATGTCATCCCCTCAACCTAAATTTTTGTGAAGCAAAAAAATCATAACCTCGTATTGTTTTCTTACCGATGTCACGTATTATGTATAATTGTACTTAGCGACTGAGTGACTAAGACAATTAACAGTAATTTGTTTGTGGAAACGTACAATTGGGTTCATAATGGAGAAGATAAAGGGCAGTTGTGGTTGTGGACCTTGTGGTCCTCAAAGTCACTCTGTTTCCCTGTCTGAAAAATGTACTGCTCTATTCTTTCTTTTTCACATTTACTCAGCATGCCTCAACTCCTTCATTGATTGATTCATTTCTCACTCTGCTTGCTTTTCCCCTCTTCCTCCTCGACAATCTTGGAAAAACTAAAAACCCACTCTCAAAATGCAAAATATGCCAACATACCTGAAAATCAAGACACTTGAAGCAGATGAAGAGGCTGATTTTGTTGAAGATGAAGACGACGAAGAAGAGGAGGAAGAAAGGGGCGGCGCTGAGGTTAAGTTTGTGGATTCCCAGTTTAAGAAGAAAAGACTGAGTCTTGGTGAAGGGCCCGGCGGCAAGAGTGGCGGCGGTGTGGCGGTGGCGCCGCCGTGCTGTCTGGTGGAGAACTGCGAGGCTGATCTGAGTGGTTGCAAGAAGTATCACCAAAGGCATAGAGTGTGTGAGGTTCATGCTAAGGCTCCGGTGGTTCTTGTTGATGGGCTTAGGCAGAGGTTCTGTCAGCAGTGTAGCAGGTTTTTCACTTCAATTCTGGTTTTTCCTGTTTTATCAGTATTTATGTGTTTCTGTATGTTACTTTGGTGCTAATGCAGATTTAGAATTCTACCCTTTTAACTTATTTCACTGTTTTATTTGTCACGTGGTATAATAACCAAGATCATCACTTGTATTTTACAGATCTTCCTCATTTTGTAGATATATTTATGTAACCTCATTCTTTAGTTCTTGACATGAATTGTGCAGAGAATATTACTTTGTTTATTGTAAGGGTTTTTTTTTTTATTTTAAATCTAGGTTTCATGAGGTGTCGGAATTTGACCAGACGAAGAGGAGCTGCCGGAGACGTCTGGCCGGGCACAACGAGCGGCGGCGTAAGAGCTCGCTCGAGTCGAAGAATGGCTCTAATAGAAGACTCAGGGAAAACCAATTCAGGCAGATTAATGGAACAAGTGAAATTGTTGGTTCCCCTGTGACCCAGAATTTCCACATCCACAAAAATCACTAGGATGTGTTCTCTAGCTTACTCTCTTCTGTCACCAATTTGAAAATTTAGTGCCTGTCTAAGGTTGTTTTATCATATGTTATAACCCTCTATGCAGACAATTTATGTTCTTAGAATCCTACCTTTGTTTGTTGTGTACCATGATTAAGTGTTTCTTTTCTCATTTTCACACACGCGTACAGACACAATTATGTTGATATATATAGAGAGATAAGAACATTGTTTTGCCAACAGAAAACACCAGAAACAACATCAAAATACATTGCCGGATCCCAAAGACCGAAACATAAACTAGAAGAAACTGAAGTATCACCCGAACCTCACGACGACAGAGGATATATCATCTGTACTGTTCCTACCAATGGCTGCTTCATTAAGGTGTTTGGCTGCGGCTTTAGCATCTTTGATGTCCCTAATGCAATCAACCGCCTCTTGATTCGACATAACCTAGCAATATATAATCAAAATCAATTTTTTCTGTTTTTCGCTTTATATTGTATAGTTTGCAACATAGTGATTCCCAACGACATAAACAAACTACCAACAGCCATTGCAGTGAAATGTAACTATGCAAAACTGACCTTCCAAATGCCATCACTAGCCAAAATAACAAACTCAGTTTCGTCGTCTATGGTCTCAACCGAAACATCCGGTTCTGAACTGAGATGCTCCTTGAGGCTTTTATCGCCAAATGCCCGTGCCACGGCTAATTGTCCATCAACACGAGGTACGTCTCCTAATCAAATGAAGGCATCATAAAATCATTCAACTGCATATAACAACACGACAGGACACGACAAAATCATCCCACCAAACTGCTAATCCTATACATATACCTGGAAACCTCGACACAAAGCCACCTCTGTTCTCAATTTCATCCCTTTCCGTCTCAGGTTCGTGATCGACCGACAACTGCTTCGCCACACCATTCTTGCAAACAACCGCCCTGGAATCTCCAACATTGGCCACCACAAGCTTCTGACAGTTGATCAGTATCGCTGTAACAGCAGTCGAACCCCCTTTACCGAGATCCTTCGCTTTGTCAAGTATCGTCGTATCCGTGATCCGATACGCTCTTCGGATTGCTTTCTCGGTAGCAGTCCAGAAATCAGGCTAATTCCAGCATAAACACGAATTAGAGACCGAATGGATGTATTTTCTTGTTGTTTAAAATCTTGAAAAATTGTTACCTCTTCCAAAATGGTGTTGAAAAGATGAGATCTCAAGTAATCAGGGACCTCACGGCTTAAGTGACCATCGAAAATTGCGAAGAGACCGAGCTCATTGTCACCAACTTGCTTGAATTGTGCAAAAACATAGTCTTCCATAGCGTGGCCTGATTTTCCCTCAACCAAATGGTAGCCATGTGTGACGTGCTTGGAGAACTTACTCTTCCCCTTCCCAGTATCGGATGGGGGCGAAGATATACACACTTTTTCCTGCAAACACAATACAACACCCACAACTCAGATATATACTCACGTCGGAAAATTTTAGCCCAGACCGACATGGCAGGTGCAAAGCACTCGCCCCCTCACTACACCGGCTCGACCTGACTCGAGCTAGAATTACCACTCATGTCATAAGAACATGTATAGAGGAGAATTCGAATGGAAATGAAGAGTAAGAGAATGATTCATGTTGAAGAAATTAAGGTACCTTCATCTTCTGCATGATTTCCTTGCCGGTCATAGTTGAAAATTGAGCGACTTAATTGGTAAGAAAGATGTGTATGGGATGCAGATAATTGCGGGGAGACCAAAGAAGAAGAGTGAGATAGGAAGGTGACGAGGCGACACGCGTCTCCCTATAAACAAAGCTCCGCATCCGTAGTGAAATTGTTGCGTGTTCGCGCTGCGCCACCTTGTGCAACCGATTTTCCTATTTTAGTTTCATTATATCTATCTTTTTATTTGGATTCTCATCACTTTCTAATTTCTATATTTTTTTATAACTAAGAATATAGAAAATAATAAAATTGTATGATATATATAATTGTCACTTTCTATGATTATTTAAGTTTTTAGTTACATCATATATGTGAACTAGCGTATGCCCGTGCGATGCACGGTTATAATGACAATATAACTTTATAATATTTTTTTAATTTATAATATTACGAATGAATCTTGTAAACTAAAATAAATTAAAATAAATAACTAAATCATATACAATACAAAAGATTCTACATAATACATATTTTCTATAAATAATAAATAAATTACCGCTAAAGTATTTCTTTATTATAATTTTACTTAAATATTAAATAGAGACGTTGTAAAAAAAAATAAGTTTAGAAAGAATATATAATTATCATCCAGATAATAATATAAAATGAAAGGTTGAAATTGTATAACTATCACATCCTTTTTTAAATATATATATGAGAGATTAAGTCTTGAATCGCGAAAATCTTTTTAATCCCAACAAGAATTCCAAATCTTATTGATCTTGTCAATGAATCGAACGATGCAATTTCATATTCTAAAATTAAATAATTCAAAAAATAAGATTAAATTAATACCTTAAACTTTGGATTTATTTTCTTGAAATTAAAAATTGTACCTTATGAGATTGAGCCAAAAATCTCGAAACTCCTTCAAACTTTGTCAACGTTGTCAGGGATTTTAAAATGTGTCAGCCTCAATAAGAAATCAAATTAAAATCTCTTAATTTATAAAACAAAAATAACTCATACCTTAAGATATTTAGTCAAAAATCTCGAAAAAATTTTAAACTTTCTCAGTCTCGTTAAGTATTTCAAACTTCAATAACCTCGTTAAGAAATCGAATTGCAGTTCGATATTCTAAATGTCTCAAACTAAAATAACCTTATTAGCGAACATGTAATAACAAATATAAACATATACTAAGTCTTTAATAATCAATAAATTGAATAGTAGAACTTTGAAAATGTAAATATAATGCTCAACATTATAGATATTTTGATAAAAATTTTAAGCAACAAAAATAAAAAGAAAATAAATATATCTTTTTTTTTGTCAGAAGAAAATAAATATATCATCAATACTAAAAGTTTGTTAGAATTTGAACTTTGTGAAAATATATTTCCATTAAATTGAAAAATATAAAATTAGTTGATAATAAAAGTATATACAAAATTAAAAGATGACGTAAAATGAAATAAATAAAAATAATAATAAATAAACCAATTATATGTGAAGAAACGATTAATTGAATTATTTTAATAAAAAATATTATAAAGATTAAACAACCCATGTAGATGTAATGGTTAAAGTAGCGATTATGTTTAAGAAAAAAAATTAAATAAATTAAATATTTTAAGGTCACTGTTGGACATTTTGCTAGTTCGCTCTCATGTATTGTAATATATATTAATGGATGATTAAGATAAGTAAAAATTAATTTATATCTCCTAAAAGAATTAATAATAAAATAGGGAAAGATTATTTTGGAACTACCAATAATAATATTTTTAAATATGAAATAATTTAAAATTCTAAAATTTCATCATTTAAAAAAAATACAAATGAAAAGTATATTATGAATATTGTCAGAATAATTATTTTTCTTAATTACTATTTATTTTCATAAAAATATAATATACAAAATAAAGATAAGCCAATTAATTTTTTTTATTTATTAAAAATCTAAAAAAAATACAAAATATCATTTAGTCAAACTTGCCCAAATTTTTCTTAATTACTATTTATTTTCATAATAAAGGAATATACAAAATAAAGATAAGCCAAATAGCCAATCACATTTTTTATATCTAATTAAAAACTTTAAAAAAATCGCAAAATTCCACATTAAAAAAATCACAAAATTCCACATTATCAAGAGTTAAAAAGTTAAAAATATCTTTATCAATAGTATAGATGATGAAATATATTTGGCAAAATGTTATTATTGTCTATGCAGGGAAATAGAACTGGATGAGACATGCATACTTAAATGGACAGTTTTAAGGATTTTAAATATTTACTTATATCTTTATCCACATTATTCTCATTATTAGGATTTCTTTTTTAGGATTATTCTTATTATCAGGAATTAGGAATTTAGGATAATCATAATAGTATTTCTGGGGCTAGGGACCACCATATTGGGCTTTTAATGAGCTCTTGGCACTTGAATACCTTGGGCCTATTAAATCAGTCTTGCAATCAAGAATTGGGCCAAATTAAGAATATCAAACCATAACTACAAGTCTAGAACTTGCCATCATAGTTATTTATCTTTTCAGTCTTGAATCTTATTTAAGAATTTTAGAATGTTACCCAAAAAAAATTAGAATCTCACTGATTCAAATCACTTAAAAAAAGGTTATACTAATTCAATATATAATTATTTTATAACCAATTACACTTGTTACATCCATGTTAGACTAGGTAATTCTAGCCGGTGTAACGAGGGGACGAGTGTTTTTGCACTTGCTGTGTGGTTGGTGGAAAATTTTGGAAGAGTGGCCAATCAAATAGCAAGTGTAATACACTTGCCATTTAATTTTGTTGGATTCGACCGAGTCGAGTCTGAGATAGAATTTTTCATGTTAGACTAGCCCTACATGGTCATTCACTGAAATTAATGCACGGAGAAACGTGTTTAAGAAACCCAAAAGCGTTGAGAAAAAAAAGGGAAAAAAAGAAGATAAAATTAGAAGGCGATGAGGGGTCCCAAAGTGAAAGTAGTTTGTAAGAGATGTACAACGTAGATGGGACCTAAAGTCCCCTCTTAATGGGGGACAATACTTTTCCAAACTCCACTATTGTCACCAATGTTTTGGATTTTGCCCAAAGCTTAATCTATATATCCAATTTATTCAAAGGTCTTGAAGTTGAACACATCATTACTTGGTCTTGCCTTTGCTAGGTTTATTTTATGTTTAGGATGTGTATAATATAAGTTATTGGGACACCCCAATTATGTTTTGAGCCGATGTCCTTAAGGGGCACATCACATCATTTCCTACCTTCCAGCTCATTAATTATCTACCTATTTACCAATACAAATACAAAAGAAATGAATATAATATTAGAATTTTTCTCTTAAATTTATTACACAAAAAATGTTTGACATGATATAACAAAACAACGTGATGTCTGAAAGTGTTCGTACATCATAATTAATTACTGTAAACAAAATTGATGAGGTCCAGCCAGCACAATATGTGGCCAACCACCACAAACAACGAGCATGAAATTGGTTCTAGAGTTTGCGATACAAGCGAACTCCAACAATAGTTCAGACGGACTCAGACAAGAGAATTAGGGAAAGATAAAAAAAATTCTGAGAATTAAAGATAGAAATTTGCAAGTATACAATAAATTACATGCGGTAAAAAAACATTGAATTCTAAAAGCACTCTGTGTTTATATAAACTCTAGGTTAGGAAAAAATTCAAAATAAATACGGGAGAATACAATAAAGGAAGAAGAGTGAAAGAAGCTTACTGCTTGTGGTAGTGGACCTTAATAGCTTTTCCGTATTTTTTTCTTTTTTAATTTTTTCCTTGTGGAATTTGGAAGCTGCAGTAACTCTAACCGGAGAAGTACAATAAGGTAATTGAATTTCTTTGTCCAAAGTAAAATATGCTCTTCAGAAAGTGAAAAGTGCTGGATTTTGCTTTACGTGGATATATGTGTGAAGTATAACATAGTCGTAAAGCATTTAATTGATTAACGTTAAAGGAATGGACAATTCTACTTCTACCTGAATTCCAAGGGGTCGAGATCTTTTGACACTACTCACTAAAAAGTGATACATGTCATTTTTTACAATTTATTTAAATGGAAAATAATAAAGAGATCATGACATCGGTTGAAAAAAAAGAGGAGGTTGAGAAGAATTGGAAAGAGAGAGTCAACATAGAGAACGTAGTCTCGTGCCTGAGATTTAGGAGAATATTCAACAACTGAGAAGAGAATTTCAGGATACATCGTCATTTATTGAGACCACAAAACCCTTCCAGTCCTTTCACAGAGAAACACTAGCAGTCATATTTTATCTTTCTTTTGTTATTTTCCACTGCAATTTAAACAGATTTCTTAGTATAACAGTTGTATTCTCCATAAGTTCATTATCATCCAAGATTCTATTAGCAATTTCATACTTTATTTTCATTCACCGTTATTTTAAGTTCTTATTTATTTTTACACTTATTTTCTCATTATTTTCCTTGATAGCTTGATACAATCTCTTTTTCCAATATAAATAAATTATATTGGTGATTGTCAAATTTATGACAAGCATCAATAAGTAATAAGCTTATAAGTTCCTCCAAACGTATATAAATTTTTATTATTGTTGAAGTTGGTAAAATTATAAACTAATTACTATTTATTTAAGAAATTACAATGTAGCACCCAATATTTTCCCTATAAATCTCACTTCCGAAACAGTGCATCATATCTGAGAGTACTTTTCCCCTTGATTGCAAAGGTAATTAGAGACCTATATGCGGATTTCTCAAAATTATAAACCAGTCTAAACCTTGACTATGACTCAAATCTCCATACATAAAGAATTTCCAAACCCCAAATGACATGTGATCATGCACATAGTGAAACGCACGCTCCATGTATCATTGTTAATCACGTTACTAATTACAATTATCCACAAAACTCAAAATCTAAATTAAGCAGCCCATGATGTAGACCACCAAAGCTCAACCACGGGTCCCCCATTGACGGGAAAAGCGCCAACCTTCATTCATTCTTTACATCATCTATTTTCATATAAAGCAAACCCTCATTTCATTCTTCATCGGAAAAATAAAAATTCCATGGAGATCAGAAGCAACACCTCCTCCGGCGACAAGTTCTCCTTCCCGGTGGCGATCGCGACCGAGGAATCCGATCAGTTCGAATTCGGGTGCGTCACGACCCCGGGATCCCCGAATTCCCCGGCCGATCATTTGTTCGCCAATGGCAAACTATTGCCACACGTGTACCCAATCGACCAATATCAAAATACGGTCCCATACAGTTACTCGTTCTCGCGGTCGACGAGTAGGACGAGCAGCATCAGCAGCAAGGACTCGCTGATGTCGTCGCGAAGCAACAGTACGAACAGCAGGAGCAGCAACTGCAGCAGTGCTAGGACTAGCACGAGTGAAGCTTCCGAAAGAAGATCAGCGATGGTTTCAGCGAATCAAAGGAATATTCCGGCGAGGAAAGAAAGGAATAGGCTGCCGCCACCGCCGGCGGCCGCGGTTTTGAGTTCTCAGAGGTGGCAGCTGATGGCGGCGGCGCCAGCGCCGGTGTTGAAACACCAGGGATCGAGATCAAGAAAAGGGGACGTCAATCTTGACCGTAAAGGGTCAAAAAGGACGACGACGATGAATGATCGGGAAGAAAAATCGTGGTTTGGGAAGAGGGTTATAAAGTCGTTCATGTCAACATGCAAAGAATGTCACGGCATTAAAACGGGCACGGTAGAGGGTGCTGTGACGAGGAGTTTGGAGGTGTGAAAATGGCGGAATTTTTTTTAATTATATTTTTTGGGTGTTTATTAATTAGTTGGGATTTGAAGTGAGAGTCTGACTTAATTAACTCATATTGCAATAATTGTGTACTGTAAAAGGACCTTAATCATGGTCTTGGTTTGAGACTTCGGATTAATTGATAATTACATGTGTAATTAAAGAGGCTTAAAGCTTGTTAATGAGTGCTTAATCCATTTTTTTCCATATGGAGTTGTGAAGAACAGATCTTGGATACTAATTTGTCAAGCAAAAGTTTGTACCATGCTTAGTTCTGTATATTTATACTTGAATTCCTTGTGAGTTTTAAATATTACCGTTCATCCATTCTAATTTGTTAATAAATTATAAAGCTTTATAATTAAGAACTAAAATGATTTTGTTAAGACTTTAATCTATACTAAGGGGCGTTTCTGATCCATTAACGATGCATAAAAAATTAAAGTGTAATTTTTCAAATTAAGAGAGTCCCTGTATAAAGATATCTAACCAACCGATCTTGGTGATATAGTTGTAATTCAAAACTAGTTTGGTCAAATGAATATAACGAGACAACGAACATGTTATACTTTTTTTTTTACACACGCACGCCCGAATGGAGATTCGAACTTGGGACCTGGCCCTTAGTAATGAATACTGCTTGGACCAACCACTGTTGGCAGCGAACATGTTATACTTAGTATGTGATTATTAAAAAAAATAGAAAAAATTGACTAATCAAACTACACTTACCATTATAAATTAATTGAATTTTCGTTCTTTTTGCTCCTAAGTATCACTATCACCAACAAATTAGTGGTGCTGGTGCATGCCATGGCGTCGTGTCATGATACTTAAGTTGGGCTTTCTTCGTCACTTTCAGGAGCCATTTCTTTCAATTTATGAAGCAATGGCCCAGTGTTGAGTTTGGGCTTTCATAATGAGAGCGACCTCTATTAATGCACTTTGGGGAAAAATTCAAATTCATCATTGTGTTTTCATTATAAAATCAAAATACTGCTTATATTTTTAATTTTATACAAATTCATTTTTTGGCAAATTTTTCATTAATAATTTCCAGTAAAAATATATGAATAGACTAAATTACCCTGTATCTATTTAATATAAAGATAAATTAGAATAATTTCTAATCTTTTTAAGTAAATAAAGACATTTCCTCAATTTCTTCAAATATTTTTTAAACTATAAAAAGAATTAGATATTATATTTTTTAGGATAATTAATATTGTGTTCAACTGAATTTAAAATTTATAAAAATATTAATTTTTAAATTAAAGTTATCTACAATTATCAAGACATATGAATTGATAAAGTTTTACATATTTAAATTATGTAGGTTAAATAATATTAACGACGACATGTAAAATTAACAACAAAAAGCAAATTAATGTATTAAAAATCATAGTAAGTGAATAGCATGTAAAAAGAAGAAAAAGGAATTGAAAACAAAAAGTAAAAAGAAAGAAAGAATAAAAAAAATATATATAGGGCTTCAATTTTTAAATTTCTATCATTTATTTAACTTGAAAAAGTTTAGAATATGAGAGCTAATATTCTACAAATTCAAATAAATTAAAGAATCAAAACAAAACCGAACAAAATAAAAGATAAGTTTGAAATTAATATTAATTTCTGTTAGTCAAATACAATTCATAAATACTTCTGTTGCATGTTTTGTTTGTGACCAATTTTATAATATACTTTTAAACTTTTATAACCCGGTTGTACGTCCCACTCTAAGTTCATATATTAGTATTTTTATAAATTTAAAATTTTTTTGTAAATTTAAAATTTAACTGAACTCAATTTTAATTTAACTAAAAAATGATAGTTTCTATTTTTTTTAATAATTTGAGAAATATGTGAAGATAATGTTCAAGATATTAGGGGTGATTTATTTATTGTTATACTTAAATAGATAAAGGGTATTTTAGTCCGTTTATATATTATTACCGGAAATAGTAAATAAAAAATGATCTAAAGGATTAATTTGAGTAAAATAAAAAATATAAAGACTATTTTGAATTTGTATTGAAAACATAAGGATGAATATGAATTTTCCCCATTCACTTTGCTATTGGGTCTAAAGATGCATGAATTCACAACGACTAATCTTCCCCATCTTCCATCAATCAACATATCAAATTTTGATGCCAACAGGATTGGTCCAAGCGGTTTGTTTCTCGAAAGTAAGGTTTCAGATTCAAATCTTTCTAACCACTTGAGAGTGTGTGTTAAAAAAATAAAATTAAATTAAGAAAAAACCTATCAAATTTTGATAATTTGAATTTTGGTTTTTGACCAGTAAAATTCTATTAAAATTCAAATGATTATCGTATGCTCGGTCCATCTCCTAAAGACTCATTCTTGATTTTTTTTTCCGCACATCAATTAAGAAATGAAAATTAATATTAATTTTAAAAAAATCCATTATTTTTTATTACGCCCGTTGCGCCATACTTAAGTTATTATTATTCCTATGTTGAAAAACTAAAAATAGAAAACAATTAAATAAAAGTATAAAAGAGAAATAAAAAGTAAATGGATCATTTGTTGGACAAATCAAAATAGAAAGAGGGATTATCTTTAAAGAATAGCGATAATACTCGAAGAATAGTTAAAAATTACATAAAGTTAGAGTGAGAAGAGAAAAATGAAATAATAGGCGAAGTATGCTTAACATAGATGGATGGAGACATGCGCACAGAATATGATGGCAAGCAATGAAGCAACCCTTTTGTTTTATATAGAAGAAGAAGTCAGAAAATGTGTCATTTGCATCTCAAACAGTAGCATTAATGCCTCATTTTGACAATCTCCACTTTGGCCTTACCCTCACCACAACATTATCATAACATTAATGACCTCAAATTGAGGTCGACAAATTCAAGTGAAACTCAAACATCTAGGAAACCTTATTGCGGATTGCAGTAACCGCTTGGCTCATCCTTGGGAGGTGAAAGTTACTCATATTTGGCGTGAAGGAAATAAGTGCGTTGATTTTTTTGCTAAGAGAGGTTATTTTTGCTACGAGCTGACAATTTGGGAGACCACTGACAAAAATATGAAGAATCTTCTTGAGGAGAATCCTCACCTTTGAGACCGCTTAAGTCTCCTTCTTGTACCAAAAAAACATTTGGCAATCCTAAATTACCAAAAACTATTCCTACAACAATAAGGGTTGGTCAATCTTGAAAAACGTCAGTCACTTTTTGCAAATGCTCAAGAATCACTCATTTTCTCATCGACGAAAGGAACTCTATTATGTAACTAGAAAGATTTGTCAATTTATTCAACGATTGAGTGATTCAATTCGATTCAAATTGAATGAATAAAGAAACACTATTTCAAAATAGAATGTTTACCCTTGTGTTGCAAGCCAAATGTGTACACAAACTCATGTTGTATGGCAGGAAATTAGTTTTATTGGTTGTCAATTTGAGTGAAAATAAGCGCAGCTGATTCAATGAACCATGCAAGTGTAATTAATTCAATGAATCATATGCTGTGTGCCAGCTTTTGACCGATCATATCAAGAAAATCAACCACATAGTACTGTTGAATTAGGTTAAAGTCTTATTGATAGATGATAATTAACTACCTTAAGCTGGAAATGCACACTTTCTGATTTTAAAAAATTCACAAATATTCATTATAATATTTGATAAATATTCACAAATTCATTATAATATTTGATGTACGAACACAACGATACAAATATGATATTGAAATACAGAAGCGTTGCGCATCACATATTATAACTTACACCTGCGAAGTGAGTGGAGATTAAAGAACAAACAAGGTACGGAAAATGAAACGTAAACAATTAATCACGAACACAACTATACTTTTAATCCAAAATACAACTTTTCCAACAATAACATAAATCACCCTTCTAACTCCAGGAAAGCTTCCATGACATCATGACACATTCCTCCTTCATTACCATACTCCTGTGCATGTTGATGGGGCAAAGTCAGAGAAGATAAAGTGGCCATTCGTGCAGGCAAGCTAAAGCTCCTCCTGAACTTATCCTCCATCTCCATCCTGCTATCCATACATTCACTAGGATTGATAGTCCCCAATCCCTCTGGATTGAACAAGAGCTTCGTGTCGTCTGCTTTTTCACTAAGTGCATTGAAGAAAGTTAACCCCTCGGGCCATTTGATGTCTTGTTCGTCATTTCCACTCGTATCATGTTTGGTTGGTGGGATGGCTAATCCAGGTGGAGATGGAATTGGACTTGGTTCCCAGTTGAACAGGGGAGGGGGCCGGGATGTCGGTTGATTCGTTGGGATTATTGTGGACGACGATGAGGCATTGTTGCGCGTGGAGGAGAATAGTTGGGATAGATATAATCTTGATTGGTAGCCAAGGGACTCAAAGGTGTGTCTCATTCTCAGTACAAAATGGAGGTCTTCTGCTACCTGAACACAATTAACATGTTGGCAATGAGATAAACGCGTTGCCATAAAACTATTTCCGTTGATATTTTATCGGGATAATCACGCCGACGTACTTTGAGATATAACCTAATCACACAAAAGTATGATCTTCAAAGAAAATCCGAAACACCAATCAAAAATGTAATATAAAGTATATTACAGGGGATGCTTATGTAATTTCCCAAACCCCCAGACAATTTATGTAACCAGATCATATATTAAGGTATGTCAGGTGTAATTTTCCCTATTTCACAGCACGCATGCAAACCGTCTCGACAACGATTTCTATCAGCACTCTCAAGTTTCAATTACTTAAAAAAATGAATATATAAAACTGCAAAATGGTCCAAATTGATGATACTCACAATATTGCATGAACCAAGCTGCAACAGGCCATGCCCAGCTTGAATAACAGCTATAGTCTGGTAAGAAAACACAGAAATTGAGCTATCAAGAATTCAAGATTAACATAAGTTTTCTTTAATTACTCTTTTTCCCCAAAAGAATTAAATTGAGTGACTCATATTACCTGAATGCCTGACTCAAACTGATCAGTCCACTCAGAAGGTACCTACAATTAATAAGTGAGACAAACTTCATTGGTCATTCATATACAGTAGATTTTACCAGAACTGGGGCATGCAGAGTCCCACAAAAGTGCTTTCAAGAATTGCTACAAATTTTACACTGTTTCTTGAAAAGTAAAGGTCAAAAATCACTTCTTTTCACTGCTTAATCAAGAAATCATGTAAGCTATCAAAACAACTTTCTTGATGGATTGATACATACAGCATCAAATGAACTCTGCCAGGAGTTGGAAGCATTTGCTTCACTTTCTGTGGCTTTCTTGAAAACCCATTTGTGACACTTGTCTGAAGCAACTTTCCCCATTAACCTGCATTAACAAGAATTTCATCTAATGACAAAAATAACCGCGTTGTTAATCATCCCACATCGATTAAATACGTGATTACTAGTATCATATAATGTTCGTAGTTTTATTAGTATGAAATTTATTAGTAGTTTTACGTGATTACTTAATATAACAAGAAGGGATTAACATAAGGTACATTATATGTATGGAACCATACTTTATATTTTGTAAAAGATATTGCAATTTTATTTATTTTTTTCGGGTTGAGACTTGAGAGAGAAAAGAAACCCTATCCACAAACAAAGCACGTACCCATCACCCACCCTTCTCCATAATTATACAACTGAATGGACATTTTGCTGAAGGATTTCCTGACAGGATCCTCCTCCCCATCCATAGCTCTGTTTTTGCAGAATCCATCTTCCCACATTAACATTCTGCAACAAAGGTAAGCAAAACGTCCCAACATGATTACAAACTCAAAATCACTCTCATTATCCTCGCTAAAAACAACTTAGCATCACAGAGACGAAATAAAAATCCTTTCTTGGGCTGAAAATACTTACAGGCTACCATTGTCATCTCCAATCTTGCACCCATTTCCACCCCTGACTCTCCTGCGATAAATGAGCAAAACCCTTTTCAGATTCAACATAAAAAACGAATAAAATCAAATGTTAGAGTTACACGCAAGAAACATGAAGAAAACAGAGTGAGATATATACGGGCGAGGGCGAATGGTCCAGAAAACAGAGTAAATCCAGTCTGAGTTGAAACAGACGCTTCTGAGTGCCTCGTGAAGGGCCATCACCCCAATTGCTTCTTTGCTTCTCTCTCTTATTCCTGTCCCCACCATCTCTCTCTCGTTCATGTATATGTTGCAGAAATGTGATGAATGATAAAGAGATATCTGTTTCTCTGTTTCTTCTCTACTACTACTCTGTTTTCTTTTTGCTCCTTTCCTGGAGACACGCAGTGAGAGTGAAAGTGCGTGTTCTATGTAAGAAGTAGGATGTTGAGGTCTGTGGGTTTTGTAGTGATGTATGTTAAGATTCTAAGGCGTGTTAAAACTTAAACAGTGTGTGGCGGAGTGGGGACAGCTTTTATCCTCCTCAACAAAGCACCAGCAGACAGCGGGAGAAAGGTTAGGAAGAGAGAACACAACACGGCTGCCGGTGGCCCCGAAATTCAAACGCCCCTGTTTACTTTTTCACCTTTTTTCCTTTCCTACGTTTCTCTTCCCAAAGATAACATTTCTTATTTACAACTACATCCAAAGTAATTAGTACTGTACTCCGTGGGTATGAACAGTTTTATAGTAAAATTTCACCCGATCTGAAATATACGGATTTATAAAAATATAAATCATAAATACATAATTATTTTTTTAAATCGTACGGTTCGGGTTGAGCGGGTGTAGTCATATAGCGGGCGAATTGACAATTTGATAAATATATATATATTTTTTCAATAAATATATTTGTAGTCATACTTTTAATTCAATAACCAAAAAGAAATTAAAAATATGAGAATTTATTCTAGTTTAATAACCTATGTAAATATAGCGGCTGGATTGCGGTTAGACGAATTTGAATTATTAAATTCACCACTCGACGGAAAAGTAGCAGGTTACAATATTTTTCAACTGCGGTTATTCGGTTTTCGGACGGATTGATGCGGTTCAGAAGGATTAAGCGGGTCGTGCGGGTTTATGTACACTTTTAAAAATAATATTCACGTTATTCTTTTTGTAAAATTTTGTGCATAATATATTATTGGAAATTATATATTAATGGAAGTTATCCTAAACAAGCTACGTGTATATATATATATATATATATAACTATCTAGCATGGAAGTTATTGATAAGAATGAAAAATGGTTACAAACAAGATAAAATAAATATTAAATAAAATAAAACTAAATATTAATTATATATTCTAATAAGTCGTTTACTTCATTAGAGAGTAATTCAATAGGTTCTAGTTACTAAAATATAAAAATTAGGCTAATTTTTCGATAGGCAAATTAACAAAGACATTTGTAATGCAAATATCTCATACTTATTCTTACAAATCTATCGGACTTGCTCTTAAACAAGGTCATCGCCCATTAAAGTAAACAATTTATTATGGATTACAAAATAACTCACTCATCCTAATATATAGAAGTAAACGACTTCTAACAGTTCCCCGTCAAGTTGGAGTTTCTAACAATGAAGTACAACTTCAACAAGTTACGGTGGAAATGAGCTTTCTGGTATTACAAGACCTCTGAATTGCTTTTCTCCAGCAAAATCCAAAATCTCAAGATTTTGAAAATTATTATTTTTTTGGTCTGAATTTATTTTTTTTTCATTCACCTTGCACCACGTGAAACTTTCCTTCCCATCGTAAATTGATAACATTGATATCCTTTACTTTTTTTTTAATCTTTGAGAGCGGATACCATAATTCTCCGAAAAAAACCGTTCTATTTATTATTGGAAGCCGATATCATAATCATCTTCAAAGAAAATATTTTGGCACTAGAGGTTATAATCCTCCCCAAAATATTGGAGAATATTCCGTAATTCTCTCCAAAGGGGGACAATGTATAAATCCCATAATCATCTCCAATAGAGATAAATCCATAATCCTCCACAAAATGAGGAATATTCTCATAATCTTCTCCAAAACGAAAAATATCCCATAATTCTCTCAAAAAATGGAGATAAATACTTAATAGACTATATTTTGGTGAGCATATGTCTGAACGTCATATGTTATGCTAGTTTAATAAAAAGTTGTGCGTTGGATATTGATATGTGGTTATGTAGTTTACCAAAAAGTACCAAGAGATTTTATGTTTTGACAATCGCATGTATTTTTATAATTTCTAATCAAACCGCTTAAGCTGCATATCAGGGACTAAACATGATAGTCTCGTTAAGAGGAACCCAAAGTACTATACATGCAAGAGAATAAATAAACAATAATAGTAATAGAAGCATGATAATATTATGAAAGTTGGAACACAATACACGAATTGTAGTCTACGAATCAATAGTGAAGCCTTGATTGCCGAAAATGGGCAATTTGCAATAGCAAGTACAATATTAAACTCGTTACACCTTTAATTTGGAAAGAAAGAGAAAACATGTAACTTGTGCTGTATAATATAATGTAGATCCACCAAGAATAACCATACTAATCAAAGCACATAATGCGAATTCAATGGTTGATTTAATTTCGTACAGTTACTAACAAGAAATCCTCACGCAGTCGAAAGAGACCCCGAAGCCCGCCACAGCCTCATCTTTTGCCAAACATTTATTCACATAACTATGTGTAATTCAATGCATGTTAACCACCCATCATTTTTCCTCTTCTTTTTCTTTGTTTGAGCTACTTTACTATTTATTTTAGGATTAATTTCATCTACAATATCGTAGTTACACATATTTTTCGGTCTTATTTCTAAAGCGATAAATATGTGACCATTCATAAATTGCCTGATCGGACGCATAAATAAATTGTCTGACTGGATTATCTTAACTGCAATTTTCGAAAATTGTCCTTTATCATTTTAAATAATAAAATTTTAAAAGAAAAAGAAAAATTGATATCATTTTAGTAAATAAATGGTGAATGGCCATACAAGAACATTAATTATGACAATTGAAAGTTATAAATTTATACAATTATTCATAAATTATTCAAACCCAATGCCTCACTATTTTGAATGCTTTCTCAAGGAAATAAGCCCATAAATCAAGTAACAGCAACCCGGTCCATTTCAAGTGCTCGGCCCGGCCCAACTCAATTTTTAGTAATTTTATTTTCATTTGTTTATTTTGCACATAATGACAAATAATTTCCATCTGTATTTCATCTAGTATTTTCAAACAACGCAACCCTTCTTCTCTGTCGATCTTTTCTACTCTGCAAATACCAGAGAGGAAAGGGCAGAGAAATATTCCCAGAAGGATTTTGCCTTTATTTGTGTATGTAATCCTAGAAAGGATCGCCAGTTTCAGTTCAATCTATGATTTTTCTTGAGTTTTCCTGTTGAAGGCTGTGAATCTTGAAGCCAGTTTCAGTTCAAATCCGCATTGGCGAGGTCAGTTTTCTCTTCTGTTTCTGTTTATTTGAATTTGGACTGGGAAAACCCTATGCCTCGCATTGAAGTTACTGCTGGGTCTTGGCGTATTTGTTTGGCAATCTTGCTGTTGTTTTGGGAGCTCCGGAATTGAAGTTTATGCGGTGTTAATTTGTTGGGCAGTCATCTTTAGTGTTTTCCACTTTACCTAACTGGGATTTCTCTGCATATATTGGATCCCCATTGCATTTTCATGTTACGGATTGGTTTGTACAGTTTTGGTATTGGAACTCAAGTGTTGCTTCGGTATTAATCACTTGGTTTTGTCCTGATGCTTCTCCAGATTTTCAGTGGGTTTGGAAATGAGCGGAAGAGTGAAATTCAGTTGGCGAATGTTGTGATTCTTTCAATGAACCTTCAGTTTTAGGGTGGTTATGGCCGTTTGGTTGGTGGATTTATTTTACTAGTGAGAGTGTGTCGAAGGAGGAATTTTCTGTAAAGATTAAGTGCATAATGGGGGATATTGCAGCTCTCATAGAGGCTTCAGGGTCAAGATTTAGCAATTTGGAGCTAATTGGAAGAGGTTCTTTCGGGGACGTATATAAAGGGTATGCTTTGTTATCAACCTTGTGTACGTTCTTGCACTTTCATATTTAGGTGGAACAATGGGACTCTTCAGCTTGGTGTATTGAATTCTGTGGCGTTTATGATTTTCCTATCTTCCTTGAACTATGCCATTGAATGTGTTAAAGTTTATAAAGTACTTATATTGGATGAGTGTTTTCTGAGTAATCCCTGTCGTTGAAATAAATGTCAATTGTCTCGGTTTCGTTACCACTTTTTGTTCGAGGGCGATGTGTATGTCATTGGATCTTACAGCATTGCCTGATCGATAAAGCTGGAGTTAAGGATACATAAGATATGTGAAACTAAAGTCATTGTATAGTTTCAGGGAGAAGCCTTCTTGCAAAATTTCATTTCAAAGCCTATTATAGTTTTTCCTCGTGGAACTCCTTACTCTGTGTTAAAAGTTAATTTTTGTGATTAATTGAAATTTTGTCCTCATGTTTGCTTTTGCAGGTTTGATAAGCAGTTAAACAAAGAAGTTGCTATTAAGGTTATAGATTTGGAAGAATCGTGAGTATACAAACTGATCCTGTTATTATATCAATACTTACCTGTGTCTTTCCCCTGTTAATTGTTCACATGGTGAATGATAATTTCAGTATGGCTGAAATTGAACACCCGCTAGGATCTCTCTAGGGTAACATTTGAATCCTCTTAATTAAATTCATAGAAACAATTAAGCACTCTCTGTAGATCGGTAATATAACCCCTAGGTAAAATAACAATGTGCCCGGGCAATTGTTGCATGATTTTGTTCAAACTTGATATTCTTTGCTGTCCATCAGCTAGGCTTTTTGGGTCTGGAAGCAACAAATACATTGGCATTCTAATCTCAAAACTAATCTTTTCCTCCCTTCATCTGATACTTGCCCTTGGCCTTTATGTTGGCTGAGTAGGATGATCCCTAATTGATTCGTTCAAAATTGATTTTCTTTTTCTGGTAAAAGTGTTTCAGCTACTATCCATCAGCCAGGCTTTTGGGATTGGCAGCTAACAAATACATTGTGATTTTAATCTCTAAAGTAGCCTTCATCACTTCATCTGATTCTTACTATTGACCTTTGTATTTGGTGACAACTTATGAACTACTATTCTTACATTTTGTCTCTGGCTCTTTTTCCATAGGGAGGATGAAATAGAGGACATTCAAAAGGTACCTTCAACCTTTTTGTATAGACTTTCGGATTGGAATTATATCACTTTATAAATCTCATTTTATTTCCTATTGTTGGTAGGAAATTGCTGTTCTTCAACAATGTCGATCTCCATATATAACTGATTATTATGGTTCATTTTTACATCAAACTAAGCTATGGATTATAATGGAATACATGGCTGGTGGTTCAGTTGCTGATTTGGTACTCATTTATGGATTCCTCAATTAGCCTCTTCCTTTGTTTTGATCTTTTGAGAAATTTTCATTCAAAATTTAATGCCATACATCTGGTTACTGATTTTGTTTCCTCCCTATGCAGATCCAACCAAACCAGCCACTGGATGAAGTTTCTATAGCTTGTATTTTACGTGATTTGCTTCATGCAATTGACTATCTCCACAGTGAGGGGAAAATTCACCGAGACATTAAAGGTAAGACATTTGGGGCATATCACTTGGTGTGCGTGAATCATGCCTTGTCTTCCTTCTTAACATGGTCAAGTTATTGATGAATTATATGGAGTCCTTTTAACTTTCAAACCAATGAAGTAGTATTAAAGCTGCAACCTTTTACAGCTGTCAAAGTTATTCTTCAATTTCAAGCTTGTAGCTGCGTCCACCTTATGATTAACTCTATGTCTTCCCTGTCCTTGTATTCATAAAACTTAACCTTTTATAATGTTTTGGCAGCGGCAAACATATTGTTGACAGAGAATGGTGATGTTAAGGTACTGTTACTGTCAGTACAGCCATTCACATATCTATACATAATACACTGTCCTCAATAAGTTGCCCAGTTTTGGTGGAACTTAAGTGCTAGCACATATTACCTTAGCATGTTTTCTTTCATTTGATACAGGTCGCAGATTTTGGTGTTTCTGCTCAGCTAACGCGGACAATTTCAAGAAGAAAGGTATCATTTCTATTTATAGGATCTTTTTGCTTGAAATACACACATGAATCAAAACTTAGATACCCAACATCTATCTCATTGCTCTCCACACAGCACTTTACACTAGTTCAATCTCTTAGTTATATCAGTCCTGATCATGTATGGTCACGTGAAGAGTGGGGCGTATTGATTTAAACTTGTCACTGCATTTTGAAAGATGTTTTTGCCGTTTCTTAAAAACTTGTGATGACATTATTACTTTCACAACATTTCCTTGCCTTCATGTTTATCGTATTATTTTGTTATATCCATAATTACTCTCTATTAGAACACAAATATATTTCTTCGATATTCTAATCCAAAACATAAAAAGTAAAAAAATACAAAAGAAATGGTTGTATAGTATTGCTATGATTATTTTGTCTTGGGTATTCGTCATTCTGATATTTAATTGTCCAGCGAATCATTAAACTTCTATCTAATGCAATTAAAAGTTAGACTTTCGTAGGGACACCATTCTGGATGGCTCCAGAAGTAATTCAGAACTCTGAAGGATACGATGAGAAGGTATATCTTGTATAAAACATCCATAATTCCTCTTTATAATTTCATTGTCTAATAATACTCTTTATGCATTTGCTTTATATGAAATATTCTATTCCTCACTACATAATGTGGGAGAACTACGGCTTGAAACAGGCAGACATTTGGTCTCTAGGGATAACTGTAATCGAGATGGCAAAAGGAGAACCTCCTCTTGCAGATCTTCATCCTATGAGAGTGCTTTTCATCATTCCACGAGAGAATCCACCACAGGTTCTACTTTTGTGATCTTCTTGGTGATTTTTAGATATTGCTTTTGTACATGAATTTGTAGAAATCACATGCTTGTCTTATGTGCAGCTAGATGAGCATTTTTCTCGTCCCATGAAAGAGTTTGTTGCAATGTGTTTGAAGAAGAATCCAGCAGAGGTAGATTCTTATACTTTGTACTCTCAATCTGCATCATGTTATATGCAACCTCCACATTGTTATATGTGTATTATGCCATGAATTTCCCCTTGAATAGGTTATTTCAACCATGTTATAAGAATTTGTTTCCTAGTCTCCTTTAAGCTTGAACTTTCACAAAGCTATTATTAGGCTTTGGAGTTGTATGCTGAAGTTTGCAATGGGCTCCAAATTGACTTAGGAGCATCGAGAACCAAGCCAACATTTCTATGCTCATGGTACACTTCAATGTTTTCAACTTTTGATTGCAGAGGCCAAGTGCGAAAGAACTTCTCAAGCATCGTTTCGTTAGAACTGCCAGGAAGAGCCCAAGGCTTCTGGAAAAAATAAAGTATGTTGATTCACTTCATAATTTTGCTAATTATATGGTTAATGTCTATTTATTTGCTTCGTATATGGAATCTCTACGCTAAGTACAATTACTTTGTGATAAGATGCATATGTCCAATTGCATGATAGCAGTTTTGTTGCAGAACTGTTCCCAACACTAGTATTGAATTATGTGTGAATATTGTTTTGTAATTGGTAGATAGATGATTGATGTTAGTTTACACTCCCATGTACTAAAAATTGGGGAACCACCATTCATGGAAACCAGAGATGTGCTAAAATCTTAGCATATTTATACTTCAAATATTTATAGCATGTCAAGTACTCTTAAGACTTAAGTGTAAAATGCACTATCGGATGTAACAACCTGTATTTCTTGCAGAGAGCGTCCCAAGTTTCAAGCAGATGGCGAGACACTTAATGATGGGTCTGGACAGGCTTCTGGAACTGTAAAGGTGCCTAGGGATTCTAATGTTGAAGCCACAGTTCGATCTGGGTCAGGCTAAAATTTTGATTTACTGTATGTATTTCTTGATTTACGGAATTTGTCACTGATTGTTTCAATTAGCAGTGGTCAGGCAATGGGTCTAAAAAATACTGGATGGAACTTCAGCTTTGGTGGAGCAAATAGTACAGGAACTGTTCGAAGTGTAGTTAGACCACCTCAGGCAAGAGATAGGAAACCAGAGGTCCCGTCAAATCAATCTGCCACTAAAATAATCCCAGACAGTGGTAACCAGCGATCTTCTGTTTCTGGACCCATACTTCATACGCCATCTGAATTCTCCATAAAAAAGGAGGCTAATCATCTAGAAAGTCCAGTAACTCAGGATGAAGATGTATGTTATTCTTATCCCTTTCTTGTTTTTGTGCCCGTTCATGTTTATTAGCATTCTGGGCTTGCACTGTTGTTTGTCACCTATACTGAAAGCACATTGATCCTCACAGAATTGTTTAATTCAACCGGATAAAGAATCAGAATGAAATGGAAAATGTGTGAATCTGGCATCGATTTGAAGAGTCACTGAAATTGAACTTTGATGTTGCCTGGTTTTTAGTTGTTAGGATATAGGTTTTGGTGATCATTGCTTGGAATGACACCCAACACCTGGTTTTTATTATTACAACAGCTTATTTTATTGGCTTGTTGGTTCATAAATGCCACTGTATTTTTGTTTTCATGATTCTATCAAACTCTCTGGTTTCCTAATTTGCAGTAAATAATCCTAGCTGCATGTTCGTATGCTACATTCACTTTCAATGCTCTATCTTGTTAACAATTATAGCTGTCAAACCCCTTAAATGGATCAAATAAGTATAGGCTGTTTGACTGATTTCAAACCATTGAAGCTTCTAGAAGCAAAATGTTTTGAATCTGTTTCATTTTACTGCCAGAATCCCACAAACGCCAATATTTCTATCTCTACTTGCAGGAAGATGTTAGTGGGACAGGGACTTTTGTTGTACGATCTCCAAGAGGAGCTCAGTCCTCCTCTCCATTCAGCAACCAAAGCTCCATGGTATGAATTGGAGCCTTTAAAAACAAATAGTTATCTCTCTTTCTGTGGTGTTAATGAGGGCGTTTTTGGTTTTCCAGTCTAGCAGCACATTTGCCTCTACTGAAGATGCTTCCATCAGTGGCACTTTTGTTTATCGTGGCCAGCATGATGATATGGACTCTCCGAGAACTCCAAAGTCCAGGCTAGGACTTCAAGAGAGAACTTCTGGCGCAGCTCTTGAAGACAGTGAAACAAACCTTGCTGAGGTTGTGATAATACACACATCTTGTTTTGGGAGTAAAATGAGCGATACTCTAGTCTTAGGTTGCTTACTTGAGAGTTTGTTTACTAATTAAAGCTCTGTTTGATGTATTTTTTGCTTCAAAAGGCTTATTCCAACCCTTGGCAAAATTTCCAAAGAGATTTACTTAGTAATTCATGTCAACATGGATGTGAAAACAATTTTCATAACATGGATCAGTTTCTAGTTCTCCAAGAAACTAAGCAGCTCGAACTGTGCATGATTTTTATCCTGAAGCTTATCTGCTGTGTCATTTAGGCTAAGGCTGCAATTCGAGGAGGAAGAAAAGGAAATGTTAGGGAAAGATCTGCATTCAGCAAGGCTAACAGGGATGTTCAGGAGAGCAAAAGAATGGAACCAACAACAAGCTCTAATTCATCAAGGTTAAAGTTATTCCTACTTAGTTCGACATCTTGCCCTTGAGGAGTTCCGGAAACTTTCTCATTTGACCTTGCTTAATATTTTTGTATCTCTCTATTATGATACAGAAACACTCTTGATTATATGGATGCACAAAAAGCATTTTCAAGACCACGTCATTCAAGTGATGATGAAGACAATGCAAGGAGTTCTGCAGCTGCTTTGTCTGCCCCGTTATCAGTCCTACTAATCCCTGCTCTTAAAGATGTAAGTACGATCTAGCCATTATCTTAACATTTTCGAGCATTACAAGCCATCAAATGTGTTCCCTTTGGGCAGCCCTTGTTAATTAAGATTTTGTACTAGCTGGAAATGTGACAATAAAGCAAATAATTGACATGTCAATTTGGTGTTCTGTGCTTCTTTGACATGCTGATATATGCAATGTAGGCAACTGCGGATGATTCAGGAGGATCAGTCTTTCAGTCAGTGGCAAACTCATTAATGGACATGGAACGTATTAAGCCTGGCTCCTCTGAACTACTTGTTTCCAAGTTGCTTCAGCGATTGGCCAGGTTCATTAATCCTCACATCACCTTAAATATAATGATACTGGTAAAATAGCTACATCATACCGTCATTCTTACACTATAAATATTTTGTAGTTCGAAGGAAGGATCTCTTGGAGAGTTGCGGGAGCTGGCAGCTCAGATCTTCAATAAAGCCAAGATAGGAATGCCAGCGTCAAATACAGAAGCTGATAGCAAGAAAAAGCAGCAAAGTAAGGAGCACAATTCTAATGCCAATATGAGCCCACTTGCTAGGTTCTTGCTATCAAGGTTCGTCGAAAAGCCTTCACATATCTAATTATCTATCATGGTCATGTTCACGGATGATGTATGTCTAAATAGATAGTAGTTATTAGATTATTTTTACCTTTACAAGTTTAAGTCGATGTAGAGTAGTGAATCATGTTGATTCTGAGACTGTCCTCTTTCTTGCTACCGGCATCAAGCATGTTGAGTACTGAATGCTCACTCTATCTATATATAATGCAGATGGCAAGGCCATGTTTCCAGAGATCTAAATTCTTGAAGAATGAGGTCAGATACTGTATTTTTGGTTAAACTTTCCTGTGTCTTTATCTTTTTTCATATTTTTCTCACCCTTTTTTTTGGGGTAAAAGGAGTCTGGATGTACATATCATTCATGAAAACTGTAATTTATAGGCTTGCTCATTTTTGTTAGTTTGTTGTTATATAGTTTTTCACGTTCCTTACTCCCGGGATACCCAAGATACGGGTCCACAACAATTAGTTCCTAGTTTGCCATGTATTGCAAGAATGAGATACAACTGTATTCTATCGAAGTTATTGTTCTTTTGATTGATTCAACTCTGGCCTACTCATGCACAAGTATTTGGATTGACGATATACATGATTAAGTAGGGGATAAACAGATAAACAGAGATGTGGTTGCATTAGTCTTTCTCTGTTTCTGGATAATGCGCATGGTACATGATTGCATCAGTGACCAGCAAGATGCCTGCCAACCCTATGTGTCTGGCCTTATGTTGAAATAATGAATGTCAAACCGCTGGAGATTTAAAAAGTTCAACTTGATAATAATTGAATTCTAGGGTAAGGGTTATTGGCCATACAGCAAACCTTGCCCCATTGTACTCTATTACGGGGAATTCGCTTCTCTTTAACTGTATATCCTCATCCAACAATGCCCAGAGAACATTGTCTAAGCTCCAAGATTTTCAGACAAGTCCATTGAGGAGGAAGATGATAAACTGCTAGGCTTTCCGAAATAACTCATCATTCCCATTTGTGGGATTCCATACAGTAGAGATCTATGCTAGTAAACATCAAGATGCAAAGAGAAATCTTAGCTTTATCTTCCGGCAATCCTCTTATATCCTCTTACTGCAGCAGGTTGTGTTGCAGGGGTCAACTTTCTAAATGAGGCATGTAGTATCATCACTGCACAAATGCAAACAAATAGAATAGACTTATAATCACGTCTCAAATGGGCAAAGCGGGCTTTCAAACATTGAACTTAAGAAGAACAATTGAGAAAGACACTCATTCACCTGCATAACTGACTCCCAGAGCACAGAAGATTGCAAAATGGACTTTGGAAAGAAAAAGAATTACCGCCGACACTGCACGAGCAAGCCTACATCAGTAACTCAAATGCTCACCATATAACATCACATTCTCTTGATGAGATTAGTTACTATTCTCGAATCTCGATTGATTGATCATTAAAAGAAAAACAAATGTAGCCATTTGGTGGCCCTTAAGGACACAAACAACGTCGAATGTGACTCAAAAAGTTTCAAGAATCAAAACAACTGAGCTTTATCCTTGAAGAGCATGAAGCATAGGTTACATCTAAAGAACATTATCCTCGAGGATTTGAAAACTATTCCCCGAATCGATGTTGCAGAGGATCAGTCTCCCAGTTAAGCAAAAACTAGCACATCAAACTTGATTGAACTTCTATGCATACATCTCCCCCATTATGCAGTAAAACAACAATACAAATTAAAGCAACTAAAAATGAGATCCAGAAGATGAGGAGTAACTCACCACATTGAGCAATGCGAATCAAAGTTTGTCGAATTACAGGATATCTGTCCAAACCCCACCTATCGCCGCTGGACTTGAACACGTCCCAAAGAGCCAAGCATGAAATAAGGCCAAAAAGAGCAATTGGCAACTGATATCTGCCATCAAAACCATCATATGTCAAACTAAGGGAAACCATAGGCAAGAGATGGAACAAGTAATATAAGCAATGAATATCCAGAATACATTTGCCAACACCTTGTGAATTCTTAATCAGAAACCAAGAGAAATTAATCTACCACGCCAAAAATACTAAACAGAAATTCACAAAATTAAACATATCCAGAGAGAGGGAGCCAGAGAATTAATTACAGTGAGCAAGCGAAGAAGAGGACGGAGAGACAGGCGTAATTCCTCGCAAAGCGCTTGACGTTCTCATGGACACGGAGGCGAGCCTGAGAAGGAGAAGACGGAAACGAGTACGACTCAATAGAGCCAAAGAAGGCCAGAGTCCACGGCGGCGTCTCGCCGGAGAAATCGTCGGTGACGAGCTTCGCGAAAGGATTAAAGGTGAAGAGCGATAGAAGCGTCCAGACGGCGGAGAACAGCTGCGAGACAAAAATTACTCCTTTAGGTCTTATCGAAGTAGCACCGGATTCACCTCCGACGGCGGCGGAATTGGAAGGTTTGGCCGTGGCGGAGGAGAGGCGGTGGAGGTCGGTGGTCCGCTGGTCTAGGACTTCGAGGTAGCCGGAATCGCGGAGCCATGACTCGAATGCGGGTTCGGGTACGCTGAGGGATAACGGGTTCGGAGCGAACATTTCGTTTTTGTTTGGTCTCTGCTCTTTTGCGGGAAATGTACCGAATTTTATCTTTGACATGTCTTTCTTTTCTTGGCACTCGGGGTTGATTCGCCATTATAGGCATACCTTACTCTATTTCCATTAATTATTTAATGTATATTTGCTTTATTATTATTTATGTAGAAACGTCACCAACTACATATAATTATAACCTAACTATAAATGATTATTATTTGTTATGTATTATCACGAATATTCCGCACTTGATAAATTTTGAAAGAAGTATATAATTCATCAAATCAGATACTCGTATTGAACATATGACAAAATTTAAAAAAAAATTATATTATTCATATCAGATTGGTATCATTTATATCATTTTGATCATATCAATTTATATTATCTTATTAGTTTGTTCTTATCGATTTATTGTATTGCATTAATGTCTATGCATTTTACCCATTATCCAACCACCAAGTGATGTAGTTTAACGGTTGGACATTATGCTAACTTATGGTCTCAAATCCAAATCTCAATCCATGGAACGCAGTCACCTTTACATCATATCATTTTTAATTTAAATAAATTAATATAATAAAATATAAAAAGTGTATAGACTACACATAATTCCATTCCCTTTATTTAATAATGTATGCTCATTCTCAGGTGACCTCTCTGAAGCACACAAATAAGATAATAGTAATTGTAGATGTCACGGCCCGCTTTCCTTCGCGGTCATTTCTTCAAACATCTAACGTCCTCTACTTCCGCCACCACTCTCTTCTCCTTCCGCCGCGCCACCACCTGCCTTTCTCCGCCAAACCGCTTTCCATTCTTCATCACAGCTCAAAATCAACTACCGTCAAGGCTCAACACCACCGCTGTCAATTGTTCTACTCTACCGTTGAGCAATGGCACCGTGATTACCGATAGTTCGCTCACTGCGCCGTACCTTTCCGTCCGCATTTTCTGCTCCAGACATGTTGCTGTGCGTTCGTCTCTGTTTCCTCTCTCATTCAGTATAGTGTGTTTGTGTGTATTTCGTGCGGTCTACTTGAATTTGCTGTGTGTAGTGTGCAAGTGCAACTGTGTGAGCTGTTTCCTTTTTTGATGTTAATTTGGATGATAGGACGCACTGTCGGAATCTCTTTTGTGTTTTGGAGCTACTTCTACCACCGTTAATGAAGACGAAGACAGTCATAACTCCGATGAAGAGGTAGCTTCTAAACTGTTCTGTACTTCTGTTTATGTAACCATGGAGAATTACAGCCTTCATAATGTAATTTGCCAGATTAAACCATTATTTGCTGCGATGACTAACTCGACAACATTGCTAACTTTTGTGAAAACTGAATTCGATCGATTTGTAAAATTTATGAAGTTTGCTTCAAACGTTCCACTTTTTTGTGCAATGGTATTGTTAGCTGTGAGTGGGAGCTATCACTGGTCAGTCCTATAAGTTAATCTGAGGAAAATGTGGCTTATTAACCTTGTAACTGGCTCAAGTGTTGCCAACTTACGGTTTTACTTTTACTGCAGATATGGATCACTTCTACATTCAACGTAGACCAGGACGTAAAAGACTGCATTTCACGAGCTGCCGATTCTGTTGGATTAAAAGATATACCTAATTATGCAGTTGAAATGCATGACCACACTGACTGGATCAAACAATCTCAGGTACTCAAATAACCATGGCTTCGGAATCTACACCACGAGGAATTGATCAGACTACTTCAAGTAAAAAATTATGCAGATATGATGATTCTGTATTCCGTAAAAGTCTTAGAGCTGTTTAGCATGGGTTGGGGTTTGTTATTTTCATTTGGATCATAGTTGTCCTGTCATGTATATTGATTTCAGGAATCTTTTCAACCAGTGGAAGTTACACAGGGACTCTGGATTGTTCCTGAATGGAACCAACCCCCAGTAAGATTCCAGTTATTTTATACATGTTACAAACTTCCATATATAGCCCATTATTAAGCATTCTTCTTCGTATATGCACTGGCAGGATCTTGAAGCAGTAAATATAATTCTGAATCCTGGCTTAGCATTTGGAACTGGGGAACATTCTACAACAAAACTGTGTTTATTGCTGCTGCGTAGATTAATGAAGGGGGGAGAAAAGTTTCTGGACTATGGCACAGGTTCTGGTGTCCTTGCAATTGCAGCACTAAAGGTACGTCACCTTTTTAACAGAACTCAACTCACATTGAACTTCCTAGAATGGTGGTGATGAGACCAATTTCATAATTCAACCCAAACAATGCCTTAACTTATTTTCACTTTCTCTGGCATCCTCAAATATCTATTGCATCTGCTACTGCTATAGTTTGGAGCAGATCTTTCAGTCGGATTTGACATAGAACCACAGGCAATCACTTCAGCAAGACATAATGCTACGCTGAACAACATAGAACCTGAGAAATTACTGCTAAGTCTCGTTCCAACCAAGGATGGCCCTCAATTTGAGAGTGAATTACCTCTCGAAAACAACACCCCTCAGGATTCATACAATCCAGAGATCATTGCTCAAAAAGACAAGTACGATGTGGTTATTGCTAACATATTATTGTACCCACTATTAGACTTGGCAGACAGAATTGTCTCGTATGCAAAGCCAGGTGCTGTCGTTGCCCTCTCTGGAATCATATCTGAGCAGGTACAGTATACCGTTTTCTAAAGGCTGTCAAATATTAGATTAAACATGATAAGAGAAGATTTTACATCATATTTCTCCTCCTTCGATAGGTTCCAACTGTAATGAACCATTATTCCCAGTTCCTGGAGGATATGAATGCAGAGATGATGGAAGACTGGGCTTGCATAAGTGGTTCAAAGAAAAGTAAAGCAAGCACTGATTAGATACATCTTTATTTATGTCAGTTTCCTTATATTGGCATGTTGTTGTATGATTATGGTACAAACTCAAGACACATCTTCTTAAATGTATGCATCATATTATTTGGTGAACTGAACCAGCAAAAGTAGCACACAGAAAGAAATGTTGATCCACACAGAATAAAATTGTATATGTTTAGCATTCCATTGCAAAAATATCAATTTCTGAGTATGTTACATAAACAGACGAAAAGGAAAGAACAGAAATCAGAAAATAATAGCTGATCGAAATTGTACGAATCATTTCCTCAACATGTTATTTCAAAGGTTCTCGAGCTCAAATTAATTATTCAGATAATACAACAAATCTTGTCCTCGGGTCGCTTTTGCCTTTGGATTAAAGGAAACCCTTCCATTGGAAGCCAGAATTTCTGAATGAATCCTATAAAGCCCAAAACCCAAGATAGGTGACTGACATTATCGTTTGAGTTGCCTCCTGGCAAGAGCAGGAACCTTTTTGGGGATGTAAACCTTATAGCTCACCTGGTTAAAGAATTCAAACGACGATACTGTATCAAAAATTATGAATATATAAACCTTATATGTAAACAACATATTGTTCCTCTAAAGTTTTAAGGATGACTACTACTATACCACTGGGGCTTGGAGTATTCAACAGAGAGTCCCTCCGCTTATGAAAAATAACGATATGAAATGATCCCTGTGATTTCATTTTTTATACAAAAGATCCCACGGGATGGTGTGCTATTGTAGTTTTGCAATTTCTCTTAAAGATGTTTTTGCACCAATAATGAAACATTGGGAACCTTTCAGTGTTACTAACACCACCTAAGGAATTATATTATAACTACTCCAAACCTGAGGGATAGAAGATGTGTTTCGCCCTGATTTTTAAACAACAAATCGTGATCCTACACCAAGAATCATGCTTCAGAAACGTCTCACCTGTACCATCTCGCCTCCCCTCATCACCGACATCGTTTTCTTCTCAAACTGCGAACCATCCTTTGCTTCATTTTCTCCTTCTAAGCTAGGCTCCTCTGTAATGGGCCCCACAGAAGAAGTTGGTTCGGCCGTAGAAGAACTGCAGGCATTGGTTGCTTCTGCTCCTAAACTTGCGTCACTTCTTGGAATATTTTTGGCCACATCAGCCTGAGAGCCGGCGCATTGATCCATAGCATGTTCTTTCTCAACATGATCACTATCTTGAGGGATACTCTTATTGGTTGGTTTCATCTGAACATCAAGAACCCTTTCATCAGACAATTGGTTCTCATCATTCTCATTATTTATTACAAGATTACTGCTCTTTGGATTTGTTTGAATTCCCCCTCGAAATTTCCTCAAATTTTCCAGAGCTTTTTGCCTCAAAATTGACTCCAAATCATCTATCTCTTTATTATCTGTATGAGCTTCTTTCGACTGATGATCAATTTCATCAACATTTTCTTGGGAAATTCCCTTGTTTGATGTATGATGAGTATCTAACTCCACCTTAAGTATTGCTTCATTACTGTCAAAACTTTTCGGAGAAGGGTAATCATCTTGATCACACACAATCTCTTCTTTATTTGGATCCTTCTCCCATGCGTCTTCCCCTTCCTCATGGGGTGGATAAACAACAGTAATAACTGATTTCAAGCGTCTAGGATTATTCACAGGAGATAATTTCCCATCATCTAGATCGACACTGAGACTGTGGTGGGAACCACCTCTATCATATGAGGAACAACTTGGAGACCTAGCTTTACGTTTCCTCTTAGCTCTCAGCTTTTCACTTTCCTCATCAGAAAATACTTTACTCCTTTTACGCTTACCATCAGCCGTACCTCCACTACACGTGGAGCAGCTCTCTGAATCTGAACCCGAGGAACTGCTTAAATGTTTTCTTGATTTCTTCTTT
This sequence comes from Lippia alba, assembly GCA_037834125.1. Taxonomy (NCBI): domain Eukaryota; kingdom Viridiplantae; phylum Streptophyta; class Magnoliopsida; order Lamiales; family Verbenaceae; genus Lippia; species Lippia alba. Next base: position 12,462,612 of record JBBMKE010000011.1, on the reverse strand, counting down.
GAGGATTTTTTCCTTGGTTTGCCTACATCATCTCTACCCGATTTTTTCCTTTTTCTTAATTTATGAGCATCTTTATCAGGGTTGGAAGAGCTCTTTCGGGATCTTTTCTTTGTGCTCTTTAACTCAATTCTAGATTTTCTAGCCTTCCTACGCTTACTATGACTGCTGTCATAAGTGGACAATGAATCAGAATCTGAACTATCAGAATAAGATGACACAGAGCGATCGCGACGACGCTTCTTATTTCTATTCATCTTCCTCCTATGAGCAAATTCTGAAGCAGATGAGGAGCTGTGGTCAGAGTTTACTGAATCATCATCAGAGTAAGAAGAGACCGAATCATAATCTCGCCGGCTCTTCTTCGATTCCTTTCTTGAAATCTTCTTCTTCTTCTGCAAATTCAAGCAAGAATAACATAATTCACAATTAAGTAATTGGTGGATGTAGGATAGCCAAATTCCAAAAACCTTTATTAGGTTCACCACTCTTGTGCTCCAAAGATTCAATTTTTCAATTGGTTTTTCCACCATCACACATTTTCACTAAAAATTACAACTGAAAAGATGAATTCAAAAAGAGATGCGAACTAAATGCAATTGGCCCAGATGGAAACTCATACATTTTTCAAGTGAAGAACACAAAAAACACAGGATAACGGGAAACAAACATCATATAATCGCCATATATAATTGAAAAACGCCAAGCAAACAGGACTACGAAGGATAGAAATAAACCTTAGAAGAAATTTTGTCGCGCTTCGTCTTAGACGATTTTCTTTTCGAGGAAGAACCACTGCCTCCCATTATTCTTTCTGTATACTTTTCTTCCTTTTCACTTCTTCTTCAACCTGGAAAAAAACATTAATTGGAAAATTGAAAAGACAAGTCAGTTACGTACGATTCCGAGATAAATCGACTAAGTTCAAATCTGAATTCATGGAAAAGATCGCAAAGAAATCTGGGCGCAGAGTTGGAACGATTTGCGGTCTCAGTTGTGTTCTCTACTCTTAGAACTGAACTTTTAATTGGGGATTTGGAACTCTTTAATAGATAAAATAAATAAATAAAAATAATAAGAAATTCTATTAAATTTATGCAATAACCCATGATTTCTACCTTTTAGTTTTAAACAAAATTCAATAATAAAGTAATTTTACTCATATTAACGCAATTAAGCTTTTATTATTATTAATTCATGGACATTGTAGTGTTTTTAATAAATTCTGTTTTATTATTGCTTTTAAATTTATAATCAATTTTCATGAATCGAACCGGAACAGGATATAGCTCTCCTTATTAGGACTCAAACTCGAAACCTTCTGAATAAATTAACATACACCTAACCACTAAGTTACACCACTTAATTATTTAATATATTTTATTTGATTTTAAAGAAGTGCATCATCTCAATTATAATTTATGTATCTATATTTTTCTGAAAAACTTCGATTTACTAGTAAGTTCATCATTGATGCAACATTTTAAATAACACAGCATAATAGTGCCTCAATACAAGCTCAACCATCACTCCAAAATACAAGCGCATGAAATGGTAAGGACAACACTCATCCTGTTGCAGCTTCTTAACACAATAACACATTCATACACAACATTTATTATCATTCATAATTACAAAAAAGCCCAACAAGAATCTATGCATCTTCAGCATCACTAGTACTCGGGTGAGTATCGATATAGAATTCCGAGTCCACTCCATCCATGATCCTCCCCCTGTTCAACGTCGCAACAATGTCAGGAAACAGCAAAATGAAACCATAATTTTCATGAAACAATCTAAAATAGTTAAATTACCGTTCAAGAACGAATTTCCCTTCTTTATATTTCTGGCTCGCTTCATGCGCAGACTCCTGAAAAAAGGGCAGATGAGAAAATGCAACAACAGATCAAGAACATGGAAACGAACATAAAGTAATGCTGGTCGAAAACAATAGTGATAAACGGTATGGAAATATACATATTTCCAGCCAACTATTTGGCCACAGCAGCAGCAGAATATATCCTTCACCGTATGCAATCCAGAAATCATCATTCTCTCCTCAAGGGGTCCAACTGTTATGTTAACTCTGCCAACCAAAGATTAGCAAACGAAAAACAAAATTCAGGAATCCTTATTCTATCATATAACTCAAAACATATGTGTTGGATAATACGTGCTCGGCCTAATTCACTCCAAAAACTAGCTGACGAGACGAGGATTCCCCAAACATTATTAGGTAGTACGCAATTTAGTATTTAGTCAAGGTTGGACGGGTTAACATTATGAAATCCAAGAATCACGAACCATGAACTTCGTAAATGCATGAACAGACAGTCAATCATCAAACACATCAGGCAAATAAATAAACAATCTCTCATATGTGAACTAGGGATGTATACGAACCGAGCAGGTTCGCGAGCTGATCGAACCGAGCTGGTTAAAGTTCGAATTCGAAAAGTTCGAGCTGAGGTCTAACCGAACTCGAACCCGAACTTTTTATTCTTGTTCGTGGTTCGCGAGCCGACATATTATATTTAATATATATATATATATAATGTTTTATTTTTATTTTTTTATAAAAATTATATCTTAGGTTCGAACTTGAGATCGAGCCGAACCCGAGCCGAACCGAACTCGAACCATTAAACAAACCGAACTTCGAATCAAAAAATAGGGTTCATTGAACTCGAACCTGAACCCGAACCGAGCAAAATAAGTTCGAGCCGAACCTCGAGCCAAAAAAAAATAGCAAAGTTCGGTTTGGTTCGGTTCGTATACATCCCTAGTAACACCGTACAATCCAATAATTTAGATCTTTCAAAGCGGCTGACAATATATATCAATCATATATTTTTTTTTGAAATCCACTATGTGACAAGAATTTAATATAAAAGGTAATATCTTGGGAATAAAAATTTATCTTTTTCTTACATTTGGATTTTTGTTTGTTTTATTTATACATGCATGTCATAT